>SSBG01000033.1:167384-218717 GCA_028220655.1 Shiraia bambusicola | reverse complement strand
TATATATATATATATATATATACTGCCGAGTATTTCTAACATTTTGTTGACAGATTGATGGAGGACTATGACCTTCGCTCATGTTTTCTTCCAGATTTATCTGGTCTTCATCTCCGCATCTTCCAGTTTCAACAACTGCTCATTGAGCACATGCCACAACTCGGCACTCACCTCGACGAGTTACAAGTCGGTTCCGCTTACCTCTCGCAATGGTTTCTCTCCTTCTTCGCTGTGACATGCCCTCTTCCCATGCTCTTCCGCATATATGACGTCCTCTTTGCTGAAGGCGCTTCCGAAACCATCATGCGTGTAGCCTTGGCGTTGATGAAGAGAAACGAGCAGAAGCTGCTTTCGCTGACCGAATTCGAGGATGTCATGCAACTTCTTCTTGGCCGTCAATTGTGGGATCCGTATGGTCGCAACACTCACTCGGCGGATGAATTGGTGAATGATTTCGTTGGATTCACAAACGACGTCACTCGCGAAAAGCTTCAGGGCCTGGAGCAGCAGTACAAAGATTCACAGGAGAAGGATTCATCCAAGCAACAAGTTCAAAAGTCGGCCATGTCATTCTTGGGCCGGTTGTGGGGCCCCTCCAACTCGTCAACCAAATCCGTCACGCTGAGCCCAGGCCTCTCAGCACCATCGAGACCCGTCAGCTTCCTGAGACGTTCTGCCTCGAAGCAGAGTCTCGCATCGACTCTCAACTCAACCGCCGACTCGGACGCGTCGGCTGTCACACAAAGCACCGCCTTGACCGATCTCTCCCGAGGTTCCAGTGCAGACGTCCTGTCTCTCAAGTCTGGACACGGCTCCGTCGCCATGGGCCATTCTGCCAAGGACCGCGATTTGCACTATCAGATTGAGCAGTTGCTCATGTCGGTAAGCCAATTGCAACGACAAAACAGTGAGCTAGAGGCTGCGTTGCAAAAACAGCGCGAGGACCGAGACGACGATCGTCGCATTGTAAGAAATGTTGTCGACAAGATTCGCAACAATTCTTCGAAATTGTCTCCGCCATCGCTCTCTCCCCCGATGTCGAGCTGCTCAACACGACAGTCGCGACGCAGGACCACCATCACTGCAGCCACTGGCGTCCCATCTTTGGATGGACTTTTGGGAGCCGAGCTGCCCAAGGAAGCTGCAGAGATTGCAGAAATTTTGGAAACCCAGTTTCCAGTGGAACAGACTCAGCATCGCGGATCCTCCATGTTTGAGACCAAAGAAATGTTACGCGACAATCTATCGCGGACAAAAGAACAGTTGGCCTCGGAAACATTACGGGCGCAAGCATTAGCACGAGACCTGCATGACCGTGATACTGAACTTCAGTATGCTCGCGATGCGCTCAAGGATACTAGGCATCGCTTGCAGGAGAGCTACAATCAGAACCAAAAACACGAAAAGATGATTCAAGAACTCCGACAGAGTGCGCGGAAAAATTCTGCTGCAGCATCTTGGAGCGGCACAGATGCAGCATCGCCCGATACACCACCCTCACTGTCGCGATCAACGACTGCAGACAGTCTATCCGGCGGCCTGCGCGAATTAAGGCTCGGCCGCACATCATCACAAAAAGCTTCGCAGCCTTCAGCCGCCTTCAGCAAGCGCTCGTCGTCCCTAGCTACCCAGCAAGTCCTGGCAACGGAGAACCAAGCACCCGCCGACAATGAATCCTTGTTGTTGGAACTTGTGAATGCAAAGACTGCCGAGGCGGTAGCCAAGCAAGAGCTGGAAGAGCTGCGCGCGAGATTCGAGACCATGAAACGTGTCATGAGTGGTGGCCAGACTGCTTCCCCTCCTGCTGTTTCGCCCACGCCCTCACCGAACGTTATTGTGGAGAAGAAGGACTCTGCTACTGCTGCGGCCGGCGGGTGGAGCTGGGGTGGATGGAAGAGAACCGTCAGTACAAACAACGTTAATGCCTCGTAGGACGAGCCATGGCGGGTACCATGTTGGGCAAACAGGACAGGAAGTGGCGAGGAAACAAAAAGGTGTATAGTCAGTTTTCGGCTTGAGCTGAGGAACACTGTGTGTAGGATGGCATTTCCCTTTTCCACGTGTCTATGTGTGTGTGCATTCATCTGAATGATATTAGCACTTCAAGTTTTCATTCTGGTGTTAATTTCACGGCCTATGCTCTGTTGTTTCTCTCTCTTCTTTTTTTTTCTTTTTTCCTATCACGATTTTACTTTTCCACGCTCCGGCATCTAGTCATGTTGAACCTGAAAGCATACAAGTTTGTAATTGCATGAGGTTTGAGCGCCAATAACGGAACATGGGAGTGTGTGCTGGGCATATTACATGCTACGAATGGAAAGGAACTTTTTTTTTGTTTTTTTTTGTTTGTTTTTTTGCTTGGAGTGTGATGATTGTGTGTGTGTGTGTGTGTGCATGTTCATGGTCCATGTATCTCGTTAATTTAAACCCACGAAAAAAAAAAAAAAAAAATACAGGCACAGACAGCATCACATGGAGACTCCACCTTGCCAACCGTTTAATACCACCTGTTCACATTACATGTTGAAATCCCAGTCCATCCAGCTATTCTCCAAGAGGGAGGAGGATTTTGAGTTTGTTGGTAATAAAAAAAAAGTGGTGTTGGATGAATCCAGGCGATATTACGGGTTTAGTGTAGATTCTGTTGATGACTTGTAACAATCATAGCGGCAAGATGGGGTGGGTGCTCTTTTGATTTGGGAGTTGTGTGGAGGCGCGGTTCTTGAAGCTGTCTGTTCAAAAAGGCTACTACTAGTAGCAGTGGGTTGTGATTGTAACAAGGGTCAGGTCCATTTTGAAATATTGTTCGCAACAAGCTTCTTAAACATGTCTAGCTGTTTTGCGTGAGTTGCCATCTTGGCCTCGAGAATCTCAGGCCTCTGCTCTATAGTCCTGTCGACACGCTGCTCCGAACCACTGTAGACAATGGTATAATCGGGCAGACGAGAATTTGGCGGCACCATGCAGGCGGCGGAAATCGTGCAATACTGCAAAGGGACGGTTAGCTGCGTAGAGCCCAAATGTTATTGGTGTTGTTGTTGTTGTTGTTGTTGTCAAACAAGTGCACGAACCTTGCCAACGACACAGCCTGATGCTAGTACAGCGCCGACCTCGATGACGCTTCCTTCACCTACCTCGGCGGCTTCGACAATGGCATTCGACTCGATGACAACATTCTTGCCCAAGAAGACGCCCTCGTGCCGAATGGTCCCGCTACTGCGTGCTGAAGCCATGCTACTCCGCCTGCTCTCGGCATCCAGCTCCGCACCCATGCCTATGCCGACCTTTGCCTTTTCATACAGAATTACACCATCGGCAAGCGTCACAGGGGCTAGTGCACTACTGATTCTGCTATGGGGGTGCAGCACGGTGTTTGGGCCCAGGGTGATTGGATGACTGCCAGTGAGCTGGGCATGTTGTGCAATCAGGACCGAGGGGTCGACAACTATCGACGATGGTTTGGGCAGGATAGACGTGCGCTTTGGAACCGTTGACGAACGGCGGTCCGGCGCTGCACGTGTGGAAACGGGTTGTGTAGACATAATCATGGAGGACGGTTTCGATTGTCGTCGGCCTTGTGGCACACCAATGCCTCCTATCGCAACGAGGCACGTTAGCGTCGTCGCCCTAGCACGTGATTCTACCTCCACCCCTCCTCTCTCTATAGGCATATGAGGTAACTAGTAGTAATTAGCAGCAATATTACGCCATGTACGGATCCATACCCGCCGTGGAATTCGTCAAAAAAAATCACCACGTCTTCAAAATGCCATGTTGACCATTACCAGAATTGTTCTCTCATTAATAGTCTAGGGACGGTGGACCTGTAGGCTTCACCGCGCATCGCCTCAAGTTTCAACAACATGATTGGGTCCACCGCCAAAATTGCTGCGAGGGGCCGGGCAGGACAGAAAGGGAATCACTTTTCGCATGACATGTACTAGTAAACGCTTAGAGATGAGGTATCATGATATTTGTACGTGTATAGCAAGTTTCGTAGATGCGATACATAAGAGTCATTAACATAATCGTCGTACGGACCGTGTGGCCATTACTCGTAGTAGTGCTTTCTTGGTCCTCGCGTGAGGTGAAACAAATATAATGGAAGACATCAATGCCACCAGAGCACATCATTGATTTTTTTTTGACAATCTGGAAAAATGAGATACCATCCCAATATAAGTTTGAAATAATTTCGCTCAAACGCTTCGATGCCGTCGCTATGCAGGCGTAGATGGTAAAAATCCCCAACGAGAGGCAGAAATACCTAGTTATGACATATCCCAGGATTAGAAGAAGGGAGAGGGAAAAAATAAGAAAAGAAAAGGGAAAAGAAAAACGTGGTCCTCTCATGAGAAAGGACAAACGCAAGGGGGACGGGGGGTGGGATGAGGACCCATGTAATATAGTATAAAAAGCAGGAGCGCATCTGGTCGTCGGGAATTTCGTCGATGTCGTAAAAATGCAAGTCGTAAAATCGTAGTAATGGTATCGTTGAGCCTGAGCTCTTCAAGTCTTTCATGTCGTTTCGTCATGGTAAAGTATCTTTTTGGACGTCATGCCTCATGTACACACGCACACACACACGCACATGAGCATTTGCCAAATACCACCATCTACACTCGGTACCCAGAATCTCGAAGGCAGCCATTGCATCTCTCATACGCGCGAACCATTCCTCGTCCGCAATAGCAGTTCGAGGTCAGACTACTCGTAGAGGATTTGCTAGAGCGTCGTCCAATCGTCTCGGTGGCATCCAGGCCATAGTCGCTGTTACGCGGACTTGTACCGCCACTGGAGCTGCTCGCACTGTCGTAATCGTTGCTTGATGCCGTGTTCCTTCGGCCGGTACCGATAGCAACAGGAAGTCCCTGGGGTACCTGGCCAGGCTGCTGACCAGGGGCACGTCCATCATTGACGGAGAAGTTGCGGCAGATCATGTACGCGCGCGTGGCAGCGGCATTTTTGGCCAATTCATCAGATTCGTAGTCGACATCAGTAGAGTATTCGCGATTGTTGACCCTGACAGTAGCGCCGTATCCATGGCGAGTGCGATAGGTTTGGAAGAGAGGTTCTGGCCAGTGGCGGCGTTGGCAAAGTCCTGGTGTCATGGTCAGTTGTTTGCTCTCCCCACTGAAAACGTTCTTTTCTCTACATGGGTAATGGGAGACATGACCAGCTCGCTATCAATCTCATCGTTTGTGGGGCAGAAGTTTGATCGCCTTGCGTCAACTGGTGTGTATGTGTATATGTGTGTATGTGTGTATGTGTGTGTGTGTGTATGTGTGTGTATGTGTGTGTATGTGTGTGTGTGTACCATGTGTACATGCACATCATTTAAGCCTTGGGCCAATTGAAGCACATGTCTACCCATGTTTTGCTAGTTACATGAAATGCAGATAATGGTAATACCGTAGGAGTGGAGTCGAATAAAATGCCATAGTCGACCTACCTGTGAGGTACATGATGTAAAACATGGTGGGTGATGGTATATTTGGCGGTCGTCGACGTGTTCTAGTCTATGCAATTGGGGGCTGGGATGAAAGATGCGAGAGATCTGGAACGGAAAATATGGGTGCAAACTTTTTTTGCTGAACTGTCCAAACGCTCGTTGGTGGCGACTATGTGAGGCCAAGAGAGGGAAGTGTGGCTGCTGTTGTACGACGGTCGTCACGTTTTGGGGGACTGACAGTTGTCAAGGTTGGCAGTGACAGCTGTACGCAAGAGAAGGAGAAGTATCGAAGTAGGAACGACAGCAAGGAGGAAGACGTGGCAGACGGGGATGGGAGAAGCATTTGTCTCCAGAGTGGGATGAAGTATAATTTATTACGGCAGGCAAATGCAGCAGGCATATCGAGGACGTGCATGTGCGTAGAGCCCGGTTGCAAGCAACGACCGAGGGCAATTGGTCTTTGCAAATGAACAATATGCGGGCCTGTTGCGGCTCTTCAGTTGGCGACCCATATTGACGTGGCGTGGATTTTCGCCAGTGGAAGACTAGGTTCCAGAATTTTAAAACCTCAAAAGGGTACAGCTCACCGGTCCTCGCCAGCGAGCATTTCAGTCGCTTTTGCCACTGTGGTGCATGCAGGAGTAGCGCAATCAACGGCTGATGATCGGTTTCAATTCCTTGCAAGCTGCTCATCGAGGCTGGCTCTCGCGATCAGTGCACTTGTCGAGACTCAGGCGGTATCAAAGGTCTTGGGACTGGCTGAGAGAAGGGCTCAGATTTCACTAATGCAATGATGCAAGTGAGGGGAAGAATGCAGAGGTCAAACGTCAGATATTACCGCACGCTCCACAGGGCGTTCCGTGATACCGCACGCCTGTTGTCTAGTACGTACGGAGTAGGTATGTACATAGGTATCTACATACCTTGGCGAGGCCAAATGCTTCAAGTCCATGTTGGGATACGATATTTGGGGGAAAGCAAGGCTGAGCATGCTACTAATATTACCAGTCAGTTGCAGAGGGCGAAGAAGGGAAAGCAAGACAAGAAAACAAAAGAAAACAAACTACAGAGTAAACAAGACAAAACAAAGCTAAAGGGAAAAAAGAAAAAACTGGGACAACTAATAGTTGCAAGCGCGCGAGTCGCGCTTCGGGAGGAGCAATGATTCGAGGTGAGGTTGACACGCCATGGTGACTGCAAGCGAATGCAAAGCATAAGGTAGTGGCCTTGTGGGAAGACTCAAGAGCGTGCTGCTGCCGCCTGCGTGATACCAGGAACAGTAGGCCGCCAATTAATCTGCAGCAGCAGAAGCCAGCAGCAGAAGCCAGCAGCAGCCAGTAATTACCTAGGCAAGAGACCCAGATAGGTTATCCATGGGTGTTACCACAGAACTACTGTGTGGTGTGCCCGTGCTCCCCGTGCATATGTGCGATGAGCTGGCAACCTCTGGAGTTGTCTGGACATTGGGCTATCTGCACCACCAGCCAGATGGGGCGAAGGACCAACGGCTGTAAGGCATGCTTGCCAGCATGGATCGGCCGTTGATGTTATCGAGGCATTGGAAGAGACTTGGACTTGACTGCCCGTCGCGCCATGCCATGGAGACGCCCTGGGCGGCCGACGTGACTGTTGTACGAAGTAGGTAGTTGGGCCTTTTACAGCACAGCTCATGGGCAACTAATAGTTAATTACTTGGTGCCTAGGTAGTTATGTAAGTAGGTACTCCGTAGGCATTGTCCAGGTGTTGCTGGTCGTCTTGCATCAAAAGGCAGGATTTGGTCAGCGGGAGGCTGCAGAGAAGCTTGGAGGGCGTTGGCGTTGAGCAACCACAGACTGCAGAGGTGGGGTTGTGTATGTACATGTGTATGTATGTATGTACTCCGTATGTATGTATGTATGTATGTACGTAGTATGTGCAGCAGCCAAGCGGACTCGGCGTCGCGCAGCTTCATAGGCCAGGCGACAAGTTCCAGTGACGACAAGCGGTATTACTTGGTATACGTGAGAGGGACGGGGAACGACGAGACTAATATTACTCGGTACATGCTGCTCGAGAAGAGGAGATTGTTCCTGTTGTTTTGGGAGGTGGTTGGCTGGTGGCGGTGACAGACCCGGCCAAACCCAAAGGGGAAATGTCTAGTCAGAATCTGGGGGCTTGGGGTGCACGGACCTCTCCCCCTCGACACGCTGGACCGCCCTCTCACCGACTTTCCCCCTCCCCAACGACGACGACCCCTCTATTACTCTGTACTATTATTGTTGTTAACTAGTTAACTAGTTATTGTTATTGTTATTGTTATTATCATCGTCATCATCATCGTTGTTGCCTGCATCTACTCTGTATGTATACCTACACGTGTACATGTACATACGTAGTACATAGTCCACATGTACCTAATGCTTTACTAGGTATTACAGACATTGCACAATGCAGGCCTTCCCAGCCATCTTGGACGCATTCGCACCATCCTGTTCCCTGGGCTGCTCTGGCTGTGTATACGTAGTTATACCTAGGCTGTACCGAGTACATACCGACCTACTCCGTAATAGTTGCTGATACGAGCTCATGACATGTTCGAATCGGCCTCGTTCCATGAGCGGGAAGCGAGGGAACAACACAAAAGACCCACGAGTTCGACACATGCCACTGGACGGGTGGGCGGGCACTTGCCGAGAGATCGTCCCCTCTTCCAAGTCCCAGCCATGATGTAGCTACATAGTATGTACGGAGTATTAATATGCATCTCTTCTGCTGCCTGCGTCTCTCTCCGACTCTCAGGGTCCATGTGTAATAATACGGAGTACGGAGTAGCTGTCCTGTCCTGTCTCGTCCCGTTCGCTGTACTATGTAATACCAAGTAACTAGGTAGTTATACATGCAACACATGTATGGACGGCAGTAGATGCCTACCTAATTAATACATGTAACACACCTATTAACTAGTTAGTTGCTGAAACACTACGCATTTCCTGCGCGCTTGACGTGCTACTGCTTCTACTCCGCAGTATACATAGCTACCAACCATGGTGCTGCGGTGAATTCGCCGGCATCGGATGGCGGTGTCCATCACTTCAAGTCGGATTCAACGTCCCGAGTAGCTTTTGTCACTTTTGAAGTTTTGATCTTGCCTGCAATAACTGCCTAGGTAATAATATTACTCCGTACATAGCTGCTCAAAGTGGTCAGCCTTGCACTTGAAGTCTTTTCATCAAATAATTACTTCCTACCGAGTACTTGGTAGTCTTGTCTTTGATCATATGAGGTCATCTCATGGCCGTCTTGCTCAACCTATGCTAACCGAGGTTGGTGTTGATGGAAGGCCCCGGATGCGTGCTTCTCCCCACCATGTCCGAAGTGCTATTACATAGTAATTACTACGGAGTACATACCTAGTACGGAGTAGCTACTCCGTATATCTCAACGCACTCTGCTCCTCGTCCCTCTCCCAAAGTACAATAGATATCTACACAAAGCCGTCATACAATACACCACAAGCTCTTCCAGATCCCGCCCAATCCCGACTGCTTGTCGTTATTACCTGGTCATCATCTGCCAAAGAAAAAATGCCCAAGATCGCTCGCATCACCCTCTTCCAACTGTCAGACACAAACATCATCCCAGATGCCGTCCAAAAATACTCGACATTAGTCCAGGATGCAAAGAAGGTGCGTATACATAGCATACTACGTACCTAGGTACTTGATTAAGCATCCCGCTGGCTTGCCCCCTCTCTCTCTCCCCCCTCCTAGGTACCTACATACATAGCACTCCATCACATGCATACCCGCTCAAACAACGCATGGCCTGTGGGAACCCGCAGCACCTGCACGCCAGGGTCTGTTATCACATATTAGGTACCCACCACCCCCCCAAAAAGAAGACAAAAAACAAAAAAAAAAACAAAGGGCACTTCCGTAACCATCATGATGTAATATTCCGTATAGTTACATGGGCATCCCAAAACCCATCAAACTTTCCTAGTCGCCTACCTATTATTTGCTATCATTACACACATAAGATGATACGGATACGTAAAACGACAACCCGTCCTGTCTTCCCTGGACCTTTTTTTTTTTTTTCTTTCTTTCTTTCTCTCTTTCTTTCTCTCTCTTCACCACGCATCCCCTTCTCTCTTCAACGATATCACAAGCTATTATTAACAAAAAAAATACCCTTCTAGGATGGGAAATCCTACATTATATCAGCGGTTGCCGGAGCCACCCACGACGATGCTCGCAATCAAGGGTACAACATGGTTGCTCGCACTGTTTTTGAGTCGAGAGAAGATGTAGATTACTATGACAAGGAGTGCAAGGCTCATGCTGGCATCAAGGCTCAATTGGGGCCCAAGATGGCAGGTCCGCCGTTGGTGGTGTTTGTGGATGCTTAGGGGGGGTTTTATTTTTATTTTTATTTTTATTTTTATTTTTGTAAAGAGTCGATTATTCTTCCAAGATAACTATATAGTTATACAAAGAGCGATTTGACGCGTGCACATCAAGATCCTTGCTTGTCCTCAAAGTAGCGCCTGCATTCATATACAGACCGGTAGGGTATGATGAAGACGGGATGAACAGGCCTAATCATATCGCCTTGATCCCACACCACGTCTTTTCCATGATACCAGCCGTCCGTCTTCCAGTGATAGGGTGCGCCCAAATGACCCGTCCCGACGTCCTTGTTTACATTGTCATCATACACGTACTTGTATTGGGTTGCACTCAAACCTGCTAGATTGTAGCAAGTATGGTATGCGTCAGAGTGCTTCCCGGGCTTGTCCTTTAGGCCGCCATCCTTTTCCTGCGCAGCCGCAAGAATGTAGCGTGCCAAAGCTGCGCGGTTCCAAAGCTGCGTTGCAGGATCCAAGACAGTAGCAGCTTCGATTAGAGACCAACAGCCTCCGACCCAGTGAGAATAACAACCATCAACGAGTTTGTTGGTACGTCCATTATAGCCACCCTCGGGAGCACATTGTCTGGATGATAGCCAGTGTGTCAAACGAGCGAGGTCCAGATACTTTGGCAGAGTCTCTGAAGGTGCCCCGATAATGGACAAACAGCCCAGTCCACAAAATGCATAGGCACCGTGAGCTTCATTCCCAGGTGCTGCTGATATGCCCCCATCCCAAGACTGGCATTGCCCAACCCAATCACCCAGTTTGTCGGTAAACGTAGTGAGACCACGTTGCCGGGCTGGAGCATCCTGCGGAAGCTCAAGAGGGAGGTTGAGGAGAGAGAGAATCACCGAGGCGCAAAAGGCACCGCGAATGTCCTGCTCTCCACCCTCAGCCATGGTAAATCCACCATCGGCCTGCTTCATGCGACCAATAAAATGCCACATGGCCTTGCAGTTGATAGATTCGTACGTTGTCGTGCCGCCTACCATGGCAAGTGAGAGTACCACAGCATATGAGCATGCCAAGTGAGGCAGTTGACCAAAGCCACCTCCAAAGCCACCGGTCGGATGCTGACATAAACTGAACGTATGTGCTACTCTATAACATGCAGTGTGAGTAGACCCTTTGGCGGTTGTGGGAGAGGGAGGGAGAGAGAAAAAAAAAAGTGGGGCCAATGTACCTCTTTTGATATGGGTGGATATCCAGTCCCAGTGCTGTCATGCTCTGCAGTCCCCAGTAGACGATCCATGGTCTCGAAGCATCCATCATGGCAAATCTGCCGGGGTAGTCTCCCAGGATCTTCTTGAGCATTTTGGCGTGCCTCTCTTGTTGCAATTTTGGTATACCAAAGGAATTGAGCGGGAAATCGTGGGGATTGCCTTCCAAAAAAGGTAGAATGGTTGCATAAGTCTCATCCTGAGTTTTGGAAGTCTCCGTCTCGTAGTCATCTCTTATAGGAATTCTTAAACTGTCCAGGTAGGCAATGTTGGCCTCTTCTTGGGGTGTTACAGGACCCATGTCTTCAAAATCTCCCTCTGAATCGGAAAGCTCTTGAACCCGGTTGGATGCGTCGAAAATCTCTTCTAAACGGGAAGAGGGAGCCTGAGAGGAGGGACGCACAGGTAGTGACATGTTTGGCAGGGCCAAGGCCTGTCTTTTTGAAGGGCTCTATGTGAGTGGCTGATGTCAACAAAGGACGGATGTAATGGGCTGTAACTATTGTTCTCAGCCACCCGTGGACGTGTGATTGCCGGATCTGATAGACTCAAATCATGCCTGCGAGCAAGCCGTCGATTCTATTTGCTGGCCAAGATGCTACTGGTCAATTGGCTGCCCTTGTTAATAGTAATTATTTGTGTCAATGTTTGCGATGTAAAGTGAAGTGGAGCACATGCACGTGAGGAAAAGACGGATCGGGCAGTAGTGGACTAGCTGGCTTGGCACGGTCTGTAACTACATCACGTGAGGTGATACACATTAGTTAAACAGCTACGAGAGTAGGTAATATCGAATTTATTGCTGATTATTTGATGCTCTCTTCCAACTCTACTTTTCCCTGGTCGACATGCTTCAGTCGGATGAACGCACGCCAGGCATACCATCCAGGTGCTCGCCAAAAGTCTGCCCCGCAATGCTCAGCGGCTTACTTTCCTGGAGCACAAACAACATCCTTGTCCACTCAGTCTTGCTATGATTGATCCATTGATGCATGGTGCCTCGTTGGATGGCAACATCTCCTCGCTTCATTGTCCGCTTCTCACCACTGTCCAGTAACAATTCCACCTCGCCCTCGAGCACACAGCCGTAGTCCAGGCTCACCGTCCGATGCATCTTGCACGCTGTATCTGGCGGAATATCGACGTGGCGGAGAACAGTCCCACCCGAGATGACGAGGCCTGGGGCATTTCCGAGATAGTGGCCGTATACATCCAGGTCTTTGTCGCTGTCCATATCGACCGGGAACCCTTTGGTGGCAAAGCTGAGCGCAAATGCCAGACCGTCGTCGTTTGGCTTCATTTCGCTTTCCTCATGGAATGCATTGCTGAATATTGCCTTTCCTTCACCACTATGCCCTGTTATATACCGCTGAACCTTTGGAAGTGCGCCAATGTGTGCCATTTTGGTTGATGGCTTCTTTTATACGCAAGTATAGCAAACAACTGAATTTAGTAGGTAGGTAGGTAGTTATTAGTAATTACCTACTTGGATGATGAACGTGCCGCCGGAGTCCGGGCGGCGGGGTCTTCCTGTGACTGATATGATGCATAAGCGCCCAACACGAGTGCTTGCTGACCAAGCTGGACAAGGGACTCGATGCCTGTCGTATAGTTACATTGTTGTCTGATTATGTACATGAGTATGTACTTAATAATATCTACATATAGTTAATACCTACCTAGGCATTATTAGTTTGTAATTAGAGAGCATGCTTCTTCCTGATTTGGTTGAACCTGTTCTTTTGTTGTTCCTAGAACCATAGGTACCTAGGTTACTAGATAGTTTTTTAACAAATCCTACGCGACTAGTTATTAGTTAACTACCTAGTTATGTCACAAATTTAATTATTCTCACTTTCATGTTGGACTAGTTGCAGCATCTTCTTTGGACGTAATTCTTTTCGGCCTTTACTCTAGCGAGTCTTGTATTCTGTTGACTGAAACTTGCCATCAGAGGAGATGGGTGGTTGAACTTGGGACTGTCTGTAAGGTGAGTTGTGGGGCGGGTTGTTACTGGACATGCCTAGGACAAGCGCCAACACAGCACTCAACTACGTCGAAAGCCCTTTCACCCGCCTTCTTCTCAATCCCTAGGTTTTGCAGAAAACATTTTTTCTGCTCGTTGGAAAAATCACCGAGGGGGGGAAGTTTTTTTTTTTTTTTTTTTTTTTTTTTTTTTTTTTTTTTTTTTTTTTTTTTTTTTTTTTTTTTTTTTTTTTTTTTTTTTTTTTTTTTTTTTTTTTTTTTTTTTTTTTTTTTTTTTTTTTTTTTTTTTTTTTTTTTTTTTTTTTTTTTTTTTTTTTTTTTTTTTTTTTTTTTTTTTTTTTTTTTTTTTTTTTTTTTTTTTTTTTTTTTTTTTTTTTTTTTTTTTTTTTTTTTTTTTTTTTTTTTTTTTTTTTTTTTTTTTTTTTTTTTTTTTTTTTTTTTTTTTTTTAAAGCCACAGGTGGCCGGGTGAAGATATTGGAGTGTGCCAATCGTCTACCCGTAGTATGAATAGCGCTTGTCACTCCATAGTCGCACTTGGGATGGTACAGCCTGTCAATGGTGTAGGTATCACCACACAATCGTCTTGGATTTGGACTCTCTCGTCCTATATTGCTGACTTGCAGGATACCTAGGTACAGCAACCTACATGTTGGACACGATTTTCTCCGAAAGGAAGACCCCTGCACTCGTCTGCACGAGTTTTGACGACGCGCGTTCGAGCAAGGAGAAACATGTCGAGTTACACCAAACCGTGGAAATGGCAGATTGTGGTCGTGTCAGGCATACCTAATTAATACCGATTGTGCAAGCCTCGGGTTGAAACGACGGTGTCGAATACATACTATTACTGCGAAGGGTGCATGCAAGGCGTTGGTCAATGTATACTTGGTAGCACAGCGATGAGCAGTGGTACCTAGGCAAGAGGCGGACAGTAGCTATGTATGTGCTATGTACTACTAGTATGCACGTCAAGGCCAAGCGGCAAGCTAGGGAAGCAGGAGAGATGGCAGGCTCGAGCACGAGGGAAGCGCTGAAGAGACAGGAAGCTGGGGCTCAGCGCGTGGTTGAAGCACACACTTGCCATTGCAACCAGGCCCTCAAGAGAAATTGCCATGCGCGAGCGCACACAGCTGGTTGGAGCCCGGGGCATGCACGATGACGCCAAAAGGGATCGAGACGATGGCAGTTTGGCCAGCCAGATGAGTCGGTGAGATTGGGGAAGGCGTTACTGTAACTAGGTAAGCACCTATGTACCAAGTATTAGTAGCAGCTACATGCACGCACTGATCACGATTAGTTGCTGGCAGGAGATGGAACAAGCAGGTAGGTAGGCAATCTGGAGAATTGGTTCAAGAATGAATTACCGCTGGCAGTGTAGACAGGTAGGTAGGTAGGTAGAGGTGGCAGAGTGAGGCGAGAGACGGGCTGGAGTGGCTGGAGGGACGGGACTCACTGGACTGGGTTTTTTTTTGGTTACCTACTGCATGCCTATGTAGGTCCTAGGCCAAAGCCAGGCGTTGGTGGATGGTGGATGGTGGATGGTGGATGGTGGATGGTGGATGAGGCGATGGAGGGGATGAGGGTTGACGGATGAGGAGGGTTGAGGGTTGAAGGTCGGGACTGAGAGCGATTGGAGGTTGTGGGGCTGGTCAACTCGTTACAGCTGCTCACCGACTTTTGCACGTCTTGGCATTGGCACCCGCTAACTAACCCGCGGCTACACTTGGACTGGCCCTCGCACCTCGCACCTTCGCCCTCGCACCTTCCCCCTCGCACCTCGCACCTTCCCCCCTCTGCTGCTGCTGACTCTCACCGCTTACCCTCTTTTCTCTCTTTCCCTCTCTCTCGCCCTCAACCCTTTTTTTTTCCCCTCTATTGCCTACTCGGTGCAGTGCAGTGTGCACCACCACCACCACCACCACCACCCATCATGGACAACCAAAACATCGACTTTGACGGCACCGTCTTTGCCGCCGACAGTCTGTTTGATGCCAACTACGACCCCAGCCGCCACACCTACACCTTTTCCCACTCCTGGCCCCTCCCCATCTCGCCTGCCACAATGTCTCAGCAACTTCCACAGCAGCAGCAGCAGCAACAGCAGCAACAGCAACAGCAACTCGATGGCAGCCAAGAACAACAACACCAGCACCAGCACCAGCACCAGCACCAGCACCAGCACCAGCAGGGCCAGCGGCGCCTCAACACAGTGGCCGCCTCGTCTTCTGCCCATCCCAACGCCATGCCCTCGACCACAGCCATGGCCCCTCTGACCACGTCCATGAGCCTCGGGTTCCCCACTGCCATGCAGCCAATGAACCCGCAGCTCGCCAGCTGGATGAACATCAACACGGGCTTCGACTCGGACTCGTTCTCCCAGAGCGCCATGGGCATGAGTGCCGACTTCACCACGACGTACGGTGCCCCGCTGCAGTCGTCGCCCGTCGAGTTTGCCATCAACACGACCAACGCCTCCCAGGCCGCCTTCTCCCTGTCGTCCATGACGCCCTTTGGCATGATGCCCACCACCACCATGGACATGCCCCTCAACGCCCCGTTCCAAATGGCCGACTTCCACCACGAGTTCACCAACATTGGCACCCAAGACTTTGCTGCCACGGCCTCGGCCAGCGTGTCTACCGGCTCGCCCGGCGAGCAGTGGATGGAGATCCGCTCTCTGTCCAGCAGCGACAATGGCTGGGTCGATATCGGACACCGCAACTCGTACGACTTTTCCGACACGTCGGCCATTGTCTTCAACCCTGCCCAGTCGCTGCACATTCGCACAAACTCGGACTCGACCACGTCGAACCACTCGGACCTCCCACGCTCAGCCCACTCGTTTAGCAGCTTTGAGGAGATTCACTTTCCCATGAACTCGCCCCAGTCGGAGACGGACAATACGCTCGACTTGGTCCACTCACACCACCACTCCGACAGCTGCAGCCACGGCCATGCCCATGCTCGTGCCCACACGCATGCTCACACGCACGCTCACAGTCACACGCACCACGGCCTTCCCATTGAGCACGACTTTGCCAACTACATTTCGCCCAACCAGTCTGTGAGCCCGCCCATGACCCGCGCCGAGCCCCTGGTCATCAAGCAGTCGGCCTCTAGTACTGCCTCGCCCACGTCGTCGGCCGTCAGCTCCCCACCCGCCGCCCGCAGAAGAAAGTCGCCCACGAGCGCCAAACCAGCCAAGACGATTCAGAAGAAGACGCCAGCCCACACCACCAAGAAGGACAGCACGGGCGAGAAGCGTGTCGGCCGGCGGCGCGGGCCCTTGAGGCCGGATCAGCGACAGCAAGCACACGAAATTCGCAAGTTGCGCGCCTGTCTCCGCTGCAAGTTCCTCAAGAAGACTTGTGACAAGGGCGATCCGTGCGCTGGTTGCCAGCCATCGCACGCGCGTCTTTGGCAGGTTCCGTGCACCCGCATCGACATCAAGGACATTGCCTACTTTATGAAGGACTGGAAGGCTGACTATGAACGTCATGTCAGCCTCGGTTTCTCTATTGGTAACATCAAGGGCTTCTCGCCACAAGAACGCCCCATCTACGTGACTCACGGCTATGGCCACTATCTGCCCATCATGGCCCGCGAAGTCTACGTCCGGGATGAAAAGTGCTTTGGTGTCGATTGGTTCGAGACGCTCAACGGCCTGCACTTTGAGATCAACACGGCCAAGCTCTCTGCTGGTATGGAGGGCATTTCGAGGGCCATGCTCTCCGACTACCTGGACCACCACATTGATGGAGGCTTTGAAAACTTTGTAGACGAATACTTTGAGGGTACCTTTTTTGTCACTGAACTCCTCAAGACTGCCTACCGCTACTACTGCCGCGAGAAGCTCCCTGTCATTCGCAAGGCGCTGAAGCTTGTCCTTGCCTACAATTTGACTCTTCACGTCACCATGGTCGAGGGTCTTGGCGGCGACGAGGAGAGCAAGCTGGGCAAGGTCGAAGATCAACAATCCAAGTTTTGCGGCAAGACTGTTGCCCCCGTCATGATCAACTTCCAGGTTAAGTGTGCTCTTGCCGACATGTGGCGTGAGCTGCAAAAGGATGTCCTCGAGGAACTGTCCTCATTGTACCAATCCGTCTACAGCGGCGACAAGCTCAAGAATTGGCCTACCATTTTCATGCTTGCCGCCATCCTTCTCGCTGTCTGGGAGCTTATACAATTCGACTGCAACTACCGCATCCCCGACATTGGCGCTGTGAACAAGTTCTGCTCCGAGATGGAAGGAACCCCAGTCGGTGTCATTGTTGGTCTCTTTTCGGCCATTTCACAAAAGCTCCCTGCTTTCACCGAGTGGGATTCGCGGAAACATCATCACCTGCTGAACTCGAACCCAGCAGTGTGCGACGCCATGACGGAAGTTCGCGCACACGTAACCAAATATGGTAAATATCTCTGACTTTTTTACCAAGTCAACCTTTGAAGCTAATAATACAATGCAGAGGGCTATCTTCGCTCAAGAAGTGACTGCAAATTTGATCGCCAGGATTTCGATTCCCTGTCCAACAAGTTTCTCTCAAAGCTGGTCATTCGTGCCAATTAATAAAGGCTTCTCGATCATGCATCGGACAGATCTTTTGACATTTACAAAACTACTTAATCTTCAGGCTGCATATATCTTCCATCTACTTCACTACCGATCCTTTACCAGAGGAACCTCATCAACGATCTATCCGCGGCTTGCTCTTACGGCACACGACATGTTCAACCCCACACGAACCCTCTCATCACGACTCACGTGTCTGATGTTTGCTCAGTAACGGCTGACGACTTCCGAAAAACGATGAACGACTTGTCTTTACATTGCGATATCCCGGCACTCTCCTCTTTGAGTGCCATGTTAGCGATCCTGCCCAATCTGGTGCTCAACAATGCCAAACTAAAGCACATTCCTTTTTAAGCACCACCAGATGTTTTCCTTTCTCCATCTCTCTATATTCAATTTTCTTGTTTTTTTTTTTTACACTCTCACGGCTAACGATGGTCCATGATTAATGGCCACGACCTTTTTTCAATTTTGGATTTTTTTTTTTGGCACGAATTACGATTCTGCATCTGGAAACAATTCAATTTTTAAATGATTTGCAAGAGCGGAAGATGGCTGGATTTAGTGTTGATGTGGTTCTGAATTGTGTCTACAAAATTTTTCATCATCTAGTCTCGCACGGCTATGTGCGTGTGTGGAATGTGTTACTGGCATAGCGAGCGAGCGAGTGAGCGGCTCTCGACTTTTTTCTTTTTCTTTTTTTTTTCATGACATTATTTGAGCGGCATCTGGAGAATGCGTGTCCTGGTGTCTCTCTCTCTCTCTGAACGACAAACAGCAATTGGGGGTATTCATCAGTGTGGCTGGAAAAGGCACAACTATCTATATAACTATCTATTCTTGCATTTGCAACTATGTATGACTCTGGAGCGATTGTCCTGTGGACGTCGTCATTTGTCCCTCTTTTTGGCCCGCCGGAATCCCGCTTTGGAATGTAGTATTGGCTTGAAGCATGATAACTATGGCAAGGGGAAACATGATTTTCGATACAACTCCGCAAGTATTATCGGATCCCAACATTAGGCCTGCATGACCCTCCACCGCTACTCTAGCCCAAACACGCCAACCTGCTATTAATAAGGATAGCCGACATGTCCCCGCACCATACTAGGTAGGTACCGCCACCCCATATTATGACTATGGAGAATGGATACGAGGTATACATCGAGGGCCCAGGCTATGTTCCTTGTACTTTGTAGCTTTGACCTGTATATGACTATGGAGAATGGCTGGCGCTGGCGATGCGGGCCATGTATAGGTAGTAGGTAGTTGGGTAGGTAGGTACATAACAATCCTCTTGCAAGAAAATTTAAACCTACCTAGTATTATTAACTATTAACTAACTACCTAGTTATGAATCAGAAGATTCGCACTTTGGCATGAGTCTCCAAGCGCCAAAGAACCCATCAACAAGACAGCAGAACCATGCGCAATCCAAACTTTGGCAAGCCTTTCAGCTTTGCACTCGAGAGACCCTTAGACCCTGCATCTATGTAATACTACTGTATGTCATGCATCTATGTATACCATGGCCCATGGCCAAAAAGTGCCCCGGCCCACACTCATAACTAACTAGTTAGTTGAACTATTCCCTTTGCAAAAAACTCCATGCAGTTGCTCCGTACAGCCTGTCAAAGCACATGGTCACGCGCGCGCGTTGATACATATCCCTTCTCGATAGGCTGGTATTATATACCATTTCCCCTGCCAGTCTTAGAAGCCCTGTCTTTGCTTGGGAACATAGACCTCCTCGAGATACTTTGCGTCCTCGTCACTCAGGCAGAAATGTATATTCTGCACAGCCTGCTCAATTCTCTCCTTGCTACCAAGACCGATAATAGGGCATACCCCCTTTTTGAGACACCAGCTGGTGGCAATGCAAGCCATGCTGACATGAAGTTTGTTCGCAACCTCCTCAACGCGCTCAATAATCTTTTTGTCGGCAGCAAACTCGCGCTCATAGACGAGCATGCTGGCAAACTTGTCCGTCTCTGCACGCTTCGAGGAGCGGTCAGACCATGGCCGAGTGAGGGCACCTCGAGCAATGGGTGACCAAGGAATCAGGCCGACGCCAGTATCTTGACAGTACGGTATCTAGTTTTGCAAGGTTAGTCAAGGATAACCAACGTCTCTGCACCATGGCAATACAGAGGGAATATCACGGACCATTTCACGTTCCTCTTCTCTGTAAATGAGGTTATAGTAGTTTTGCATCGACACGAATTTGTGCCAACCGTGCTTGTCTGCAATATTTTGCAGCGTTTGGAATTCCCAAGCTGCCATGGAGGATGCGCCAATGTAGCGTACCCAGCCCTTTTCAATGACGTCGTTGAGTGCCTTCATAATCTCTTCCTTGGGTGTATCGCGGTCCAGACGATGGATTTGTAGTACGTCAATATAGGTCCCGAGTCTCTCTACACTCTTCTCAACGGCATCAAAGATGTGCTTGCGGCTCAGACCAACTTGGTTCACCAAATCCCCATCGTTGATGCTTGAGAGTGCAACGGGGCGGCTGGCGTTCTTCTCTTCAACGCCAAAGTAGCATTTGGATAAGATGACTACTTTGCTGCGGGGGATGTTGTACACTTTTAGAGCCTTGCCAATGATCCTCTCGGATTGTCCGTGTGAGTATATGTCCGCCTGGATACCGTGACCGTTAGTTCACCATTGGCACCGACTTGTAAACATCCCGTCTTACCGTATCCCATGTGTTGATGCCATTCTTGTATGCATGCTCAAGAAGTGGCAAACTCTCGTCTTCGTTGAGAACCCAGGGTTGCCATTCAGAACTTCCGTAACTCATCGCGCCCAATATAATCTTGGATACTTTGAGGCCTGACTTGCCCAGGCTTCAATGTGTCAGCTTGGATGCTTGCTACCCAACAACGGAAGCTATGATCAACGTTTGCGCCGGCTACACATACTTGACATATTCCATCTTCTTCTCAGCCATTATTATTTCAGTAGCTCTTGGGACAGCTTGCGTTTGTAGTAGTCAAAGGTAGCCCTTGTGCAGGAGAAATGCGCTGGCTGGATTTTTTTTTTCTTCGATACAAAGTTGAAAGGCACAGAAAGTCGGAAAGCGGGCCCATCGTCTTTTTATATTGTCCAATTCTGCAGGTGGTTTCATTCCTTCCAGACAAACTACCGGACTTACCGGATTTATCGTATGACTGTGACTGAGAAGCAGACAAACAACCTATCAGTAACGTAAAGTCTGTACTAAAGCTTTTATGCAGCAATTTCGCCACTCTAGAGTCTATTGTGCTATTGATGGACATGTCCGGGGATATGCAAACGCCGAGTGAGGTGGGGTTGGCCCCATTGCGCAGCTAAACCCCGTGATGGTCAAAGTTAATTAGTTCTGTACGCGAGTCCTGCTTCAAAAAAAAAAAGGTCGGCATATATTAATGCCTAATACTACCTTCAACATCGCATGATGCAATGACAGCGCAATGCACGACCGACGAAAGCAACAGACAACATCACATGCAAGAGTAACGGAATGATTCATCACAGAAAACCTCCTTTTGAGGTATACTTCCTAGTCATCATTTGAAGCCTCTAGCGGCTACACGAACTATGAATGAACCCATTTCTGTCGTAATGCCATTCCAGCGACTATGCTGTTGTCCTGAAATAACCCCATGCCAAAAACCAACACGATCACACCTACTGTCCGCCACGAAGACGGAGCACCAAGTGCAGCGTAGATTCCTTTTGAATATTGTAGTCGGAAAGTGTTCGGCCGTCCTCCAACTGCTTACCAGCGAAGATAAGACGTTGCTGGTCAGGAGGGATACCCTCCTTATCTTGGATCTTTGACTTTACGTTATCGATTGTGTCGCTCGATTCAACCTCCAAGGTGATGGTCTTGCCAGTCAGCGTCTTGACAAAAATCTGCATACCTCCGCGCAGCCGGAGTACCAAGTGGAGCGTCGACTCCTTCTGGATATTGTAGTCAGATAGAGTACGGCCATCTTCAAGTTGCTTGCCAGCGAAGATGAGACGTTGTTGGTCGGGAGGAATGCCTTCCTTGTCCTGAATCTTGGATTTGACATTGTCAATAGTATCCGATGACTCCACCTCGAGTGTTATGGTTTTGCCCGTCAAAGTCTTGACAAAGATCTGCATACCACCGCGTAAACGCAGGACCAGATGTAGGGTAGACTCCTTCTGGATATTGTAGTCTGAAAGAGTACGGCCGTCTTCGAGTTGCTTTCCGGCAAAGATCAAGCGCTGTTGATCAGGGGGAATACCCTCCTTATCTTGGATCTTCGACTTGACGTTGTCAATGGTATCTGAGGATTCGACTTCGAGTGTGATGGTCTTGCCGGTCACTGCATAGAGCGAGGGGAGTCAGCACAAGCACAAAGCCCGAGTGGCGAAAGTAGCAACTTACACGTCTTTACGAAGATTTGCATTCCACCGCGAAGACGGAGAACAAGATGGAGAGTGGACTCCTTCTGAATGTTGTAGTCGGACAAGGTGCGCCCATCTTCAAGTTGCTTTCCGGCAAAGATCAAGCGCTGTTGATCAGGAGGGATACCCTCCTTGTCTTGGATCTTGCTCTTGACATTGTCGATAGTATCAGAAGACTCCACCTCAAGGGTGATGGTCTTGCCGGTGACTGCAGAGCGGTTAGCTGCAAGGCCAGAGACAGGTAGACAGCGCCAGTGGTGGGCAAGCGGTGAGGGTGGCGACTACTTACGGGTCTTTACGAAGATCTGCATGGTTTGTAGATGGGGTGGGGAGGTTGGGTGTGTGTGTATGCAGGGAATGCGAAGTGCAGACTGTGGGTGTGCAGAGTGTTGAGTGTAAGAGAGAGAGAGAGAGAGAGAGGGCGAGGGACCTTATATGGGACCAAGCAGGTAGGCTGCAGGCGGCAAGCTGAGGCTGTGACGGCGGGCGGTGGTGAGTAATGGATGTGTGGATGCGATTATGGCCCGAGCGCCAATCAGGAAGTTTCCGGCAGCTTCGACCGAACGCAGCAAACAATGCAAAGCACCAGCCATGGACAGTTGCAGCCTTTCACTTATTATAATATGATGATCTATAACGATCTATGATTGCCTACCTACCTGCCTACTCCAGGTACCCAGTAGACCTCGAAGCCATGTGCAGACACGTCTTCTTGCAACTGCACTGCTACTGCACTACCCTTCATTCCCCGCTTTCGTTACCTATCTCATGTCGCTGATGACTATTACCGAAACAGGTGGTGCAGGTGACCAGCCTCGCCCATAGTATCATCAGAGGATCCCGCCCATTTATCGTCTGTCGCTGTATTGTCGTCGATGTGCATCGTTCCCAGACTTTGACGCGAGGCCATGCCCCCTCCCTTTGCCTCCAACTACAGCACCCGCCATGGTTATCTCTGGCCACGTTGCTGGAAGACAACAGAAGATGCTGAAGAACCAGCCTCGCTTCTAGGGTACAGGTGAATGGGCAGAGATCAACCATGGACATCTGGGTACTATGAGCAAGAGGACATGGATTCATCATGGAAGTGATTAATTACGTGAATACAGAGCCCAGTTTCCGAAGCATCGACAGAGAGGCATGCTCAATACACTTGGTCATATCAGCCCTGATGCTTTAGTTGGACACTTCGTTGCACCATCATCCGAGAGCCCGTTGAATACGTCTGTCATCCTTTCATGTCCCAGCCCCTCTCTCGCGTGGGCAACTTGGGCACCCGACTAGCGGCCGTTGAGTGACGTATAATAATTTCCGCACCCGTCCTTTCAATTCCCTGGACATGGAGGTCCCTCACGACACAGCGTACCTCGACCTCTGTTACGTCAAGCCCGCATACCCATGCTACCTGTTGGTCTTTGCTAACGGATTATTCCCTGCTGTAATTTACCGGCTCGTTGTCTTGATTGTTATCACAGCATGTTTGGGCAGTTTGGGCAGTTTGGGCAGTCTGGCGGCGTATCTTATGCAGCTGCTGTCAGCACACCTAGGGGGACCTTGCGCCAGCCCCAAATCCAGGCACGGGCGTGTTCAGATCCTGACCTCAGATCATCATACGAATCACAGGCACAAAGCGAATATGATGACCAGACCAAGGCGAGACCACAACGTCCTGGTGCTGGAATCAGAGCGAAGACCAGTTTCCGTAATTGGACGAGGAAGGGCAAAGAGCAGACAGACTACGAAAAGGGTGCTGTTGAAGAGATTCAACAGGATCAATTTGGCCCACCTTCAAGAGAGGAACATGGACCAAATACTGGTGCCGCCCCAGACCATGTCTATGTACTGACGTTGAAGTTGGAGGATAGTATATCACAGCCGATGAACGAGCTGAGGCAGCGATACTTTCCGAAAAAGCTGAACAGAACCCCAGCGCACCTTACCTTGTTCCATGCCCTTCCCCATTCGCAGATGGAGACGCTGAACAACAGCCTCACAGAACTGGCGACGAAGACGAAGCCGTTCATGGTTAGCACGGGCGGGCCCTTTCGGATGCGCAAAGGCGTCGGAGTGAATGTTGATTCTGGGTATCAGGCCATCAAAGATGTCCAATCACTGCTCCAGTCACAATGGTTGCAGGTTTTGAGCGAGCAGGATGCTGGCAAGTTTCGGCCACATTGGACCGTCATGAACAAGGTCGATGAAGAGGAAGAAGTTGATGCTGCTGTTCACGCAATTCGAAAGGAGCTGGCTACAAACGCTAGTGAAGGCCAGGCCATAGGCCTAGATCTGTGGATGTACAATCGCGGTCAATGGGCCTGGGCAAACGAGTATATGTTGGGAGATGCGGATAAGACGCTTACGAGGAGACAAACAACAGATGATGCAAACAGCCAGGGCTTGCCTCCTCCCGCGAAAAGACCAGGCATGAAGCGAGGTAGTAGCGTAGCGGAAGCATGGAGATCAATGAGCTTTCGTCGCAGAAGCTAGGCATTTCGGAAAAGCGGCATTGATCATGGGTGATGGAAGCGATTGCGGTGTTACTACGGTCCGTCTTCGATGGGTGGCTATGAACCTTCCTTGAGAGGCAGTTTAGGTCTGGATTTGTCGGGGTAATTGTCCATGGATGTGTAGATGGAATTTAGTAAGCATGGCTTCTTGCAAATACCAAGCAGACACCGCTGGCTACTGACTGAGCTTGCCAAGCACAGCAAATTCGCCACCGACAGATGGAGTACTCCTCCCGAATGCCTCGGCCAGTGCAGAGGCGGCTGGGCGAGTATACGAAAGAAGTAGTGTTTAGTGGCGAATTATGGACGGCATGAATGAGTGGAAAACACTACAACCAAGGTGAGATTGAAGTACAGTATCTTCTTTGCACATTGGTAATCGCCACAGCCATGAATACTAGGTAGGTAGGTAGGTAGGTAGATATCTTGGCATACCTAGTCATGGCCATTGAGTTTTGATGGATACAAACTACCTGTGTATGTATGTATGAATGTGTGACGGTATGCTGCGATGTGGAACGAAGGATGTGGATCGTGCAGCAGCGGAGGGCTGAGGGTCCTGGTACTCAAAATAGGGACAAGCCAGGTCAGCATGTCGTGACTCGAAGCAGGTTCTGGATCTCGAAGCGTGGGTAGGTAGGTATTAATTAATAGCTAGCTAGGTAGCTAGGAAAAGAAGTACCAGTTGACAGAATATTAAGGGGTTACAAGCTACAGCCAGCCACACAAGCGCCATGCAAGGACGGATGGTCACGATGGTGGCACACAACAGGCGGCTCTGCGTGACGCCCAAGGAATCCTGATCTCGAAGGCATTGCAAACCTGCAATTCCGCATCGAGTCGCACCGTGCACGTGGGCGAACAAGGAGGCAGATAGGTATCTGGCGCAGAGTTTCGGTCCATATCTTGCCATGGCCGAGCAAATTAATTAACGTGGTGGACCTGTTGTCCGAAGAAGCAGACCCCGTGATGGCTGCTGTAGCCAATAACTAGTGAAGGCGTACGAGAACTTGGAAGAAGCAGATGTGTGCATGATCGGGGTCTTTGGAAGCATTCAGTAATTAGCAAGGGGGAGGCGTTGGGTACTTGGTATACCCAGGCATGGCGGCGAAGAAAGGAGGTGGGTGTACGGAGGGTGTACGGAGTAATACATACTATGTATTAATAGTCACTGGACACGAAGCTAGGGAGGGCTTAGCTCCACGATACCACAAACAGTAGTAATAAGAAGCCAGCCAGCTGTCCTCGGCTCTTTTGATGGTTTCTTGACCAGCTCTGATCCTGCCCCTTTGCTGCCTCGCTCGCTCGCTCGCTCGCTCGTGTGTGTTTGTCTTGCAATTAATACTTGTTCTGCCCCATTGGAGTGCTTTGCTGTCAATTGGGCTGCTACAGACAGACTCCCCTTCCCCCCACCTTCCACTCCTCCCTCTCTCTCCCTCGCACCTGCCTCGAATAATTTCTCGACCTAATTATTACTTACCCAACCCACCACACCACACCACACCACACCACACAACCAATACCAAAATACCGACACCACCGCCAACATGAAAGGTCAGACCGAGTTCCATTGCGCCCTCGCCCATTGTTGTTCTCCTACTGACATTCCGTACAGCCATTATTCTTGTCGGAGGCTTTGGAACACGTCTGCGGCCTCTCGTACGCTTCACCTCTCGTTTTTTTTCTTCCTTTCCCCCCCCAACTATTCCATGCTCGTTGGCCTGTTCGCTGAGCTATATGGATTTCTTGCACTTGCATACATTGCTCTAACGCCAGCTGCAGACCCTCACCTACCCCAAGCCACTTGTCGAGTTCGCCAATAAGCCCATGATTCAACACCAGATTGAGGCTCTTGCCGCTGCTGGTGTTACAGATGTCGTGCTCGCCGTCAATTACCGCCCTGAGATCATGGCTGAGGCTCTCAAGACTGTTAGTATCTACTCGTCCGACTTTCACGTCGTTGCACCAAGTCACCCCCACCCTGCTGAGCATACAAGTAACCCGCCTGTACAGTACGAGAAGCAATACAACGTAAAGATTGAATTCTCCGTTGAGACTGAGCCACTTGGCACTGCCGGTCCCTTGAAATTGGCCGAACGCATCCTGGGCAAGGATGATTCGCCCTTCTTCGTCCTCAACGCCGATGTCACCTGTGACTACCCCTTCGCCCAGCTCGCCGAGTTTCATAAGCAGCATGGCGGCGAGGGCACAATTGTCGTCACAAAGGTGGAGGAACCCTCAAAATACGGTGTCGTGGTGCATAAACCTGGACATTCCTCGCTAATCGACCGCTTCGTTGAGAAGCCCGTCGAGTTTGTTGGCAACCGGATCAATGCTGGCATTTACATTCTCAATCCCTCGGTGCTCCAGCGCATTGAGCTTCGTCCTACCTCGATTGAGCAAGAGACTTTCCCGGCTATTGTCAAGGATGGTCTTTTGCACTCGTTCGACCTGGAGGGCTTCTGGATGGACGTTGGCCAGCCCAAGGATTTCCTTTCTGGTACATGCCTGTACCTTTCATCTTTGGCCCGCAAGAATTCGAAGCTCCTCACTCCCGCTTCTGAACCATTTGTCTATGGCGGCAATGTCCTGATCGACCCTTCAGCCAAGATTGGCAAGAATTGCCGTATTGGTCCCAACGTCACCATCGGCCCCAACGTCGTTATTGGTGATGGCGTCCGCCTGCAACGATGTGTACTGCTCAAGAACAGCCGCGTCAAGGACCACGCCTGGGTCAAGTCGACCATCGTCGGCTGGAACAGCACTGTCGGCAAGTGGGCCCGCCTCGAAAATGTTACTGTTCTCGGCGACGATGTTTCCATCGGCGATGAGGTCTACGTCAATGGTGGCTCCGTGCTGCCTCACAAGTCGATCAAGCAGAATGTAGACACTCCCTCCATCATTATGTAAACCCTTTTCGACATCTTCCAATACCCGATCGTGCGATGCCGACCTTCTAGACCTTATAATCTTCTTGTTCATTCTTGCATATTCTGCTTCACGGAATTTAGAGTGACAGCTGTATACTGGGATACATGTCACCTCTGGCGTCTTCCTTTTTTTTCTTCGCATCTCAACTCTTGCATGGGTCATCAAAAGTGAGTTGGCCTGGCGGGAATTTAGGGTTGTTTTGTCGGTTGGGTACAACATGTGTGTGTGTGTGTGTGTGTGTGTGTGTGTGTGTGTGTGTGTAGTTCTTTGCATCCACATGACTTTCATCACGTTGTTAAGACAGCTACATGAGTGTCATCAAATGAAAGAAATGATCACCAATGTTCTCCTGCATGATTATCATAAAACTACCGTATCCCAACACGTGAGAACAAAAATTACCCCATCTATTATTTCAGCGAAGAGCGTTGTTCCCAAGTGGCAGCTGGAGTGAGATGAAATCAAGTGTAGAATGTGCAGCTATATCCGGTGTCTTTTTAGTGTTATACAACTCTTACTCCATGCTAGTTGTTTACTGATTGATTATGTCATTTGTACCGATTGGGTCTTCAATATCGTCGTTTACCTGCCGTGTGAGGCGTAGAATCAATGTACAAGTACAATACATAGATATGCAGCTCCAGAAAATGTAGTTTATTTGATCTTTTTGTTTTTTAATTTGATTGTCTCTCCATTGACAAAAATACCTTTGCCCTTGTATGGTTCTGGTTTTCTCCAATTCCTGACTTTTGCCGCGAATTGCATAACAACCTCCTTCTCAGGTCCTTCCAACAGCAGTCGCGTTGGTTGAGGAGTGCTCGCGGTAACGCCTTTTGGTATACCGACCTCGACGGGATGAGAGTAGCCGACTTTCAAGTTGACGAACTTCTGACCGTCAAATTCCGGCTCGATAGTGGTTGCAGTATCTTCAATTGAGGCACGGAACCCAACGCCGACAAAACGAAGAATAGCGCTGTGACCTTCACTCACGCCAAGTATCTGGTTTTGGAGGTATGCCCGAGTTGTGCCTATACTAGGTCAGCCTCGACAAGATACGGACACCATTTTTGCAGTCGTACCCCACATAGCCTTTTGTTTCGCATCTGTTGAGTCTTGTATTGTCAATGTTGGCCCGCTCAGCTTCGGATCTTGATCAATGTTGATGTAAGGAGGTATTTCCATTGAGAGCTCGCCAAGGGGGCCCTTGACTTGCACAGTCGACACGGCCTGGGTCCGTGATCCTCTGCTTCTTTCTGAGGGTGCGATGATATTGAATGTAACTCCTGGAGGGACAGAGAGCGGAGCAGAACCAATTTTGGACCGACATGGCGTGGTTGTAGTAAAAGTCTTGAGAGCTGACGGGCATGACGGCCAAGGCTGTAACAACGTAAGAGATGGTTGCGAAAGTCGTATTGATGTTTTGCTAATGCACCGAGTGCACCGCTGGCGTGCGGTTGGGAACATGATGCGTTGAAACCCGATTGCAAAGGTGGAGAATTGTCGAAAAGTAACTTCCACCTTAGTTGCTTAGTTAGTTAGTCATCAAGGTCTCGTGACCACGCGTCATTAACTAGTTAGCGGATCGCTCTTTCCCTTCCTGACGGGGTGTTCACTATTAACCACAACTTCGCTGCGGGCGTGTTGGGCGATAGCCTACCACTGCGTTGTGCCTGTTATTTCAACCTTTACCATTTCGCCAGAGCCGGCAGCTTTAGTTAGATTGACTTTTACTTCAACAAGTGATTTTGATCTCATCCTCTCTTACTTTCGTTCATGAAGCCCAAAGCGATGCCAGACGTGTACTTATAGGAACTGCCCGCTCTACCAAAGTTGCTTCTTTGCTGAAACCTCCACTTACTGCAGCTCTTCACAAGCATGAAGAAGCTCTTGATTTCCAATTGCTTTCTTCATCTTACCCTATGCCAAAATCACTCTCCTTCAGCCGAAGCTGCTCCAACCATGAACCTCGATGGGCTCTTTCAGTATAGTACCTCTAGAAATCACAAGGTGCTAACGCATGCCATTGAATTGATCTCGTCGATGCAAACGGCACCAACGTGCACCAGAATGGCTGCCTCGCATCTTATGAATGAATGCAAGCTGCTTGAGAATGCGCCGTATTTTGCAAAATCACGCCCAGAAGCATACCTCGACAGCATCAAAACAGAGTATGCTGCGAAACTGGCCGTTTGTGAGCTCCTGAGTGCGCAGCCCAATAGACCAGTGCCGCCTCCAAATTGCGAGATTCTCGTTCCATCAACAAGAGCTTGTGGTACAGGAGGTACCTGGTGGTATTCTCGGCCGGAATTGACCGTAGATGGCAAGCAGTGCTATCCCGAGCTCAAATCCAATCAATACAACCAATGTCTGCTATCTCTACAGTCCACACCGCAGTACTGGACTTCCTTCAGCAACGCCCGACAGAACGCGGTGGTAATATGCCAAGCTAGCAGAGATGTAATGGAGAGAGAACACCATATCGAAACGTTCAAAAACCTGACCGAGGTTGTTACTGCGATGTCTGCAGCATTGGGGAAATCCGTCAGGAACTACGAAGCGCGGATCCAAGACCAGAACAGATTTTCGAATGCGATTCGGGACGCTTTGGATCAAGTCCGTAAGGACATTGATGCTATCCAGGAGAAGGCTTTGGTGACTGTGGGAACACTCGACAATACGTTTCGGGATTTCGTGGAGACTTCAATGAACCAACTCATCAAAGCGCTGGCCGAGAATCAGAGCAATGAAATTTTGCGCACACGTCGAGAGATGCAGGCTTTCTCTAAAGAACTGGTGACTGAAAGCTCTCAAATTGCAGAACATATCGATGCGCAGCTACGCGCATATCACGAACGGACACTCACGAGCCTGCAAGCAAAACACGAAACACAAATGGATAGCTATGACAGTCTCGCTATACGAATGGACAAGGTGCATCATACCACTGCCCAGATCAATGCTGTTACTGGGTCAGCTCTCGAAAAGATCATCACCATGGAGCACCAGTTCCAGGACCTGGCGACCCAAGCGGACCACATTGCGCAAGGTTTTGCCTTGTTCCAAGCAGTGCCGAGCTTCCTTTCATACCTTCTCAAATGGCTCTTGGCTACATGTGGCATCGTCATGTTGCTCCAAGTATGTTTCAATATGAACAGAAACATGGTGATTTGCGTTGGCTGTGCATGTAGTTCAGCCATGCTGCTGCACGTTGGCGGATACCATCCATGGCCTGTATCCATGCCGGACTCGGAACCAGGAAATGTCGCCGATTCTTTGCCTCTTGGTGCCTCGAATCTTCCAACGAGGCAAAAACTTGCAATGATGGTTCTACTGCTGTGGGTGTGTGCATATCCCATTGGCCGTATCAACGGGTACCTTGGGTCCATTATTGGTACTGTCATCGATCGAACCGCCTCATACTGGGTCCAGCAATATAGCAATGAAAACGGCGTCGGTGTCTTGCCAAGCGTCGAAGTACCACCTACCAGGACCTTCCAGTAGGCCAATCTGGCCTTCTCTGCTTCTCTACCAGCAAGCGAGTCATGTCTGTCAAACGGCCTCAATGCATGAGGATGTAGAAGAACGAAATGGATTCTTCTGCTGTTTACCGTGCCCTAATAGCACAAAACTCTACATTATTATCGACTGCCTGACATTTATTCTTCATGGCGGGTATATATAGTTATATATATTTATTTATTCACTACGGAATCCTGACATATGCAATCATTTCTATTGCACAACAACGAAGTGGCTGGGCTTCAATCTCTGGGAAGAGGTTCCAAGGACAAAACTGGTCCCACAACAATACATGGAGGGAGCATTGAGAGAAAACCGATCATGAGCGTTACTCACAAAACTAGCGTCTCCCCCCATTCATCTTCCTCAAGTTATTCCTGGGTTGTGGGCCAGGCCTGGTCTCTTTCTCAAAGTAACATAGAGCATGAATAAATTCATGCTTCCTACATCATAAAGCCAATGACAATACTTGTGATATCTATTTCTATGCTGCCAGGTTATGATGTTTCTGGGGGTCTGAATGCGGAGTTGAGATTTCGCCATTGTGGTGAAGAGACATGATGCATCTAGCTTGTGCAGAGCTTCATGTACGAGCACCCCCTTCTTAAGCTTGAAACACGGCTAGTTTCCTAGCGAGAATATCCATCTCATTGCAATGGGCCTTTACCTGTCAAAAGAGAAAATAAAAACGGGTTGAAAAGAAGGCTTCTAATTTTAGGCCTGTTTCCTGCTTCAGTCAGAGTCGTCCGGGAGTTCCTGGATCCGGCCTGAGCGATATGCCTCTTCTACAGGATTGTTCACATCAACCACGCCGGTTGCCTTGAGCCTAATGGGAAAAAAAAAACTTAGCTTGTTGACTGTGTAAGTTGAGGATTATGTATACTTGCCTTTGGAATAGTACAAACAGCCTCTCTGCTTCCCTTTCTTTCTCCTCCTGCGTCATGGGTGTACTCTGCATTGGCTCCTCCCTATCAAGCCTCTGACCAGTAATGGGGTTCACGGCAATATTCTGCTTCGACGGTGCTGGGGCGTGTGAATTGATTGCATCCTCTGGCATGGGGATGTTGTTGGACATGAGGAAGCCCGATGCGAACCCATAGCCGACATTATGCACAAAAGTGGAAGCATCTTTGGACGAGAGTTCAAACATCATTGCCGAAATGGAGCCGCGTAGATTGGGCGTTAGCGCCGACGTTGAGAGATTGAGAAGGCGCGAGGAGAGGGTATTCGATTTTCCAAGCGGCTTGTCGCGTTCATCAGGGTTTGGTAGAAGGCGAGTTTGCATATGTGCCTTTACGTTGTTGGGGGCTATTTCGTAAATGCGACGGATGAGTGTCAGCACAGGAGCTATTGTGTTATCAAGTTCATTTTCTGGATAAGAAGAAATGGCCTTGTCCAGTATCGTGATTAGATGGTCGATGTTGAGTACTTGTGTAGATTGTGGAAATACGGCATTTTGTCCAAAATGACGTTGTTGCTGGCCTTTTCTGTCTTCGAGATCGAGGTTGAGCAGGGCATTGATTAGGTGATTGACAGGCGCTTCCAATGGCGGCTTTGGGAGGGTCCGCCGTAAGAGGATTTTGAAGATGTTTGGAATTGACTTGGAAAAGTATTCGTCAAGGTCAGGGTGAAAATGTGTAATGTTGAACAGAAGCTTCAGTGTCTCTGAAAGCGCCATGAGGTCCATTGGATTGGAGTGGCCCAGTAATGTCTGTCCTCCATCTGTACCAGAGTAGCACTTTGCATGGCGCGATATTGCATCGTTGATGTTGTCTGCCAGCTGATGCTTGTGAACTAGTTGGGTATAGTCGAGCTTGGCAGTGTACGTGGTGAGGAAGAGAATCCGGGAGGCCAAGAATTCGTCATCGGTACTGCTACTCTGATGAATAGTCAGATGCCAAGAGTGATATAGGCAGGCTGCGTGACAGTTCTACCTTGAGTGTTTCTGTAGCATGAGGAGCATGGCCGAGGTCTACGAAGATCTGACGGGCTTGGGGTTGAAGGAGCAAGGCATTCGCCATGCAGCGTAATGCCTCTCGCGAGGTCGATGGGTCGCTGCTTTCGAATGCATAGCGTCCCAGAGTGCTCAGACCCTGAGTTTGTTAGTCTATATACACAAAGTTGAATGGTTAAACGACCTACGTCTTCTGTGAATACGGGACCAGCGTTTTCGACGGCACGACCATAGACTTTGAGCTGCTCAAGCAGTTTGTTTCTCTCTGGGGACTGCATCAGCGGGTAGGGCGGGGGCAGTGAATCTGCAGCGAGCACGCACCTTGTGTAGACAGCGTTGAAGTATCCAGGTCGGCTTTTAAATCGGACAGTATCTTGGAAACATGGTCAAGCTTTGCTGCCAATAAGTCAGGACATGTTGTTTCTCTCTTCCTTTTTTACGAGAGACGAGGCGGAAAGGTAAAATGTAACATACACTGTCCTACTTTTTGCGACAACATGGTGACTCGAGAAGAGTGGGTGAACCGGGATGGAGCACTGACTGGTAGTTAGGTACTAGGTGGTGTAGTAACTCCCTCAAGTCACGTGCCCCATCCAACACTAACTAGCAGCGACAGAAGTCCAGTCGCTTCGTCTCAATCCAACAACTATGAGAGCTGCCAGAGTAGAAAACAAGTGACAGATAACTGATGCCACCGTAGAACGATTGCTTGTTCTGGAATCTGGGCTATTAATTCACAGTCAGTAGATACTAGAGACAGGCACTTTACGCGGTAATAGCGCGTCGCGTCGACTCCACCAATCATTGTTAACTGACCGTGAGCCTCTGGAGTCTGCACAGCTGGGTCGTCACTTCTCGCCTTGCTTCTCTCGCTCTTTCTCTTTCTGTGCCTCTGTTGTCGCGCCCACACACACACACACACCCACACACATATTCACATATTCACATACCCAAGCACCTACATACACATGCACACACACATACACACACACACACACACATACACACACACACACACATACTCTCTCTCTCTACTCTCTTTTTCGCTCTCTCTGTGTATAGCTCTCGACAACCAGCGTATCCAGCAATGCGCGTGCCTTTTTCTTCCTTTTTCGTCACCTCCTGCCCTTAGTCGTCTTCCTTCTTCCTCTTCTTCCTCTTCTTCTGCTTCGTCTTTGTCTTTGTCTTTGTCTTCCTCCCAGCATAGCCATGGTGTTTTCCAAGTTTACTTCGCTCTCAGTCCGGCCGCCCACACCTCCCAAGGATCTCCAAGACGCACAAGCAGACGCCGACGAGACTCTCCAATTCCTCCAAGACCCTTTTGGCGACACGCCTGCCCTGCCCAAGGCCGTCGTCGCCACCAAGACGCTGATCAGCACGCCAGAGCAATCCCCAAGCTCAGACATCAGCATTTCGTCTAGTTGCGCCAGCCGACAGAAACGGGTCAATTTCGAGCTTCACACATGCTCAGTTGCCCTCAAGCAAGCCGCCGCACAGTCCTGGACGCCTTCACGTAGTTCGCCGCTGCGCCCTCTCCCCCAGACTCGCATCTCCAAGCCGCTCAAGTCTATCCTCAAGCCCTCAGACGCAACCCCAACCCCCCCGCCCGTCGACCAGGCCGCTGCTGCACACCGGTTCAAGAGCTTCGCCGAGATGCTCGAGTCAATCGTAAAGCTGCTTGCCTCGCCTGACCGCCCGTCGCGCCTGGATGCATACCACAGCCTGCAGAGAACCATGCAAGCCTACGACAAAGTGCCCGACGACCAAGCTCTCCGCCAGAAAATGTCCTTGTTGACCCAGTTCATACGGCGGGATATTGTGGCGCCCAGTCCGACTGGCACGGGCCTTGATTCGCAGCTCGTTGCACAAGCCTTGAAGCTGCTCATGGCTCTCTTCCGCATCACCGATGTGGCCTTGACCATGGACGACGACTTTTGCTCCTTCATTGTCGAACGCTCCATTCACGTGGCCACGGACGCCTCCATGCCAAAGGTTATTGTCAACACGCACCTTGCTGCGCTCATGCAGCAAAACTTCCGCCCCAAGATTATGACTGCGGCACGCGCAGAGAGAATTCTCGACATACTTGATACAATTACCGATCGAGTCGGCGGCTATTCTGTTCAGGCTTATCGTATTCGTATTTACAGGAAGCTGATACAGCAACGCCCTGATGTAATGATTAAACATACGGAGCGTTGGTTCAAGTACACCATCAAAGCTTTCATGTCAGGCCAGAAGGATATCAACCAAAGCGCATTGGACATTGCAGTCTCGGCTGCAAAAACAATCGGCCACGATCGGCAAGTCGCTCGTTCCTGTCTTGCTGTTCTCAACCGCGTCGGGAATGACGGAGAGTCGATTGCCCGCGTCATGACCAAAGAACTGGAAAAGATGCTCGCCAGCGACAATGCCTCATTAGTACCTCAAATTTGGTCCGCAGTGACCGTCCTGCTGCGCGACTCTCTGCAGGGCTTCCTGTTCTCCGCACTAAAGGAGTGGTTGGAGGTTTTCGAAAAGTGCCTCGTGTCCGACAAGGAGTCCGTCAGAGTGCAAACAAATGTTGCCTTTTGCTTCCTCCTCTATACGGTCAATCTGTCACAGGATACCTCTGAGGGCTGGACTCGCATGTTCGTCAAAATCCCCCTTCACCAACTCCAGCGACGTGTTCCAGCGAAAAGGGCAGAACGAGATGCCGTCTCTTCTGGGTACCTGACTCTGCTCTACTACGCCTTCCGACCAACGGCCCCTAAAGAACAGTTTGACAGGTATTGGCGCGATTTTGTTGTCTCATTTTGGACTCCTTTGATTAACTCGCCATCGTCTCCACATGCTTTCGCTGCGTGTCGAATCGTCGCAGCACTTCTCAAAGGTTCTCGGAAGCCCTGGATCGAACAGCGGACGCTTGACCAAAAGCCTCAATGTATGATTCAGCGTGCAGAACTACCATTGCTTGATCCAAAATGGGTTCGCAAGTCCATCTCGTCGGTACTTGTATTCGTCGAAACATTACTGGACGTTGCTCCTTGGTCTGGAAATGAGCAACAGGAGGATGAGCCGATCAAGTCCATGTGGTTCGCCGTTCTAGACTCGCTGGTCGAGGCTAGCAGCAAGGAAGTGATGGCCTCGACCGAAACAAAAGATGCCATGGCACACATTGTCAACCTTTTGCGCCGAATATGGGACAACCACACAGCGCAGCTAGCAGTCGCGCAAAAGAAGGAGGACTTGTGGGCCAGCAAGTTTTGCTTCTTGATTGACACTGTGGTGCAGAAGCTGGGCGCCTTCCAATTTGCCGATAAATGCCTCGCAAGGAATGGCGCAGATGACTTCGAAGTGGCTTCGACGCCATCACATCGATCAAGGCAGCAGCATGGCTCTAGTATTTCTCCTTTGCTTTACTTTGTGGACTTGCTTGTCAGCAAGTCTGAAGGGAAATTGCCAGATGCCGTGAGATTACGTGCTGTCAAATTGATATTGCAGCCTTGCTTTGAAGCTCAGAGCACGCGACTGAACAGACTGCATTTATTGCGTGACTGCTCCTCAATTTTTGAAAGACCTCCAGCCGTTGCCACAAGTTTCTGGGACTATATTGCCTCTTTGCTTCAATCATCTCTACAGGAACAAAGCTCGGATCTAAACGAGCGGAATGTGCGACCCTTGGGTACAGAGTACGAGGCTGTGATAGAGCTACTTGGTTTGGGATTGTCATACTTCTTGACCCAGTCGAAAGGCCATGATGTTCTCTTGACCTTTATTGATGTAGTCCGACGAGAAGCTGGAGAAGGTGCAATTATCCTCGCAGTGGTGGAGAGGGTTTCTGAATGTATCCTCAATCACACACCTGAGGAAGAGCGAACCTCCAGTTTACCCTATATGAGCATTCTCCTGCAGCACCTGCCGAAGCAGGCGACCCGAAGGAACATAGAACAGGCCAGGCAGCTTCTATGGCCATCCTCCCCAGCCAGTGGTCGTCACGTCGAATTCGACCCCTACCATAGTCTATACGTCGCCATTAATAGTATTGGATCGTCAGCGTATGAAAAGGTCAACTACGATGAAATCAAAACGACAAAAGGCTTCCTTGCATCTCTCGCTGCATCGATTAGGGAATGTTCTGCATCCCAATTGGCAGTTTATCTTCGGAAAACTCAAAAGGTGATTCAGTTGTGGATTGAAGATCGGGAGCAGAAACTGCAAAGGTCCATTCAGTCAGCTAGACTCCTACATTACGAAGTATGATTTTGTTCCATAAATCGCTTCGAGTATCATTGCTAAAACAACTTTAGGTTGTCAACTTTTGGAAAGAGACTACCACAGCCATCGGGCGACTACCGCGGAAAGACAGTCAGATCCTCCTACATCTTGAGCCTTTGATCACGGCCGGTTTTGTCAGCAGGCGTCGCGACATTGTCAATATCTCTACTGCAACTTGGAATAATACCTTTGGTAAAGAGGAGAACCTTCGTTACCCCACACGTCTAGAACAAGCTCTGCGCCGCTTATGCAAAACTGTGATTTTGACATTGCCCTCTGTAGAAATTCAAGATGAAGATGGGGTGAGCTATACTTCGCAATGAAGGCTTTGCAGTGCTAACACAGATGCAGACTCCGGAGCCATCTTTTTATGACTCGGATGGTAGTTTAGAAGATGTACAACAGCCGTCCAAGGGCCCTCGTCCGAAAGATTCCCCATTCAGAGTGAACAAGCCCATGTACAGGTCCTCTACAAAATCTCCTGCCTTATTGGTACACAATAGCAAACGAGCATCTGCACGAAAAACATCCAAGGTCCGCCTTCGCCACGATGACTCACAGATACAATTTGAGCCTATCGTCTCGTCACCTTCAAATCCCTTCAGGCAAGAATCACAAGTGTTAACCGAACGTCAAAAAGAGGTTATTGAAAGGCAACGGATTGCTGGTGGCTTATTCGCAGACATTGGGATTTCCTCGCAGGAGAAATCCGTGCAATCTCCGATGGAGATCCATTCTGATTTACCCACTGTAGACGATTTGCCTCCACGGCGGTCTTGTAATACTCCTCCAAAGGCCGTGACGGCTCTTGGTCCCGTGGATGCTTTCCTCGGATCTTCGCCAACACCGCATACTAGGCGCAGCGCACAACAGTTTGAAAGTACCGATACGAGTGTATTCACACCCACGGCTATACGGAGCACTGCATTGGCCAACGATGATGAAATCAATTCATCCCCACCGCAACTCAGCAAGGCAGTTCAAGCTGATTCGGAACAGACCAGCGACCACCTAATTGTAGGGTCTAGCTTCGAGTATCGGCAAAGAGAAGACTATGGTGTATCCTTCGAGGAAGGAACTACTCTGGATGACAATATGCCATGTCCAACTGAATCAGGAAACGCAGATGACGAAAATAGCGGTGGGACCGACCCTACGGACACGATTATGTCTGAGCTGCCCAGTTCAGCTATTGATCTGCAACTGACTGCACAATTGGATGCAGATATTCAGGCACACATGGCTGCTACGATATCAGAAGTACAAGATACTGTATTGCATTCAAATTCTGATCCTGTAAACGCCAAAGCCGTCCCGGGGCTTTCCCCTATCAATGACGAGCGAGCTGGTACCAATTCGAAGGTGGCGGACCCCCAGCGCTTGCCTTCCACCGCTCCAGATTGCGCAAGCCCCAAAAGTGACACCAACAGCCTGAGTTGCGTGGGGGATTCTTTCAGCCAAGCTGGCTCAATAACGGGAACACCAGTCTCCCGAAATCTTCGAAGATCTTCTCGCCATTCAGCTACATCCAGTCCCATCCATTTATATGAGAAGAAGAAACGAAAACAAATTTCTGCCGGCAAGCCTGAAAGCCCATCACGAGATACAGGGAGGCACTCAGACCAAGAGCAACAGGAACCAGTTTCAGAGTCTCCCAAGTATGATGGAATGAATCAGGACAAAGATGTCATGTTCGACAATATTATCGTTGTGTCCCCTGCGGCTAAGCACAGAATGAGGAGGAAGAGGAAATCAGTGAGCAGCGCCGAAACGCCAGTACCAAACGAGATTGTGGTACCAGAAACCAAACGCAAGCGTGGACCTGTTCGTCGTTCACAGTCGTTGCTAAGCCAGGTGGAGAATTGTCAAGACGTTCTGGTTGAGGACACGCCAGCCCCTAAGCGTGCGAGGCAAGGTACCAGCCAGGATGTGAGCGAAGCAAAGAGAACTTCTGGGCCTTTACAGCAGGAGCCACAGACTAAGCGTCTGAGCCATGTTCAGGTGACGCCAAAACGTTGGTCGGAAGATCCGTTGTCAGTTCGCCATTGTCCAGCTGCAATAGAAACTGCGTCTCAGCCGCCAGCATTGGTAACAATTCCACACAACCATGGTGCTGCAGCTCAGGATCACAAGCATGACGCACCTTTGGCAGGAGCTGCCACACCATCTCGATCGTTCGCCGAACGCGTTATTCTTACGCCGCGCAGCATTATCAACCAACTCAAATCACTCAAGGACTATCTCTTCAGCGCTCCACAATTGGTGTTGGGAAGGGAGGAGGAGCGAGAGATAGACGATGCACTTTTTGACATTAGACGACAAGTATTTGCTGCGGGATTACGGGGGGAGGGACAGAATGGCGGCGGCCGGTGAGCAGCAGGTATTATGAAAGGTGTCCATTTACGGGGACTGGGATGAGATGACGACGTTGGCTATGGTTAATAGTGCATGGGTTGGGATGATAGCAGTAATGAATAACACCTAGGTACCTAGTAGTCGGCTTAACATGGTGTTTTTGGATCATGACGAACAGCTACATGCGTGGGCAAAGCGTAGAATAATGCGTCTACTATGTACTTATATTAATGAGCAACCCAAGTCGAGAGCAATTGTTGCCCCCCGACTCGCAGCACCACAGTGCAGAAGTTAGAGTGCATAAGTGCTATGCACAGCAGCTCACCTGAAACACGCTGATCATAGCGGGGCGGGGTGAGAGTTTGATGGCGGCGGAGCGAGTTACTAAAGTTAATAATAAGAATAATAACTAACTACCTACTATTAGGTGCTAATTACGGTGCTGCTGCCCCTCGTCTTCCCTCCTCCACCATCAGCTTCCTCCCCCAAACAGCCTTGGTGTAGGCTACCTAGGTAAGTACTGGTAAGCAGACCCCAAGAGTTGCCTTGTTCTTGTCCTCTCGTCACATGTCTATCGTAACGTTGGTTGGTAATAACTAGGTGTGGGCAAACTTGCACTGACACACGTATAAATAGCACACACATTGGCCAACCACTCTTGCTCTCTCCTCTTCCAAGCTGCCCAAGTACGCTTGAATACCCAAGCATACCCAGAAAACACTACGGCCCACCACGCCGCACTCTCTCAAACTACACAATACTCTCCATACAATGGTAGACCGTGCAAACCGGCCTTCGGCGTTGAACGCCCCCGCTGCTACGGCACCCGGAGCCCAGGTCGCCATTGTTGGCCAGGGCGGCGGCCAGAAGGTTGTTGCTACTCTCCCCTCGGGCGAGGGCGTAGAGGTGCTGCTGTTTGGAGCAACCGTCACCAGCTGGAAGAGCCATGGCGGCAAGACTGAGAACCTGTGGCTTAGCGAAAAGGCCGACTTGGCTGGCACCAAAGCCGTGCGAGGAGGTATACCAGTTGTGTTTCCTGTGAGTCTGCTACTGTTCTTCCTGGTCGGCGTTTTGTGCACAGTACCTAGGTACACGTAGCATTGGCAGCATGCTAAGAGCTATCACTCTTCAAGGTTTTTGGTCCTCCACCCAAGTCGGGCCATCCAACATCTTCACTGCCGCAACACGGCTTCGCCCGCGCATCGCGCTGGGAATTCCTAGGCAAGTCCGACACTGAGGATGCGCTTGACTCCAATTCAGTCAAGCTTGACTTTGGCCTGGATAAGTCGGGACTGAGCGAGGAGGCACGCAAAGCATGGCCATTGGACTTTGGACTCGTCTACAGCGTCACGTTGAGCAAAGAGAGCCTGCAAACGGTCATTACTGTGCGCAACGAGGGCGAAGAGAGCTTTGAATTCCAGTTCTTGCTCCACACCTACTTCAAGATTCAGGTATAGCCGGCCAGCATCTCTGTATGGTGTACAAGGCTGACTTTGGATGAATAGGATATTTCCAAGCTGTCAGTGACTGGCCTCTCGGGTACTGAGTACATCGACAAGGTTCTGGACGCAACTCAGCACCAGCAAAAGGAAAATGCCCTTAATTTCACAGGCGAGGTTGATCGTGTGTACAAAGCGATCCCACAGGATACAACTTCGATTCTCGAAGACGGCAAGCCTCGTTTCGACGTGATTCGAGACAATGTCAAGGACACTGTGACATGGAATCCGTGGATTGAGAAGGCCAAGGCTATGGGCGATTTTGCACCAGATGACGGCTATAAGAATATGGTCTGTGTGGAAATTGGTGCAGTCGACGGCTGGCAAAAGCTCGAGAAGGGCGAGGTATGGGAGGGTGGCCAATTGATCAAAAGCTTGCTTTGAAACAATGCGCATGACTAGCATCTGCTGGACTTTGCTTTTACAGTAGATTAAGTGAAGAGAAGAGCTCGATTGATATTCAAAGACAATGGGATAAATAAAAGACATGATGCGTAGTGAGTGCATCAGTTGCCAATCTCGAGGCATGCTTCCAGAAATGTTTTGGTTACCTATTGTTGCTGCGTGCGTCGAGCGTGAGACTGGGCGAATTGTGCATACCTACAATAACCTACATACCTACCTACCGTGCTACCGTACTGCCGTACCCTAATATGGGTGATGATAGCTAAATCCCGTGTCTGTCACGTGTCTGTTCAGTGTTAATACATGGTACATACTCCGTAGGTAGGTAGGTACTTTACGTGCTTACCTACCTACTATGTAACTACCTGCCTAGTAGTTATCTAATAACTACCATAACTAACTAGTTAGTTAATTAGTTATTACTACTTACTACCTTCCCAAAGCTCTCGCAGAATCCCTCCCGACAGACGACGAGGACAACTACAATCAACCAGGACAACAGCCAGCACCGTTGACGGCCATGTCCGCCTCGTACTCACATACTACGCTCTATCCTCTCAACGACCACAGCTTGTGTGCAATTGACTGAACCTGCCCCCCAGCACTACCCCCGCATGCGAGGTTGACACCTCCAACTGCACGTGAACATTGCTGACCGCCAGTACTCTGTGTTACATCCACACCCAAGTAATTTCTCTTGGATATAATTAGTGAAGGCGTTTGCGCTGCCAAAGTCTCCCGGACGTTGCGCTTTGCCTAGAAGAAAAATGTGCACTGGCGCTGGACAATAAACCTCCGCGAGCAGCGATAGACGATCACGAACACCTCAGAAACATGTCGCTGATACCATATATGCCGGCAGAGTCGCGAGAAATTGTTCTGTAGGTCCTTGCACCATCCATGGACACAAAACACTGCACATGTGCTAACAGATGAATTCCCATAGGCGCCACGGATCTTCGGTTGTCGTATATGACCAACGCTCCAAGCAGCTCTCCCTACGAGACGCCTCACAAGCCGCTGCCTCTGCCTCTGCCGTGGAAGAAACTGCATGCCCGTATTGTCGCCGGCCATACCACGAGCCGTCAACACACGAGCACAATGACAGCGAAGGACAGGAACCAACATCGCGCACCCAAGCAGGCATTCCCGATGCCGACAATGGCTTTGTCAACCCAGCCTATTTCCAGATGCTTCGGAGAAGCCAGCCGGGCTCAGCTGAAGTGTCGCGTCCGCCTTCGCCACACAAGCAGCTGGCGCCTGCACCGATGAGCGATAGACAGAGCGACATTCAGGCGCCTCTTGAGGCCGAGTTTGTCGAGAGCACACCACTTCCCCCGAGGAATATCTCGGCAAGAGCATTCAGTCCCAACTACTTTAAAAGCTTCTTTGTCGAAGAGAGGGAGCTTGGGCGAGGCGGCAAAGGTGTCGTCTTGCTCGTGCAACACGTCTTGGATGGTGTGCAACTTGGCAAGTTCGCGTGCAAACGTGTGCCCGTGGGCGATGACCATGAATGGCTCGAAAAGGTTCTCATCGAGGTCCAACTTCTGCAGAATCTATCCCATCAAAATTTAGTGTCATACCGTCATGTTTGGCTAGAAGACTTTCAGATAACAAACTTTGGCCCAAGCGTCCCCTGTGCCTTCATCCTGCAGCAGTACTGCAATGGCGGAGACCTACACAACTATATCCTTGACTCTGCGAGAACGACCGTGACCAAGGAGCAATTAAAAGAGCGGCTCCGGCGCAGATCCAAAGGCCGGCTGGACGATCCACACGATATCCCAGGCCCGCGCCGTATGCATTTTGAGGAAATTATCTCTTTCTTTAAAGACATTACATCGGGTCTCAATCATCTACACGCAAATGGCTACATCCACCGAGACCTGAAGCCGAGTAATTGTTTGCTCCATAACACAGGACACAAGACCAGAGTGCTAGTTAGCGACTTTGGCGAGGTACAGTCCGCAAATGCTGCAAGGAACTCAACAGGTGCCACTGGCACAATCTCTTATTGCGCCCCAGAGGTTCTTCGACAAGATCGACCGGGCGGTGCATTTGGCAATTTTACTACCAAATCAGACATCTTCTCCCTGGGAATGATTGTTTATTTCATGTGTTTTGCGCGACTGCCTTATCGTAACGCAGACGGCATTGATGAGGATAGTGAAGACATGGACGAACTTCGAGCAGAAATCTCGACATGGGCTGGCATAGACGAAGAACAGCGAGTGCGGTCTGATCTCCCTGACAAGCTATACAGATCCCTTAAGCGTCTGCTGGCTTTAAACCCAGACGCACGCCCGGGTACGGAAGAGATATTGCATGTGCTCAAATCGCCAGCCTTGTTTGATGAAATCAATACCTACGCCGGCCCTTCGGAGCTCGAGGACTTCAGCCCTCGTATATCACGCGCAGATTCACCCAGTCCATCCCCAACCCAGGCTCCTAGAAAGCGGTCGTCTGTGCAGTACACGCAGCCTGGCCGCTCAAAGCTGGGCGCTTCTGTCATGGATCACTCACCGAGCCCTCCCGAAGTACAGTCCATGAGAAGGCAGCCTTCGGGAGATGGAGCAGTGGTGCTGAGGCCTAGAAAAGCTGAATTTTCCCCCGCTGAAGGAGCCCCCAGAGACTCATCGCCAAAACGCCTAATGTTGCCTCCCCCACCTTCACCATCACAGAACATGGCTTCTCGCCTGCACCAGCGGCTACAAAGTTCCACTGTTGTTGGGATGATCAAAGTTTGCCTATTCTTCGCAAAGGCGGTCAGCCTCCTCTCACCTTGTCAACCGTTTGCAGCAGACCCACGAGTCGCTTATCCAATACTATGTTTCGCTTCTCTCGATCTGTTCTTCTTTGGTGTAGGTTTTAGCGTCCGTGGGAGGAACGTGGATTTGGACGGTCTCATTACTAGCATAGTACTGCTCGTTGTTCACGTTTGCGTTGTGGGTGCTCTAATCAGAGGCGATAGGCTCTGTGTGCATAGACATGTCGCTTGGGATGGATTCTAGTCCAGCCGAAAGCCGAAATTGGGGGGGGGGGGTTTGGCAAATAGTTAAAATAAAATAAACCTCTTTTTAATCAAGACGTGGCGATTTAATGTAGGTATCTGTCACATGTCATGTGTTAACTATGGCGACGCTATAATGGAAAATAGGGATTTGATCTGTGAAGACCTCCATCCGACATGATAGCCAGGACTACAGGATCAGAACAAGAACCGTGGCACCATGGGCAGTGAAAGGCTTCTGCTCTTCCTGTGCTATCAACCAATAGCCAAGCCCAAGCTACAAAGCCAAAGGTAGAATCCGTAAATTGGTGTTTTGTGGTCAGTGCGTTTGTTAGTGCCGGGCGCGCCTTCCGTGTGTTTTGTTTGTTTATCCAACAACACGCACCGCCCACCACCACCACCACTCACCACCACATTGCACTTCCCACTTCGAGTGCAACCAAGCCTCACAACTGCCAGTGAGCTTGGATTGTGCATTGCAAGAGACTCTTTGGCTCTTGGACTCTTTAACAGCCTTTACATTGCATTTTTTTGGGGTTCCCTTATACATATATATATATAACCTAGGCACGTATTTGACGACGCGACAACGACCATCAACAAAGCTCATAGCACACCTGCATACACTGGCACCATGCAGTCTTCTCCCCCTCATAGCGAGGGCAAAGCACGCGCCCTGCGTGAGCTGTCGCGTAGTTTGAGCCACAGTCCGAGGGATATCCCCTCGCCATCACCAGCCCCCAGCGACTCCAATCCCACCAAACACTCTGGGTTGGGCACAGAAACCACCAACGACTTCTTTGATGACCCAGACATCCTCATGTCAACGCAACACAAGGTCGAGGACGACACAAATCCCCTTCCACAGTACCCACACATCCGTTCAACCGCGAAGAAGGTGAACGCGTGGCATATGCTCCGCTCTGAACAACCCAACCCCGACACGTCAATGGTCAAGAAGGAGTTTGGTGACTTTGACCACAGTCTGTCCGACGAAGACGCACTGTCTGTGGAGCAGGCGCGTGGGCTTAATCGCAGCAACCGTAGCACCCCAAACAAGTCGACATCCCAATTCAACAGCCTCTATGACATTACGCCTCCAACCGGTCGAACGCGCAAAGCTCACACCGCAGGAACCGGAAGTCTTCGTCGCGATGCACAGATTCGGCGCGCCTCACGCAACGACTTGGATACTGCATCGCCACGCCCAGCAAGCAAGCGCAACTCTCCGATAGTCTCTGAACATCAGGACCGTAAGCGCACTTCGCTCGCACAGTTGCATGCAAAACTATCCGAAGACGAATCTTCGTTTATGAATCATCGGCCGCCAACATTGACCATCGACTCGACCAAGAACACCCGTTGGGGCAATAGGAGCCGCCATACCTCTCTTCAGGTAGATGGCGCTGTGGGTTCATCGCAAAAGAAGAATACAGCCCCTCACTCACAGTCGGGCATGGCACATAATGCAACAGCACAATCCTTCATTCTACCTGACTTGCCCAACCTTACTGAACTGGTCTCGGGTGTGTTCGAGGACGGTACTCCGGTGTTCTCCAAGACGGTCCCAGCACGATCTCGGTTTTTGGCACCTCCTAATGGTGGTCGCGGACATCAGCATATTCCTGTGGAAGGTGTGCCTATACCAGAAGAAGAAAAGGCCATATTCGCGGCACTCCAGCAATTGCAGGATAAGGTTGCACAAATGGAGCATGAGCGTGCAGAGGCAGAGAAGAGGATTGACGAACAAGACTCGGAGTTGATTGAGCTGCGAGCCCTTGCACAAGCTCAGGAGAAGCTTCGACGGAGCGACAGTGCGCTCGATTCGGATTCTGGTAAAGGAAGCTGGAAGGTGGAGAAGACTCGTAGGTTTGCCAAGAATCCCAATACTTACACAGCACTTACACTGGTACAGGGCTTGACGCGACTGTACAGACCCTCCGGACGAAACTTGACCGGGCAGAGCGCAAGAGTGGCGTTCTTGAGATTGAGAAGAAGCGATTGAACAGCGAGCGAGACAATATGGCTGGCCAACTCAGTGTTGCCTTCCAAACCTGTGAGGAACTCAAAATCGAGAAGATCGCATTGGCCAGCGAGAATGAGTTCCTTCGTGAAGAAGTGGATACGTTACGAGCTGAGAACGAAGCCTTGCGCGATCAGCTAGAACACGAGCATTCCCAGCATCAGGAAGAGACGGGCAAACTCCGTCGGCAGTTCGACCAAGCAGCCAACGCTACGGAAAAGGAAAACGCAACACTGCACGCTGAAATAGCTCGCATCCGTGCCCAGCATGACGACCACACTCAGCAACTTGCCAGGAAGGATATTGAATTGAGAAAAGCACGGCGAGAGCAGGCCGAGTTCGACAGGTTGGAAAACGACCATGAGTCACTCAAATCACAACTAGCGAAATTGAAGGCCAAACGCAAGGAAGACATGAAGCGGTGGTCTCACCAAGAGGCATCTTTGAAGGCTCAAGTTGATCGTAGAGATGAGACAATTCGACAATTTCAGGATTTGACTCCAGAAGAAACGAATCAAGCGATGCGACAAGACAACGAGAAGCTCCGATTTGAATTGGCTCAACTTTTGGAACAGCACAAGAACGACAACGAAAAGTGGGTCAGAAAAGAAGCCGACATGAAGCGGAAGATCCTTCAACGGGAGGATACAGCCCGGAAAACTCTAGATATGACCCGCGAAGTATTAGGCATCCGCGAGGCCAATGAGCAGACATGCTCCACAGCACCTTCAGCCCAAAACAATGACCCGGTTGTGGAGGACACCTTCCAGCGCAAGCCAAGTCTGCGTCGCGAGGATACTCGCACTCGCATCAAGAATCGAGTTCAACATGCCATGCACAATAGCAGAACCATGGATACGCCACGCGCTTTGAGCCAGCTTGAAGAAGGTCCCCGCCAGGCGTACAGTGGGACTTATCGAGTGTCTCAACGCATCTCAGTCCCACAAGAGCAGCATCGCAGTTTTTCAGCCCCTAGCATCAACACTGCTCAAAAGGCACATGTTGAGACTGATGCCGAATCTACCACCGATCTCTCCCTTGCGCCCCGTGAGACGACATATACCACTAGGAATGCTGCTAATGTCAAACCTGCGACTAAAGTCCAGGCTCCTGTTGACCTTGACCTGACTGAATTGAGCTTCATTGACAGCGCTCAAATCGCTCGACTTCGACGCGCTTTGGAAGAAGAGCGGGCAGCGGCCAGACGAAAGGCGGCGTTCGCCCAGATGGAACAAACGCAACGCGATGAGACTCTTCATAGTTCAAGACAAACCCGGGAAGAAACAGCCCGATCTGTGGCTTCTGCACGAAGTGAGCGCCGACCATCGCTGCCGCGAAAGTCATCGCTCAAGGACATCACTCAACGAACAACTGTCACGCATTTTGAAGAAGATGCGACCGGCACCGAATCCAATTTAGATGCTGATGCCGAACAAACACAAACAAAGCAATCTATTGCTGATGTCTCTATGCTCAGCAATACAAGCCGCAGACGTCGCAGCGTGCCCAACGAGATGACGTCTGCATTCATCGTACCAGATATCAAACTGGAGAGCAGGAAACAAACCACAAAGAGTACTGATCAGACCCCCCACGATGCCATCAGCAAAGATCACGATAATATAAATTGCACTGTTTGCCGCCGTGAAGGTCTCACTACTGCTACTGAAGGACTTCGCGTGCCGAAGCTTGTGCCAGTGTCCTCTCGAACAGCGGACGACGTTGACGCTACATTGCGTCCAGCACGATCGCCAAAGGAAGCTCTTGCCCTCGTTGTGAAAGAACTCAATGATGAGCGAGCACATTTGCATATGGAACTTGCTGTGACGCGTGCTCTCCTCGAGTCGCATGATGTGAGTCTCGGAAACCGCAAACGACGCGAGATCAATGCTTCCATACATAACATTCTCCGTCGCCTTGAGATCAAGGATGCGCAGATCTACAATCTCTACGATGTTCTCGAAGGCCAACAGACGGACGATCTGACTGAGCTGGACGTTGAAAACATCACAGAACAGCTACGTGCTGAAGAAGAAAAGGCACAAGATGAACCTGAGAAGAAGCTCAAGAAGGTCACAATCAATAGCTTTGTTGACGAAGATAGTATAGAGGTTGGTCGAGGACCGAAGGCAAACACGGATGCAGATACGGAAGAGCTGCCATGGGAAGGCTTCGAAGAGTCGGGGATGGATGGGGATGTGAGCTATAGTGCTCTTGAAGGATGGAGATCGACTGTGCGTTGAACAATCAAGGTGGATTTGAAATTGGAATAACTCAAGGATTTTTGGTGGCGGTCTCGGCGTTTCGGTAATGTAAGATTCTGGCACGGCGCTGGTGTTGGAGGACAGCACTTTTATGAGCTACGCTTCTCATGTTGTCGACTTGTACGGCTTACTTTCTTTGGAACCTCGGGTCGGTTACTGACCCCTTTCCTCCGGCTTTCGATCTGTCACATGTGTCTTTAATACCAGCTGTGCCTTTGGTTCGAAGCTTTGACTCGCCTTGACGGTTTGAGTTGGCCTCACCAGAGGCACTCATTGGAAGCTGGATTGCAGACAGAAGTTCAGACCTGAACAACACGGTTAGTGGCTTGAGGCACAAAGACAAGATTAGACTGGAGGATTCTAGCAACATGGCAAAGTCAATAAATAAAATACGGTTGATTTTTCTTCACTAGCGTCCACAAAGTTGTTCCTATTATTACTGCACGATTTAATAGCATAATGGTAACCCTAGGATGGGGGCCTCGAACTATAAAATAAACTCAAGGACTATCAACTAGGTAAATAGAGACTAGACACCCTATAATTAATACATAGCTGATATAGTTAGTTAGACTATTCTCATCTATAGTATATGTACGACTTTTTTAAGACTAGTTACAGAAAAAAAAAGGTTATATATATCCTTGAGCCAAGTAAAAGGGGAATGGCTAGAATTCCCTACAAGATTCTGTTAGTTCTACAAAGGGATAAGTAATCAACGCCTCACGTATCGTTGCAACGATTGGATATAAGTATAGTCGATTGATGATAATTCTAGTGTTTTGGGGCGCGTTCGTCTCCCCAGCGCTAACTAACTACTAACTAGTCTACATGCGGACCAGCGCGAGGATTCCCTAGTTAACTACTTATGTAACTAGTTAATTACTAATAATTACTACAAAGGAAAACGTTGGTTTGAATCCCTAACATCCTACAATGTTTAATTATAGCTTGTTTTAAGTTAACTAGTCAACTTTTTACTACTTGTACTAGGATATTAGCAATATAAATAATAAGTTATACACACATTAGCTGTAGTTGTACGTTTTCTCAATAGATTTTAATCAAGTATTAACTAACTAGTTACATGCAAAGACTTTACTACTTGGAACGACTATTCCGAATCCCACGAAAACGATTTGATGCAATTATTAGAGCGCTAATGTAATTACTACATTTATGCTACATATCTGCTACTGAAACATGACTTTTCCGGAATTAAACCCCCTCCTCCCCAGCGAAGATGAGACGGGCATATATCCATGCCAGAAACAAAGAGAGGATAAGAGAGAGAGAGAGAGTAGACAGGTGGTGTGTAATACAGTAGCGCAAACGAAGAAAGGAAAGAAAAGAAAAGAAAGAAAAGCCGCCATGGCACATTGAACGCAGTGTATATATCCCCGCGTGACAAAATCCTTCTCGACACTTGTTGTAGAGTGAAAAGTTCCTGGTACACGCAATCAAGGCAAGACAAGTAGAAACTACTTGAGGATCTTGGAGACGCCCATTCTCAATTCCATGCGATCGCCCCTGTACTTCTTGCGGTCTTTGGGAACAGGTTTGCCCGCAAGAATGGCACGGAGTTTCTTATTCTGCACGATTTTCTTGATGGGGTCGTTGCCGCGGTATGTGTTGACGGGGCGGCGAGGCCTGGCTGGGGCTTGCGAGGCCAAGGGAGTGAGAGGGGGGCTGGTGTTGGGGGTAGTTGGGATCTCGGCGTCCTTCTCCACATTGGTTTCTTCGTTTTCGACCGTGCCCAGGTTCATGTTGTCCATGTCGTTGTCGAGGGCGCCAATGTCTGTGCCAGTGGCTTGACGTTGATGCTTGCTGCCTTCGTTCTTGTTCCCTTGGCCTTGTGTTTGCACAATGGGATGATTTTCGTTGAATGTCATGCGGTCCACTAGGGGCCTGAGAGACGGCAGCGTAATGCGATCTACTAGGCGGCTGGAAGGCGTCATGCGATCTACTAGGCGGTTGGAAGGCGTCATGCGATCTATTAGGCGGTTGGGAGGCGTCATGCCATTCACTAGACGGTTGGAAGGGAATGTCATGCGATTGATAAGAGGGACACCCGAGACCGCCTCAGCTGGCGCCTGAACATGCTGATTATGAGCTCTGGATGAAAGCCCTGCACTTGAGTGAGAAAGGCTGTGGGTACACGCAGAAGCCGGAGGGTTATACCAGCACCACTGTTGGTTGATTGATGGGAACTGCCGACATAGGGTCGGCTGCCAGTGGGGCGTCTTGTACGCGAACTGCCTTGAACCATCTTTCCAGACTGCAAGAAGGTTGAGAAAGGGTTGGATTTTGGCGGTTGCAGTTGTGTCGATATGATGAGGGGCAATGTCACCTCTTAAGTACTCTTGAGCAAAACAACGCTAGAGTGAGTGAAGTGATTTGAGTGACTGAGTGAAGTGATTTGAGTGACTGATTTAAGTGAGTGAGAGAGTGAGTGAGTGAGCGAGAGAGTGAGAGAGAGAGTGAGAGAGAGAGTGAGAGAGAGAGTGAGAGAGAGAGTGAGAGAGAGAGTGAGAGAGAGAGTGAGAGAGAGAGTGAGAGAGAGA
>SSBG01000033.1:108426-150226 GCA_028220655.1 Shiraia bambusicola | reverse complement strand
AAAAAAAAAAAATAAAAAAAAAAAAAAAAAAAAAAAAAAAAAAAAAAAAAAAAAAAAAGAGCGGCCATATTTCAAGTAATGCAACTTTCAACGCCTAATAGTGCCATCATCACATTTGTCGTTCTTCGTTCCCTTCATAGTTTTTCCCATGCATAAAAACATTTACGCAGGAGTAAAGACGACCTCTAACCAGCAGTCGCTTGCCCATCCATCCGTCCATGTACCTAATCTAGTCCAAACAGCAATGACAACAGGCCCATGAACGCCCCGTTCAGGATTCAGCGTTATAAGGAAGTCCACCCATCAAACAAAATGGATCGCGTGAGATGGCACACGTGAAATTTGGCCACTAGGGTTTATTGAAAAACCAACTCGTTCTCTTCGCTCGGGATCCCTCACTGTCACCGTCTTGCTTCTGCAAGCTGCCAATGACGGGGAGAACAGGGCCATCTTGCACGGATCCGCCGCCACCACCGCGGAGTGGCTTCGCAATACGTGATCCTACGCCACCTCCAAAAGCAAAAGAGGCACCAGGCCCGGCAGGGGAACCAAGACCACGTGTAGAGCCTGCTTTGGCAGCTTCTAGGCGTTCCTTGACAGCTGTGAGTTGGGCTTCGAAGCTGTAGTAACTGATTAGCAAAAGCTGCGATTGGCGAAATGGTCATGACAGGAACGTACCGATGATTGGCTGCAGTCAGCTTTTCTTGGGAGTCTTGGAGAAGGCTTTCAAGAGACTGTATGCGCTCGTTGCGGGCAATGAGCTTGCGTTCTGCAATGGCAACCTCCTTCTTCAAAGAACTGTTTTGCTCCACAAGCTGTCGCTGCACCACTGTCAACTGTTCGAGATTGCGTTCTAGGAACATCATCTTCTTTTGTTGGGCGCGGTTGTTGGATGTACGCAAAACATTGTTGTACTGTTCGCGCGTCTCGTCTAATGAAATCTCAAGCTCAACCACCTAGAGCAGCTGTTCAGTACAATTCTTGGGTCATGGTCACAAGGCCTGAGAACAAAAAAAGAATAAGAAAAAAGAAAAAAGAAAAGACTTACTCGTTCACATCTGTTCTGCAAATCTCTCATTAGGCTCTTCTTCATATTGTCAAATTCAGCAATTTGTTGTTGCACGGTTTTGCCATTGATGCCATTCGCGACACCGTTGGCGATTTCTCCACTTTTGATGCGTTGTTGTAGGCCTTCAATTTCAGACCTGAGCTTTTGGGTGTCATCAGATCTCTTCGCCAAATCTTGCTTGAGGTCTTCAACAAGCTCCGCATTGCCTTCTCGTCGTGCTGAATAGGCTTCTGCAAGCTTCGCTTTTATTTCCTCTTGATCTGCCTCAGACAAATTGCGTTCGAGGAGTCCTTCATACGATGTTTGTAGGTCCATCAGTCTCGACTCAAGAGCTTCGCGTCGTTTATTGTGCACACTATCTTCTTCATTGCGGGCAGTGAGTGATAATTCTGCTTGTCGCACGATACCTTGTGTTTCAATAAGCTTCTCTCGCAGCGCCCGAAGCGAATCGGGGGCAATAGCCTCGCCCGCTGAGCTCATTTCGTGTAATTGATCAATCTGCTCGATAATCTTTCGGATGCTACGCTCGTTATCACTAAATACTTCACCGCCAAGATCAAAGCCGGCCATCATTTGCGCCATGGCCTCTGCCTTCTTCCTCTTTTTCTCATCTAGAGCAGCACTAGTTTCTTTGGCGTTCATCTTCGCATCCAAAAGCTGCTGCTTGACGTCGTCGAGTTCGGCGGTAAGCTCAGCGTTTGCTTCCTTGAGTGCGTCCATGGAAATCTGAGCTTCTTTGCCCTCGAACTGAATCTTCTCGACCTGCATCCTCATCTCATTTAGTTCCGACATTATCCGCTCATTATCCTTGTTTGTTTTGGAATCGCGGTCTTTGTAGTACTGCAATTCATCTTTTGCCGTGGTGAGCTGATCAATTGTCTTGGCAAGCTGCGATTCCTTCTCGGCAACTTGGTCTTGGAGTTCATTTTCACGCCTCAAGAATTCGTCCTTTTCGTCCTTATCTAGTGGTATACTTGGGGTGCTCGCGCGTTCAAGGTCCATTCTCGAATCTGGCCGTGAAGGTGTCTCTGAATTTTTTGTAGCGTCTAACCTTGACGGTGTCCCGGCACGTGGTGCAGACGGCGGTCTTCGGCCAGTACCAGTGCTGTTTTCTAATGCAGGCGTCCATTTATCTTTGGGAACCGTGTCTCCTCCACGCCACAACAACACTTCACCTTCGAGTGCAGCAATATAACTCTCAAAGGTGGTGACTTGTCCCTGGGCCTTTTTGAGCATGGCCTTGAGCTCGGCAGGACTAAGCTCGGCGTTGATCTTGGCCTTGTTCTTGATGGATTTTGCGCGCATGCCGAACCGCAGTGTACTGAGCGTTTCGGCATCATTGTAGCTACTTGGGGAGCAGTTGATGATTAGTGTTGTTCTCGAGTTACCACCAAGCGATTCTTGCAGAATACGTGTGAGCTTCGAGTCTCGGTAAGGAATATGCGAGGATTTGCCGTCTGTCAAGGAATTAATGACCATGCCTAGTGCACTCAAACTCTTATTGATCTTCTTTGCTTCCTCGAGCGTCTGTCCGCTTGCTCCCGTCTTGCCAACCTTCTCCGAACCAGCCAAGTCGACCAAAAATAACTGGCCGCTCTTCATGGAGCCTGTCTCGACATTTTTCTGAGTGACTGTAATTACAAAGATGGAGTGCGATCGGGAAGACTCTTGGTTCATGTTTGTGGCAGAAACGGCTCTGGCAGTTCCACCTCTTCGCATGACTTCGTAGACCTCTTCCACACTCGACACATAGACTTCTAGCAGGCCTTTGACGTATACGCCCCTGTTCTTCTCTTCGTGCACGGGCAAGTTGTCGTTTTGGGGCACCAAGAGATCTCGAATCCGTTCCATGTAAATTTCCATGTAGCTGACACGGACGGTGTATTCAATGTTGCTCGGTGAGGCCAATATGCTTGCAAAGACCTGCTGGACGATACGAGGAATGACACCCTTGCCCACTTCGTCGTCGATGTCGCTGCCCATCATAGTATACGATTTACCTGCACCAGTTTGACCATAGGCAAACACGGTGCCGTTGTAGCCATTGAGGATATCGTCGACAGTCGGACGAATGGAATAGTCAAAGACGTCGGCCTGGCGCGAGGCCATGTCAAAAACGCGGTCGAAGGTAAAGGCACCTGCGGCCTCTTTGGACTGTACAAGACACGCATGACATTAGCCAAGACTTAGAGATTTAGAAAGGGTAGTTAGTGTGGACTCGAGAGCATACCTGGATCGTACATGTGTCCTCTGAGTTGAAGTCGACTATGGGCTCTCCCCCACTGGCTATCTCGATCTTGTTCTGTGGGCGGAAACGCGCCACGACTGCATTGGAATCCAATTAGTTTTGCAAACTTCTAGCGAGGACTGTACCTGGCAGCATGGTTCGCAAGCGTACCTTTGATTGTGTTGGAGCCCCTAGAGAAGCCATCAGGTCAGCAATGGTTCGTCCCAAGCACTGGCGGCCACGCAAGTGAAGGTGTCCCGCCGGCCGGCTGTCATCTTGGGGCCCACTTACGACATGATTGCGGCGCTGGAGTGTGTTTCGGCCCAGAGGCCTCACTCAAGTTGCTTGTGTCGCAGTGTGCTGCACGTGACGCTGCTGCAGAGGGAGGCAGGAAGACGTGTGTAGTAGGTGTGTGCTTGGTGTGCGTGTGTGTATGTGCTCGGTATGTATGGGGAGTGTATGGCTGTTGTGGTAATACCGTCACGTCTTCTCGGAGCTCGGCGCGTGGCAGAACAAGAAGGCCCTTAATTAACTAATAAGGGCCCCCCGCTTGTGAGCCAAATTGCCCGACCCAGCCCTGAAACGAGGAGACCCAAACAAGGAAACGCCGTTTGGTGCCGGGTGAATGACCGCGTGCGGTGCCGTACATGCAGCAAGCAAGATGGGTTTGACTGGCTTCGACTCTGGTGTGTGTGTGTGTGTGTGTGTGTAGGTATGTATGCATGTATGTATGTGGTGTGGGTGCGTAACTAATAATTAATTAATATTAGTTAGTTACTGTTTTTGGGTTGAAGCACGTGCGGCGGGCGCCGACGTCGACGGCGTGACATGGATAGCGCAACTGGGTGACTTGGTTACATACATAGTGACAGCCTAGGTAGTTAGGTACTAAGGCAGGCAGGCAGGCAGGCAGGCAGGTAGGTATAATATGATATTACATATTAACTACTCCATCTCTCTACTAACTACATAACTACCTAATGGGGGGGCATTTGCTGAATTTGCGGCTGAGTAGCATTTATCTCTTCACTACACGCACGCGCCGAATCATCAGATTGCAAACCAGACGAGGCTGCTAATAACTACCGTCTTATTGCATGGACTAGCCATTCGTAGCTCAAGGTGAACGGAAACCCACGCCAGACACCTAGGTAATATAATTGCGACAAAAAAAAAATCCCATACGCCAGTCCAGCCCTGCTTTGCCATCAATCAACCCTTTCCACTCCTGTCCATATAGCCTGTGTGAACTCCTTGATAATGCTACCACGCTTTCCAATTGCCATGCAAATGTGTCCCCCCTGCAGTCCTAATCCTCCCAACTCTTCTCTACTGTCTCGCGCACCCGTTTTGTATACTCCTTCCGGTTTTCCTTGTACAGATTCGACGCTTCAACATTGGCGGGCGACGACGTGTTTGGATCATTCAATAGACTGCATCCCATCAGAAAACTCTGCCCATCGTTTCAAAATGCTCTCTCTTGATACACACCTCTGGATGCTCGTCAAGATGGCAGCAACGTCGTAGGTAGGGGACCATCTGTTCTGCAAAATGTCCAAGCATAGTTCCCCAGTACCATAGACATTTGGATGGAACATTTGGCTGATAAACTTGACACTTGGCGGCTTATTCGGGTACGCTTCCTCAAAATGCATCACTAGGCGAAATGTCCCATCCTCAAAAGGCGTGTCTGCAGGGCCAATGATGACGGCATTCCTATGTTGAAAGTCAGACAGGAATCACAGGATCGTGCGACGTGTCGCGTGAGGAGCCATGGTTTACGGCAGGTCGTACCAAGTCATGACATTATCAGCTATGGGAGACGCAGAAACTCCAGCAGGGGGATCAGTTTGCATGCGCTATATTGACTCTGGTCAGCACAGCTCTGAATAGAACAGCACCGTCCTGCACTATAGCATGCAAGGATGGCGTTACCTTGAAGTCACGCATCAGGCGGCGGCGGGCAGCAGTGGACATTTTACTGATGGGGCGGAAGAGGAGATCAAGGTTCGGCGACAGGAAGATGACTTGGCAGCTTGCAAGAGAAGCGATACGTTTGTGTCAGAGCGTTGGGTACAAGTGTGTGTGTGTGTGTGTGTGGTATAGAGCGGAGAGTGTAGGTGATGTGGTTGACAGGGCCGCGCGTGGACGTGGACCAGTCTCAAAGCGGGGAATCAAGCCAAATGCCGCAACCACGATTTTTGTGGAATAGTTAGAGAGACCCTGCATGTCCCTGCCATAATACATAGTTATCTTTTGTAGTTAACTACATAGATTAGTTATGTAATCTTGCATCATTCAGCTATTATTAATCAAACTGCTCTTTCATACATTTCATTGACTAATTACAGGTACCTCCTCCGGTCAAATTCCATAGCTACCTAGGTACTTGTACATCTCAACTTGGTGGAATCTAGTTGAATCATAACTAACTGGTCTGTCTCTCGCTCGCTAACTTATGCTGTCGCTGGCTTTTGTGTGTCTCGTGAAGGGAAAGAAAAAAAACCCAACGCCATTCTCTCAGCCCCATACTGTGAACCTCTTCATTCAATCCATCATCACTTTCTGCAGATGATGAACAGATAGTTAGACTTTTCGCAGCGCTACTCGCCACAGGCACCAGCCAGGCCATGATGGCTTGCACTTGCAGTCTTTTCGCGGCCTATCTGATCAACAACGGGAAAGCGAGCTCGGCGCTCAAGGTCATCCAGCGGGATGTGGGATCGGATGTATCGGTTCTTATCGTTCGAAGGCGGCTGATAGTCCCACGACTCTTTGCGGCCAATTTGCAAAGCGCTCCAGGTAAGCTGGCGTAGCCGCTGGCTCCTGAGAACATCTTGGTGGATCTGCTGGAAATCCCACTTTGCTCGCGCCTCCGCCTCAAAGTTTGCCAGTACCTTTTGATACTGTGACTTGCCTGAAGTCGCAAGGTTGACAAGCTCTTGAGGGTCATTCACAAGATCAAAGAGCTGTGGCGGGTCGACCAGAGAGTAGGTATACTTCCACTGGTGCCTACGAATCATGTACGTTGGAGTGACGGTGCCTTCCCCCATATACTCGCCAAACACTTCATCTTTACCTGGCTTTTCAGATACAAGATATCCCTCCAGACTAACGCCATCAATGGGAAGAATCGCAGACGCATCGCCACCCGCGAGGTCGACAAATGTTGGCAACAGATCCATGGTAGAAACCGACTCAGTCACAGTCTTTGGTTGGAATTTGGTTGGGCAGTTGATGACCATGGGCACCCTGGCACTATTCTCAAACCATGACATCTTGTACCAAAGGCTCCGCTCTCCAAGCATATCGCCATGATCCCCTGAGAATACAATAATGGTGTCTTGATCCAAGTAACAATCTTTTAAGAGTTTGACAAGCTTGCCGACCTGATCATCAACAAAACTGCAGGCAGCAAAGTAGGCGCGGCGAGCGCGAATCTTTGCCTCGTCGGGAACAGGGTTATCCCAAAGGTCAATGGTCTTCATAAGGCGCTGTGAGTGCTGATCCTGGTTCTCCTGTGCAATTTCCACTTTGGGCAGTGGGATATCGACACCTTCGTATCTGTCCCAATATTCCCTGATCATCGTATATGGATCATGGGGATGGGTCAGAGAGATGGTCAGAGCGAATGGCCGACGTGTCTCAGGATCAGAGCGGACATAATCATACAGATATTGTTGAGACTGGATTATGGGTATTAGCAAAATCTTGGTGGATTTGGCGAATGCAACCCAGTTGTTTTGATACAAGGTGCGTTTGTTGACAGGAATTTCAAAACTGCTTACCTTGTACATGACATCCTCGTCGTAATCGAGTTGATTGGATCGTACGCAAGGACCCGCTTGCATGACTGAAGACATGTTGTGGTACCACTCCTGCCTCTCTTCTGGCTTGTCCCAGTTGACAGCCCATCCCAAATCACCAGGGTAGATGTCTGAAGTGAGCCTGAAATGTCATGTTGAGCGCTATGTCTTGAATAGGGCTTCAAGCTCTTACCTGTGTTCGAACCCGTGGAGCTGATCTGGACCGATGAAGTGCATCTTACCAGCAAGTGCGGTCTCGTAACCCTCACGGCGAAGGTAGTGGGCATAGGTGGGGACCTCAGGACTCAGGATAGACGCGTTATCATATCCGCCAATCTTGGAAGGCAGTTGGCCGGTGCACATGGTGAATCTCGACGGAGCACATAGAGGAGAGTTGCAGTAGGCACTGGTGAAATTGACACCAGTCCTGGCAAGCTCGTCTAGATGAGGAGTTTTGATGACAGACGCTGGATCGCTCATCTTCAACAGCGGAGCGGCCATTTGATCTGCCATGATATAGAGCAGATTTGGCCGCTTAGATGACCCATTCGCTGAGTGAGTTTGAGAAGCGTAAGCCCGGGAATTCTGCAAGAGGGATTGTGAGGTGACGAATTCTCTACCATCCAATTGACGTCTTGGGTGTGCGTTTCCATTAGAAGAGCCATCAGCGCCGCGTGGCTGGCCATTGCCGTTGCTGTTGCCATTTGACGACGTGTCACTGAAAGAATGATGACCGCCAACAGGCGTAGTAGCTTCGAGTGAGGCTCCGCTGCCAGAACTGCCAGCACTGCCAGCACTGCCAGGTGACTTGACAGTCTGCAAATAGTAAGGCGGTGGCGAGTCCGGCAGTAGAGTAGCAGGCGCCATGTTTGTTGTCTTGGGTGAGCAGCCAGATGGACGAAGGTTGGAGGTTCGATGTTGTTGTGTAGTAGGTAAGTAGTTCTCAGGACCAGACTAAGGAATTGACAAAGCCCAGCGCACAGGCGTCAAACGGACGGAGGGTAGCGCGATGTAATCAAGTGAGGGAAGTTTGGTGTGGCCGGCCAGGTTGCACTGTTGCAGGCAGCACCCTTTATAGACAAGGACGTGTCGAGCGAGGACCCGAGCCGTTGAATAGCTACAATGATGTGGGGAAATGCAGAGCGGCCAGAGTTGCAGTCGCACGATGATGACTTGAAGCATTGGCTGCGGTGATCACGCAATGCCCTTGAGTTCACTCTCGCACGCAATCCGAGCTAGCCGTTTTGGGCCCGAGGAAACTGCATCTTTTAGACCTTGGCCAGCGCAGCACACCACTCGGCTGTTACATAAATTGACCATGGGACCTGGAGAGCAGAGCATTTCCAACGAGACATGCCATTGCAGTCCCTGGCGCGGCACAACGGCAGGTGATGCCGTGACGGCATGTGAGAACGACTCAACCAGACTACACTACTAGGTAATAGTTACCTCCAGGGCCACCTACCTACCTACCTACCTCCGAGCTACTATATGGCTTTTACCAGTAAGCACTCGCTACGTCAAGCCGACGATAGTTATTATACGAGATACGAGCATTGTGGGTGGTGCTTGTCTGCTCTTCCAGCCGTCAAAGAAAGAAGGATGCCCAGGTGCGGGCGCCACCATGACGGAGCATCCAAGTGGCAATCAAGTCAGAATCCATACCGGGAAGAGCTAGGCATCGCCGGACGTGATGCCAGGCAATATGGGCGATTTGGTCACGATTGGCAGACGGTGGACTGGCAGTGTTCTGGATCCCAACACAACGTGAGGTTGACAGAAACGCAGGCATGGCCTTGGCATCCTACCAGTCGTTGGGTTGTTAGCGATTCGCTAAGCAGCTTTGCTCCACCACCACCACCACCACCACCTTAGTCTTGCCGAGTACATACATAATATTACCTGGAGTCCTTGACCAAGCCCGGGATTCAGAGCAAGAGAGCGGCTCCAAGACTCCAAGAGCCAAGCTCAAGACAAAACCCTTGGCCTGATTGTTTATTCCCAACTGCCTCACCGACTTCTCCACGATGCTGTCCATCGAATCGCCTTCGTCCCCGAACATCCGAGAACATGGCACGTGATCCATGATGCGGCTTGTGCCGGCCAGGGCTGCATGGTTGAGGACTTGAGGTTGAGTTGGCATACAACCCCTAGCAAATCATTGTCATTTGTCTTGGTTACGCTTTCACAGTTCCGTGGTAGCGCTTTGTGAACTCCTACCTACCACAGCTTTTCCGCTAGTTAACTTAGTTAACTATTGGTTCAGGCAAAATTCAAGTCTTCCTTGCGGACCTTGCCTGCACCACGTGGCCACCTAACTCTACAGGAGTCGGAGGAGGATTCATGAATCTTCATACTGCACCGCTAGGTCAATGCCTGTGACTAGCCTTGGGATATCGACAGGATGCAACGCAGCTCAGTCCTGAGCATGCAGAAACGGCCCTTTCACACTGCACAATGTCACCTGAACATTTTTCCTCTCAGAGCCTCTCGAGACTTGACACTTGAAGCCTGTGTCTATAGACTTGTCTTGTTTGCTTCACACGACACAAGCACGATTCCAGGGCTTTGTAGCATCGGAAAGATAGTCGGATCGTGGCTGGCATCCGCCATAGAAGCTTATCTGTGCATGAGCAAACCATTGAACCAACAAGCACCAACTTGGCATCTGGACATCCACCCTTGCCCAACTACCACCGTCTCCACTTATCTCCGCTCAAGACTTCATTTTGAAAGCCAGCCAGTGACTCGGCTGCAGTTGCGATTGAACTGCAACAACATCCGTGAGCCGGCTGTATTACTTGTTCGACTCTTCTCCCATGTATGTCTTCTACCTACTTCACATTTTGCACCCATGCTTTTTCAAATCTTATTCAACCCTAGCCAAGACGTGTTCCTTGGGCATTACCTTCTGAGCCGCGACCCTCGGAATGCCAAGACATGATATTCACCTGGTCCTCGTCTTGCACATCCGACACATTCCATGGTCAGTCTTACTAGCACTGAAACACATGACGCCTGCACACTGCAGTATCTCAGCCCTGGCTTCATCTCCTTCATGTCTGGACGTGTTTTCCTCGACTGGCCATGCTGTACTACCGATTACTAGAGATATGCTTAACCCCACATACGCTAGCACACGCTTCTTCGTACTTCGTAGACTTCCACATACGCTAGACAACTCACGTTGCATTTGCTTATCATAAATAGTCTGTAATGCCCTCAGAGGATGTACAGGATGTGTCACGACGGTGTCACGAGGCCTCTCTCTTCACTTCACTGACGAATCACGATATTCTCCGATCATCCTCGCCAATACCCCAAGCTTCATCATGCAATTTCAACTGTCGTCGGCCAAATCCTTTGAAGCAAGCGACGCTCCGACGACGACCCGGAGGCTCATCGCGGTTGCCAACATCCTCAAATTGTTGGATGTAATTTTCCCGCCACCCCATCATCCTACCCCACATACGCTAGATAGGGGTCCGATTGAGTGTGCAACCATTCCACAACCCTTGGCGCCATTGAGAATCATCAATCGAGGCTTCATGGGCTCGTGACCAATGCTCTGTCATTATCGAGACCTGCAAATTCAACGATATCTCTTGTTTGGATGAGCATGTAGTGGCCCATTCCTTTGTTTCTTTCAAATGAAGACAATGTCGTGCAGGCGATGATGAGAAGACTCTTGCTAATCCCTCATGGTGAACATCGTCTCTGTTTGTGTTCATAGTCTTGCCAAAAACAAGTCTCACTCTTGTCCAAAACGGATCCATGTTGCATCAAGTTTTCGGATGAAACGGATCTTAAATCGGAGTCTGGAATTTCTTGATGGGAGCATTTTGACTAACAACACTTAGCTATAAGCACAAGTTACCACGTAATTGGCTCGAAGATATGTCAGGCCTGAGATGAATAATTAGAGTTAGGGTCCTTTCTATATTTGGCCATGATTACATAACTTCTTGATTTCACCTTAGCGTTACATACATCAGTTTTGTTTTTTGCCAAGAATGATTACTCACAAACAAAAATAATGTTGTAATTTTGATGAAGATTTTTTTTCTTTCACATTACCCGGTTTAGCTCAAATCAAAGCCAGCTCCAGAGAAGACGCTATAAAGCAACTTCTCTTTCAACAACGCCTCATCTTTATACATGGGTAGCTTGAGCAGATTGACACACGTACTCGTGCTTGGTAGTCTCTCCTGATCACCTCCCGCATCGCGGATACTGAAGCGCGGATTAAGCGTACCAAACCCAAGCAGTGGCGCGCGGGGAGTACTCGTCACGAATTTGAGCACAGCACGTCGCTCATCGTCCGACATTTCCTTCATTATTTTCCAAAAGATTCCGATTGTGGGATGCTCGAGGCCGTCTGTGCCAATTACATACGTACCACCATACACGGTATTGCGGCGTAGGTCGTCCACGTCAATCGAGGTTCGGGTGCCACTGACCAAAGTTTGTAGTTCAGAGTGATTAAACATGGAGAGCCAGGAAGGCTGCACCATGGTGCTAAGTCCACGCAAAAAGGCAGTCGTCTGAAGGTACGGCTGGTTTTGTAGACGATGGCGGGCCATATAGCTGATGTAGACTAGACGGTTTTGGTTGGTAACCGGCGTGTTGGCACCATTGGGCCTGAGCTCTTTTTCAATGGCTCTGGTTTTCTTGGGCTGGCTTGTGTGATCTACAACTATCTCATCCGTGACTGTGAAGTTGAGTGAGAAATCTTCCACATCACCAGGGTACGTCTTGAGCTTGTGTAAGCCTTGGTAGAGCTCTTCGTCTAGATCTCTGAGGTCGTTGAGTGTCGGGCGGTATCCAGATTCGTTCGGTGCCGACCCGGCTCCGCCAGTCAAAGCCCACTTTCGTAGAAAGAAAGGGGCAAAATTGACGTCCACAAGAATACCCTCATACAAACACTTGCCAATGATGCGGCCCAGGAATTCGTATCGTTGGAGTAGCTTGGATACCTGTATTCGAAACTCTGCAGAATTCTCAGACAGACCCTTTTGCTTCAAAGCCTCCTTGTATTCTTCTACCACTGCAGGATTCGGGTAGAGCAGATGATGGTCATTCTCAACAAACATGTCGATGGACTCGTTGGGCATAAAAGCTCGATTTGTGACGCTAGTCAAAAATTCTTTTGTCACACCGCCGCCATCAATACCCGCTTCAGGGGCACCGAACTGGTCCATGAAGGTTATTTGGATAGGCTCTTTCAATCCTTGCCCAAGGGGATAAAATTTCTCAAAGGCATCGTCGAATTCATGTTCTCTTCTGATTTGGGCAGTATGCTTGTCAAACTGTTGGCCTGCATCAGGTCGCTGCATAACTCTCCATCTCCAAGTCTCGGGATCCGAACTCCCTCTCCGCTTCGTCATATCCAAATGAACGAATTCACGAAAAATCTTGACTCTGGTTGTGAAGGGGATGAAGAAGGGCATGTTCTGCAAGATTTCCAAGCGAGGTGCTACAGCTTGTAGGTATCTTCTTCTCGAAGCCTTGCGTTGTTGTCGTTGTAAGCGCTCTAGTCGGCGCTGTTGTAGCGTCCTACTTGTGCCAATGAGTAGTGGAGTGACCTCATAATGTTCTTCTTCTTCAAAGTCATCAGCGTCTTCTTCTTGGATCCTGTGGCGCGATTCTTCTTCCTCCACCACAGCTGGAATGAATCCAGTCATATCGAATCGCGAAGTCATCAGCCAGTGGTCCGCTGGCAAGAATTTCCGTCGAGAATCCCGTTCATAGATCATGCGCAAAAGGCCAGTGACAAGCCCTTTAACGTAGTCAATCCGTAACCCTGCAACCCCTCCAATGGATGGTTCACTCGGTTCCTTTTGTGGTGGAGTTTCTAGTGGTGCTCTTGGGTGGAAGAAGCTGAGCCCCACATTGTCAGGAGCACGATCTTCAGGCCCAGTGATATCTGCAGCATTGAAATACAGCGTGAATCCCAAATTCTTCAAAAACGTGGTAAGGTCTTTCACTTGAAGCAAAGGCAAGCCATTATCTCGTAATGACGATGCTTCTTGCTGTCCGGCTGAGAAAAACTCCTCGTCATCCGTCACTTTCATAACAAATGTGTACAATTCTAGGAGCACAAGAATTACGCGCCACTCATCCGCCACCGTAGTGTCATGGTTGACTTCTTGCTGAGCAGCCTTCCAAAAGCCACCACTCGCTGTCATTGATGTGGACAGGCGAGTGTCGGCGTTTGTGGTCAAGGTTTTTGGCTTCAACAGCTCAACTGTCGCACGCGAGTCCCGGAAAACAGTTGTGAATACAGATGAACGTCTCGATGCTTCCCAGAAATAACGAATAGCAGGAAGTCGGCGTGCATTCTTTCCATATCGTGCATCAGACGGTCCAATATAGAGCCACATACGAATTTCGTCGCCACGGCGTGGGAAGAAACGGAGCAATGCCAATGCATAGTTCGCAAGTTGCCGCGCTTCCTCAACTTTTTCGTCGTCTGAGGCGTCGGATGATTGCGAGAGGCCCGTTAATAAGCTTCCAATGCCTTCTTGGTTGACTAGCGAAATCATTTGTTCCTTTTCAAAGTCTGTAGCACCGTCAGGCATCACCTGGTCCGCATCACTGTCCGAAACACTGATGGGGTATGCTCCATCTATGATGTTGACTGGAAGTGAGTTCAGCAGTTGAGACACAACTAGTACAAAATCTTGGTGCATAGCATAAGCTCCCGTATTGAAGTTATGGGCATAGCGATGGAAATAGACGAAGATTGCTAGCAAATGCAGGCGGCTCGTGGTGGTCTTGAGCTCTGGTTGCACAGCGAGACCATGATCCTTGAACAAAGTAGAGAGGGCATTTGCAAGCAGTTTGTAATTGATGGAATCGGCGAGCGAGTCGCGAAATGACTCGATGACAGGAGACAGTGAGTCACAGCTGAAGATGGGAAGCGTCATGAAACAAGAACCAAAAGCTTCGTAGGCATCCAGAGTGTAACCAGTCACCGTCTTGAGCGGCGATATAACAACGCCAAAGATGACATCCCATGCTGCTCTATGGTTCAAGTCTTGCAAACCAGGTGCTAGCTTTGTGACGACATGGGCAATGGCAGCATAGTATTGTTTCGCGCTCTGGGAGGTTTCAGAAGGTATTTGCTCGGCGACAAATTGCAAGGCCATCAGTAGGTAGCCGAACTGGTCCCACGAGCAGGCCGGGGATTTACTCAGCCGCTGCAGGGTAGCCAAGAGGAGGCGTTCTAGGCGGAGATAGGCTGAGGGCCATGGCGGGCTCAGGGCATTCTGTATCAGCGCCATCTTCTTTCTCCGCGAAACAAAGTGGCGTATCCGCCTCATGTCATCTTCGCTCTGCAGGGAAGCAAAGCGTAGCAGCCGCTGAAGTTGAGCGAGGGCTTCTTCGTCAGAGCTGTAGGGCTTGGGCGTTGGGGCGCCAGAGGATGATGGCTCTGCCACATCCCAAGCCTGTCGGAGCTCTTCAGCAATCCTTTGCCTGCCCGAGTAGCCCCGCCAGATGCGCTGTATTCTCTTTGCCGATGTCAGAATGTCTCGTTCGCGCTGGCGGAGGATGCGATCTTGCTGTGCACGATCGAGAGCTGCTTGGGAGCCCGAGCCCATGCCCGAGCTGGTGCCCGAGCTGGTGCCAGAGCCAGAGCCAGGGATGGAGCCCGAGCCCGAGCCAGCATTGCCAAACGGGTTCGTCTTACGGCCGCTGAGGTTGACGTTGCGCGGTCTGCGCGTGTTGCCTGTGAAGCTGGGAAACATGGTGGTTGCTGGTACTTGCTGGTGCTTCAGGTAGTAACAGCGGAGGGCATTATCATTGATATGCAGCCTTGTTGCGTCGTCCAAATCGGGCCTTGGACAGGATCTAGAGGGTGAATTAGACAATAAAAACCACCAGGGGGTCAAGTCAGGACAGTAGCTAGAGTGGTCATGTTCCACGGGCTTCCATTGCGCTCCAGCAGCAGTGTGTGGTGTTGGACATGGACACACTGTACTGAGTAAATTTAGTCCGCACAACCTGAGCTGGCCCAAGCTCAGCACCCGTCTTACCTAATCATTCTCATGTCTCTCGCCGTCTCACCACTCTCACCACTCTGTCCGTTTCTGTTTCCCTCTTTCTTTCCCTCCTTCTTTCTGCTGTCCCGCCATGTATCATGTGCCTAGGTACTACCTACCTACAATTTGCAATGCACCTGACTTGCAAGTTGCGACTATTGCTTCGCGGCGATCATCATATTGTTCTTTCGAGCCATTTCTTCATACCACCCTACCACGTACGGTGACGTACGGTCACGTACCTACTATGTATGTACCTACGGAGTACTCATGGCGGGCTCGCTTCGGCCACATAAACACACTATATACACCACTAACCATTAGGGTGTATGGCATCACGTCTACGGAGTAGATCTTCGTGGCTAACACAAATCCCTAGCGCCGTGCTGCTACTCTTCATGTGTATGAATCATGCATGTTGTTACCTACTCTGTATGTAGTTTGCCATGATCCATCACCATCACAACGTCATTCCTGTTCGTGAATGGTGATGCTGCTGAAACATGATTAGTTGCAGCGTAGGTAGATCATGTTTATCTTGCTTGCTGGCTTCAAGTTCCCATGATCCCAAGGCAAACAAATCGATATACCTAGTGGATACCTACCTATGATCGCATACTATTATCAATGCCGACTCGAAAGGAGCATTCAAGTCTACCGCAACCAAGGCAACAGCAATTGCTTTTCACCCGTGGCTTGGATAGCTATCGAGCGTCTTCGTCTTGATTGATCGCGACTACGGAGTAGGTACTTGGCCTGGAAGCCTCCATTGCCATATTCTTGGCGCCCTTGTGTATCTGATAAGTTGACGTAATCGATAAACTCACGTAGAGGCTACAAAGCCAGAAGCCATCTAATAGTAACCCCCACACCTCCATCAACGAGTCTGCGTGTTTTCGTCAAATGTGACAGCCGATCAAGATTGCCACTGGAGATCATGAGTCCTTGACTCGTAGGGTTGCGAGTCCTGACCCCTGAGTCCCTGACTCCTGACTCCTGGGCCCTGGCATGTGTATATGCATTTACTTTTGTGTACCGAGTACGTACTATCACGGGGTACCATATCACTTTTCAATACACTATTAGTCCCCTGAAGAGAGAGATAACGCTAGTCTGTCTTTAGACTACTCACGTGAGTATACCCATAGCACGTGCTGGCATCCTTGACTTGTCCTCTGTCTAACCATTCTAGGACTAGTGTTATATCCAGCTTGCATACAAGATCTGTATGGTGTACTATACAAGTTTTCGACGCCCTAGCAAACGCCAAACATCATTGTTGTCAGGGTGCACATGAGGCTAGGTATTCTCTTTCAATCGTTCGACTTACCTGAGTTTACCTAACGAGGTGACGCTCGTATCCACGTACGCATGATATACCTACCTAGGTAGGTGGTGACACACAAATTTATGCAGACATCTCATGTGCATTGATGGAACCACTCGACACGCCTTTGCGATCAGCTGTCTGTCGAGTTGTTGTCGGAAAACCAGATATGAAATTCCTGGGACCTGAGCCTTGAGGATGCGTTCTGTGGTGTACAAGGCTGCGGCACGGTTTCTGATCTGTTCAGATAACCGAGCCTTTGGTTGATGTAATAGGTACCGCGGTGTGACCAGAGCCGCATAAGTATGGGAAACGCCCGCGTATCGATTTTGACATCCAGGCCACTGCTTGGCAATTCCACTTTCCCGAGTCGCGAACCAGGACTCCAGACCTCCGCAGTTTTTGCGAAGAGCCAGAGCTAGTACAATAGTAGTACATAGGTTACTAGGTAATTATTAATTCCCCGGGTATAACTCTCAATGACTAATGCGTTTACTCCGTACTTAATAGTGTTTAGTCTTAACTCTTCTAAAACTTGCGTCCGGTGCGCTCAGAGTCAGTCCGACTCGACCACGCTAGTTAGCACCCAGTCTTTTTCTGTGAGGGCTAAATACTTAGGTAATTACTGTTTGTGTTTGGATCTTTCTGAAATGTGTACACACTGGTTCTCTGCAGAACTGCAGCCTGCTTTCATGCCATGGGTTCTATCTCGGATAACAGTAGCAGCGTTCAAACAAACCTATATTTCAAGTGTACAAGAACGATACCTAAGTCACAGTACTACGAATCGAATACATCCGAACCCTTATATAAATGCTATCTCGATTCTTGAAGGCTTGCTCCTCCTTGATCGACACAACACATTTCAGTCAGTTGACCAATCCCGTGGGAAAGGGGACAACCCTGCCGGTATTACGCCGACCCACCCAGCGACCTGATCTTTGGCTTGGGTCTTTCTCTCAGTCTCCTTGAAAACGTGTGGCTGACGAAGTAACAAGTCCTTCCATTCTTATGATGATCGACATCTGTGCGGCATGTTCCTGTGCAGGAAACTCTGTTTGTATATCATTATTGACGGCCCGCTAGCAGCGACTCTCGTGTTCGGTCCTAAACTCTCAGCCACCCGAGCCAGAACTAAACCATATTAGCAGAAGACTTAACAAGATTGAGCTCATTGAAACTATCCGACCACCAACCCAACCACCCGAATGACGTTAGTACGGAGATATGCCTGTCATCACTACCGCCTCTGCACTGTCTGCAGAGAGGTTACGAGGAACACCTCCGCTCGCTAGTTGTCGAAGGTCACCATAGCGATCCCTGGATAGACAGGAGAAGATCTGCTACCCGTATATCCCGCCAGTTCTTTGATTACCCTCGATTTACCGAGTCCCAAACATCCAAGGTCTCTGGGCGTGTGATATATTGTACTTGTATAAGGCTGTGGTGTAGTCAAATTCCGCAACCCACCGTCTTCGTCACTCTTTTTTTTGACTCCGCCGGCTTTCAAAATGGCTCAACTCGTTTTCAATGGCATCGGATGGACCTATATGGCTATATTCATTGTATGGAATCTCACCCTCGCAGCTGGGATGATTTTCCTGTGGTTTCATCGTGAACTCCCCTCACTGAAAATGCGGCGTATTCCTCTTCTCCTGGCAGGTGTTTTTTCGCTTCATATTTACGCTGCGTTGTGTGTTATTGCATATCCAGTCGGCTCCACATTCAGCTGCACAACGGAGTTCTGGGTTATGAGTATCGTGTTACCATTTGGTATCGCACTCTTCCACGCGGCAAACAGCCAATTTCTACATCTGGCAAGCCGGCAGAAGCACTTCGCGTCCATGAGCACGCTGAAAGACCGCAAATCTATCGATGAAATAAAGGCTCAAGCTATTGCAAATAGTCGCTGGAGCCGGATCTTCGCCGGAGTAGAAAGGGCAGACAACATCAATCGAACACTGATATGCATCGGCATCGGCATGGTCGTACAGGTAAACTACACTGAACCTTCCCTGTCACTCACTGACACATGTTCAGACCTTCCTTACCTTCTTCGTCTACTTCGGATCAAAGAAGTTTCATCATGGTTACGGGATTTTTGAATACACAGTGGAGGGCACTGGTAAAGAAGTTCGCGCACATTGTTCCAAGGGCTGGGAGTGGTGGCTATCCATTGTCTGGCAGCTGTTCTGGGCATGGATCTATGCACCCTATCTTCTGTGGAAGTCTCGCGGTGTGCGCGATGTTCATGGCTGGCGTACGCAAACAATTTGCTGTTGTCTTGCAGGGTGAGAATCAGAGTCCTTTCAATGCTGACTATATCTGACTTGCACAGTCTACCTGCCTCGCCACTCTGGCTCGCTGGCCTGTATGCCCCACAATTCGCGCCACTGAATGCAGTGTTGCCCCCTCCTACCTGGTTCTCTATTTGCATTTTCTTTATGGAAGTATTCGCAATTGGTTTCCCAATCATTGACGTCTTGAAAGGCAACAAACTCCGGAAAGAGACTTTGGAAGCCATTGAGAACTGGGAAATGCGCCAAGCTGCTGCAAGCTCGTTTGATGGTAGCACTGCTGCCAGCGAGTCGTGGAATAGTCCCAGCGCAATGTCCAAAACGACAACCTTGAAGGTCAGTGATGACCGCACTCTCAGGAGCAAGTCATCTTTCGAATCTAGCAAATCCGACATGCTCACTATGACGGCACTGGAGAATGCATTGCGAACCAATGCTGCCCCTCTTTTGGAATTTGCTGCCCTTAAGGACTTCTCTGGCGAGAACGTCAGCTTCCTGACACATGTCGCCGACTGGAGGCGTTACTGGTTCCAACCGAAGGCTTCAACTGCAGACCACCGCCGCAAGCAGTTCATTGCTGCTACTCGCATCTATGCCCAGTTCATTTCCCTTGAATTTTCTGAATTCCCAATCAACATCTCTTCCAAGGAGATGAAGCGGCTATACACCATCTTTGAACGCGCTGCCATCATCCTCCATCGAAGCCAACGAGGCTCTGCATGCTCAGCATCTTCTGATAACGCAACTCCATTCGACCACATGCATCTCCATGGTAAGCCTGAGATGACTAGCGACAGCCGATCCTACAACTCGGAGTCTGAACTTCAAAAGCCGGCTACTACTCTCGACACTCTTGGGCGAGCAAATCTACTTGCTATAACACGTATGCAAGATATGTACAGGGAGGAGACTCTCGCAGATGTCGAGATTCCAGACTCATTCACCGAGTTAGTCTTTGATTCCGCCGAGCGCGAGATCAAGTACCTGGTTCTCACAAACACCTGGCCAAAATTTGTCAACCTGGGTCGTGCACATAGTCAGATGGGTCAATATGTGGATGAGGAGAAGGGAAATGCGTTGACGATAATTCTTTGCAAATAAGGGATATGGCCTTGATGTTATGATACCCTGTGGCTTTTTAACAAACATTCTTGGTTTTTCTTGCCTTTTATGATCGGATTTGATTCAAGTAGGTAGACTTTGCCTACGTCCAATTGTTGGTTACATTCTTTAACGCTTCGATGTCCTTTTACTCTTGTCAGATGCAGCACGAATATGTATAGTTTTTTAATATCTTTTAAGAAAGATGCCAGGATAATAATAATTTGGTACCAGAGCGGTGTTGCGTCCCGTCTCGATTTCCACGACATGAGACTTCATGCTGTTTGCGATACGAAGACCCGTGGACACCAGCACTTGTCATGTGACTCGGTAGCATTCTCAAATTGATAATTAGTTTGTGAGTGGCAAACTGTTTCCCGTGACATGTCCCATGCAACGTGCATGAATGATAAATGTGTCATATCATGATGTTGTACGGAGTAATACTATCTAGAAGCTTATCTCTGCATACCTAGCCACCAGTAGTTAACTGTGTCATGTGACGTGCAACATAACTACACGTGACATCCGACACCGAAGAATCAGATGCATACGGAGTACTTTCGATGACCCACAACACCACCAAAATGTCTTATACTTCGTTAAAACAGACGGCTATCTTACCCGAAAATAACACCGTAAGCAGAAACAAGAGACCAAAATTTTTGCTTGCTTTCGGGTTTGGGGTTTTCGCCATATTGTTGTTTGTACGTCATACTATCGCCAACGTAACGTCCTTGCAATTGGATCTCAATCTGAAGCCCACACGAAAAGAGCCACAATGCGCACAAGTCGAACCTTTGTTACCATCGCGAAGCACTGTGGAGCTGGATGAGATGGGTGTCTACCTCGGGTCGGATGCATTTAAGAACATTGCAGTAGAACGTTTGTCTGGGGCGGTGAAGATCCCAACTCAATCTTACGATGATATGGGCAGCGTTGGCGATGATTCACGGTGGGACATATTTTTTGCATTTGCAGAATACCTAGCCGAGACATTTCCACTCGTACATGCGACTCTGCAGTTAGACACAGTCAACACGCATGGTCTATTGTACACTTGGCCAGGCACAGACCCAACGTTGAAAGCAACCCTTCTTATGGCTCATCAGGATGTGGTACCTGTGCCAACGTCAACCACTCCTGATTGGACCCATCCACCGTTCTCGGGCTATTTCGATGGCAAATTCATCTGGGGTCGTGGGGCGAGTGATTGCAAGAACCAGCTTATTGCTATTCTATCCGCTGTTGAAGCCCTTATCGGAGCTGATTTTACACCTCGCCGTACACTCATCCTTTCGTTTGGCTTTGATGAAGAGACTTCAGGAACAGAGGGCGCCAAAAATCTCGCAGAGCACTTGACTTCAAAGTATGGTCACAATTCCGTAGCGGCTATCATTGATGAAGGGGCTGTCAATGTAGAAATCTGGGGTCAAGACTTCGCTCTACCTGGTGTTGCCGAAAAAGGATATATTGATGTTGATGTCAAGATAAGATATATCGGAGGTCATTCCAGCATTCCGCCAAAGCATAACGGGATTGGAGTTGCAGCCGAGCTGATTACGCTAATCGAAGAAAATACTTATCAACCGCATCTGGCCGAAGAAAATCCATATTTGGAGCTACTACACTGTGGTGCTGAATACGCTCCAGAATTCCCACCCAAGCTTAGGGCTTTGCTAGGCAAAAGATCCTCTCGTAGCCTGGCATGCTCGAAAAAGGATAAAAAGGACCGTCTTGCAATCGAAGCAGGTAAAGCTGGGCCTGAAATCAAGTATCTATTCACGAGCTCAGTCGCTGTCGATTTGATCAGCGGTGGAGCGAAGAAAAACGCTTTGCCTGAATTGACGCAGTTCACCGTAAATCACAGGGTCAACGTTGGCTCTCATACAGCAGAGGTCAAAGCACATCTCACGTCTATTGCTGCTCAAGTTGCACATAAATACAACTTGACCCTGCATGCATTCAATGGCACGGAAACACCAATGAGCATCACACTTCTGCAGCGCGACAGCCCTCTCGAGCCTGCTCCAGTAACACCAACAACCCTACATCCTTCGTCAAACAGCCGCAGGGTTACTCCATTCAATGTACTATCTGGCACGACGCGTGCTTTGTACGGAGAGGATCTAATTGTTTCACCTGGACTGATGACCGGAAATACTGACACCCGATACTACTGGAACTTGACCGAGCATATCTTTAGATATGGCCCGGGTTGGGACAGAGATCAGGTTGGACTGGGCAATATACATACAGTGGACGAGAAAGTGGGTGTACAGGCGCATATTGACACAACACGGTGGATGTGGATGTGGGTCAGGAACATGGACGAAGCGGAATTATAAGTGGCTATACCGAGGGTTTGTGGATCTGTGGTCCAGATGGACTTGCACCAGGTTACATGTGCTATTGCAAATCAACATCGTAGACGAGTCGAAGGTAGATCGTAGCTGGAGCTGTTGCCTCTACTTCAGCTAGATCTTGTATTATCAAGAGTTACAGAATTAGATATGTCTCGTATTTCCCGCCCTTGTTTATAGCAAGTCTAGAGGATGATAGCCGCACGAACCAATTGAAGTCCAATATTCTGCACAATAAAGGGCGGTGCTCATCATAATCCCGCCCTTTCCAACAGAGGATGATGCAGCTTTTTTTGCTCGTGAAAACCACACGGCTAAACCTCCCAGAAGCGATGGATCCAAAACACATTCTAAAGTATAACTAGTTAGGTAAAAGGTTATTTAATAACGTTGCAACACAGCTACCACAATTAGCATTTTCTCAACGTTCCTCTAGTTTCTTCTTCTCAAGGCAATGTCCAACAACCTAGTCATTGTCGTCACTGGCACCAATCGAGGAGTTGGAAAAGGAATCATCCAGCTTCTCGCCGACCAACAGCTCGATCGGCCGCTCACAATATATGCAACCTCACGTTCTGGCACCGAAACAGACGTCAACGTCTCCCTACCAAACTCAATCCGCCATGTCAAACTCGACATCAGCGACCCCTCATCCATTAATTCATTCTTCGACCTCGTCTCGAAAGAACAATCCACCATCGACGTCCTCATCAACAACGCCGCAATATGCCATGATGATCACGAGACCCCAAGCCAGGCCATCCAAACCATTACAACCAACTACCTAGGCACTAAACGCATGTGTGAAGCATTTCTCTCGCACACACCCCACAGCCCCAAAGCCCGCATTGTAAACATAACAAGCGGATACAACCAGCTGCACAACTACGGTTCCAGCATTCAAGAGAGATTCCGCAGCGTAGCAAGTATACCAGCAATTGACGCGCTAATGCACAATTACACGGAAGCCGTGCAACAAGGACCAGAAGCCCAGCGTTCAGCTGGCTGGGGCGAAGGCGCGCGTAGCTACAAAGTGAGCAAAGCGCTCATCAACGCTCTGACCATTGTGCTTGCGCAACAAGCTGCAAATGTGCTGGTGAATAGTTGCTGTCCGGGCTGGACGGACACGGAAATGGGCAGGCTGGGAAAAGGCACGCCGCCCAAGACGGTGGAACAAGGGGCGCGGGTGCCGGTGCGGGTGGCGATTGGGGATTTGGGGCCTGGTGGAGATGAAGACGGTGGGTTGGGGGAGGAGGCTGACAGGGTTAGTGGCTTGTTTTTTGAAAATGAGGATATATTTGTGCCGGGCTGGGGAAGGGGAAAGGCGTGGCTTGCTTGTACGGAATAGGTAATAGGTAATTACTTGGATGAGAGAAGGGATACTTGGTAGTGAAATTACTAGACTGCGTGCAGCACAGTGTCTTGGGGCTAAGTAGTGGCGTAGTGGAGATTTAATGTAAAGGTACCTAGGTAGGCAAAGCAGTAGTTTGGCAAAATGAGAAAGGAGCAAGTCGATCAGTAAAAGCAAAGTTTCTTTGTGTACGTTTACTCTATATGCTTTTTAGTGTGGTGTTCTACCTAGGTAGTGTATACTTTTGCTGGAACTATGATGTGTATACAGAATGATCGCGACAGATTCATAATAGGTACCTAGCCAGTCTATGGCCAGGTCCGCTCTTCTAACTTCGTACTCAATACGATATCATAAGCTCATTTACTCAACGTTTCCTCGTATTCTCTCTCATCTGCGCTTGTTTGTTGCATGCGCAATTCAAAATGTAGGCTTGTGCTTTGATAACTTAGATCGTGATTGCACTCATCCCGTTCCCCAACAGTTTTCTTGCCAGGCCTTTTCAAGCATCTGTCGTTGTTGGTGCTGGGTTGCGTAAGGCCTTGGCTAGTGATGATTCCTCAACAGTGAACACTACTCCGTACTCGGCCTGTTTTCGTTCTGATATTAATAGTGCTTGACCATGGAGTTTTATTTTTGTCGGAGTGGTACTCGAAGCGGCGGCTGGTCCGGGCTGAAGCCTGCAGCGTGCGGCCATCATGAGCCGGTTTCACGTCTTCAAAATGTTGGCGGTTGGCGTAGGGACTAGGTATGTACCTAGTGCAAAGAAGATAGTTGTAACTTGTAACTTGTAATCCCTGTACGCCAGCGGAGTTTCGGCGAATTTAGTTTCGGCCAGCTTCGACGCACCGCAAATCTCGTCTCAGTTGCCGAAGCCATATCGGCAAAAACGTTGGGCTGATTGGCTGGGGGGGCACAACGGCTCATTTCTCCTGCAGTGCATATGAGTCTGACGGAGAGAGCCTGGGGATGATGTCGTGTAGCCTTGTGCAACTTAGTCGGAGGTTACATCTGCTAGTCGTCTCTAGATGTCGGGTAATTTCCTGAAGGACCTCGTCGGGAAGTACAGAAAGCGATGCGGTACTTCCCTTGCTTGCCGCAAGATGTTGCAAAGAAAGTGAGTTGAGGAAGTCGGTGCTGACGCGCCAAAGTCGAAGTTCTCCAATGTCCTGTGCGGTTTTGATCGTAAAAGGTTCCGCTAGGGCCTCATTGAGGGCGGCAGAGATTGCCTGTGTTTTGGCAATCTCTTTAATATTGCTCTTGAGCTTTTCGATTGTTATTATTCTATGTTTTGATACTGAATATAGATGTGAAGTGGCGCTACCTGATGAGTTTTTGCGTTCGCGATGCTTCTCGGCATCTTCTGGCTGCTCCAACCAGGCTTCAATTTGCTCATCCGACATTTCACAGGGGGAGCTTCGCGGGCGGAGGACATTCCGGATGTCATTGGAAGATTGGGTGGGAGATGATTTGAACGCACTTTCAGAGCTTAGGCTCTGGGTACTGTCTACACGCTGGAGCGAAGATGACCTGCTAGGAATGAGATCCTCGTTTGATAGTCGATGCAGTTGTGCCGTAATCTGTTGGATGGACACCTTGGAGTCGGGAGTCGATGGAGAGGTTGAATGGTATGGCAAGCTGTCGGCCAGATTGCGACCCGACCTTGAGGGCTTGAGGACGGGTGGCGCTCGAAGGAAATTCTTGGGCGATAAAGTAGGTGATCGTGCTTGTTCGCGCTGGTCAGACGGGTCGGCGGCATCATCTCGTTTTGATCGCATCTGCAATTTGAATGACTGATTCTTCTCGTTGATTCTCTGGAGGAACGATTTCTTGGATCTCTCCATGGTGGGCGGGTCGTCAAAAAAGTTGATATCGTCCCCAATTGCTGACATGATCTCGAAGTCAGTCATGGCTGCGGACTGCGTGGGTTATATAAGCGACAAAGTGAAACCCGGTAAGATTACGGATAGAGTGTTGACAATTGGTGTTTTTGTTGACGTTGTGGAACTTGAAGGCTCCACAATGGGTTTCGTACTTCACATGCATTAATAGGCCCGGCGACGCAAGGCGGGGGCATGCATGGAGCCGACGGTGCATGTAGAATTCGCACATGATGACAACCAGCCGCCAACTAATTAACTACAACCGCGGAGAGGATGACGCATCGAGTGCCCGTGACATTATTCGAGTGGTTTGGCAGAATGAATTAGGGCTGGGGAGGACGAGCATCTTTCCATGTGACCAAGCCCTGGAGCTGACACAGAGAACCGACAAGAGTGATGGTCATCAACTCAACAACTCGACTACCTAGTCCACATGGAAATTACGGCCTTGATGTCTCGTTGAACTGCAACCTCAAATGAGGTGGTTGGGCTGTGGCTGAAATCTTCATTTGTGCCATAGTTACAGTCACACACAGTCATCAACACTAAGCTTACGAATTGCATTGCTCGAGTCAGAAACAATCAGTTATTAGTTACCAACTAACCTCTGTAATTAACCATTATGAAACTTATCAGCCATGATGAAACTAGGTACCAAACCCAATGCTAAAAGCAAGATAATCACCTAATTTGACATGCAGAGTGCGAGATGAACCAATTTGCTGTAGGTATTCCACATCGCAATCGTCTACAAGGTACACATGTATACTACATACATGCATACAATATCAACTAAATACTAATAGGTACTAATTAGGTAGTTATTACTTGATACTTACTGTGACACACACGTGACACACACGTGACACAACAAGCACCCCTCCTCGCTTTAGAAATTAGTGCAGTACCGCCCAAACTTCCTCTCCCACAACGGCTGCGGAAACACCCCATTGTCCAGCAATTGGAACAAGTCCCACTCTCCAGCGCTCCCTTCGGTTTTGAAATTCCAAAATATCCACCCCCGAGTCTTCGTCTCGAATGCGTCGAGCTGCACTTCGATATACCGCCGCACATTGTCCTTCCAGTCCTGCGACCACGAAGATACACGGCCTGATTTGCCCGCACACGAGCCAATGTAATAGCTACCAGGGAAGCGCCCTTCAACCCGGGACCCGGCGCCGAAGCCGTTGAGATGTGGCGCACAGTCTGTGAGAGCACCTGACCATTCACCGACAACTGGCAGCCCGCTTAGTAAGCATTGTGACCGTGAAAATTGTTCCTGGCCACAACTCACTTGTCCACTTGTCCGAGGTAGCCCAGTTGCTGACCTGGACCAATCCATCAACATGTTGTGCACACAGCATCGTGGTTGTGGGGTTAGCTTACAGTGTTACACGTCAGTGACAAGTGTTCCTCAATCGACAGCTTGATCAAACCCGTGTCGAAAATCTGGTACTCGTGGTGGTCGACAATGACATCCTGTGCATTATTGTCCTCGGGGGTCAGGAATCCGTTCATCCACTTTGGATCATCGAAGCCATCGTGCAGCATGGCAGGTGTGTCACTGTTCTCGCGGAGGCTAAAGAAGGCATCTCTGTAGAACTGCTTCACCATGTCTCGATCAAGCTGTGCCAAGAATGGCTCGTTGAGGAATTGGATGGCGACAACAACATCCTGCATGTCAGCGGAAGCATACTTCTTCTCTAGTGTTTCAAGGACCGTGTGAGTGTAGCTGAGGCTATCAGTATCGCCCCAACCAGGATGCGCAGCTTTGTGTCCGCTATGGTCGAAGCCATTCTGAGACTTGGGCGCGCCATGAAGGTCAATGACGATCTTCAAGCCGGTGCCACGCGCCCAATCGATGGCAGCATCGAGATAGGGTGCTGCTCCCTTGACATAAGGACCCCAAGGCTCAACGAAACTCCAGTACCCTGCAGGTATGCGTACAATATTGAAGCCTGCGTCTTTGATCTTGCGGAAGTCATCGAAAGATACAAAGGTATCCCAGTGTAATTTGAGTACATCAGCACAAGACTCTGCGCCAAGCTTCTCGCACAAGGACCACTCGTCGATGACCACACTATCAGGTGTGCTGTGTTCCTCGAATATTGACGGTGTGATGAAGCTGGCACCATCAGCTTGAGAATAGAGACGAAAGCAGTGCTACTTACGGCTCGAGAACCAGCCAGCCACCAATATTGACGCCACGCACTTTATCGCTACCCCAATTGAAGTCAACGTGTCGTTCGTGAAGGTTACTATGCAACAAGTTAGCATCTTTTGAAAGAAGATTTGTTGACCCATCAACTAGCACTGACTATGTTGGTGCAGCTGCAACAAAGGTATGGACGGCGACCAGCAAGGCTACCAGTGATCCTAACCCCATGTCAAGTATCGAGTTGGTGCGATTCCTAGTGAGCGTAAAAGAAGGCTAGAGACGGTTAGGTAGACGCAGCGATAGGCTCAGGTACCGTATGTGGTTGCATCAGATATAAAGAAATCGAGGAATGGTGTACGAAGGAAGCTTTACATCAATGTTGGGTCTTTCTTGCTTTCAGAGTAAAACGTTCTTGCTGTACATGAGACGAGATGAATGGAGAGAACGACCATAACAACTGGAAACCCGATTTACAAAGAGGAAGCGACTGCTGTGTTCAGCATACAGATGCTGTCAATTCATGTTTTGTTGTGGTACAAACAAGTGCGACGCTCTTTGATGGATTTTGTACTTCCATGGCCAACGCTATGGGGATCTAAACTAATTGGCGTCCTTACACTCGATTGGTATTATGATCCAACTTGACAATAGAACTGCAATGGCAAATTGATCGTCACACCAAATACTTTCATTGAGACTGCAATAGTATATCTTCCAATAATGAGCCACGTGATAATCGTGTAGCCACAATTCAAGACTTGCAGGTCAGTATTCAAAAGCCAGGAGATAAGACCACATTATCGCAACGCTGCGCAATCAATGATTGATACGCATATAACAGGGCGGTGCCGACTAACGGACAACGCTAGTCCTCTGAAGCCAAAGACGGTCGATTCGTCGAGGGGAGGCGTTGTTTTAGAACGTCTCAATGTCGTTTTGGTAGCCTGGCAGAATTGACCTTTTCCTTTTGAATGTCGCGAGCCGTACGATGATTTTAGGGTTTTACGTGCCAACTTCATCTCAACCTTGACATTGAGCAAATTCTACGCTGCTTTGAGAACAATCATTGTTTGGAACTGCTTCTGAACTCCCGAAGGCGCGTAAGCGAGCAACGAGCTAGTCCAGGAAGCCCACTGTTTCATCCATGATAGCGGCGAAGCTCTTGGCCTCGCGGTGCTTCCCACTAGTAATGGGTGGGAATTGTGACATCTTGGTGCGGAAGTCTTCTGACTTGTGTATCGCTGGTGTGAGGTTTCTACATTGTATTTAGAAATGGATGCAAGCACACAAGACCACATCTTACTTGGCGTCACTTTTAATCAAGTAGTTGGAGCGCTCCATGGCAACAGCGAGTTCTTCTTGATGATTGCCCAGGAGTGCAGTATTAGGGACGACAATTAGAGCAACTTGATAGCGGAGTGCCTCGAGAATAGAGCCAGAACCTGACGCTCGTTAGCTGATTGTAGCGCTGCATCGTGGAGTATATTGACGTACCAGCATGTGAAATAACCAAGCCTTTTGATTGCTGGACGAGCTTAAAGTGTGCTTGCAAACCTTGAGCATCAAAGTCCAGTCCATCAACGATGATGGTGCCCTTGGCTGGGGTCTGCTGAAGGTGAGTTTTGGCGACGTCGAGACACTTGGTATAGCAATCTTTGGCTGTCCCATATTGGATCCGGAGATGAGTAAATCCCGTCTGTCGCAATGTATCAAGCGTCGACGGACTGAGGGCAGATTCAATCAGAGCTATGAATGGTGCAGTGGCTCCAGTGGTCACGAAGCAAAGTTTTGATCCTGCGTTGTCTGTCATGGCGATCCTCGTTCGTAAGGCGTGGAGGGGTAAATACTCTCTGTAATAAGTTCTGGAGTTAATGCAGGTAGTAGGTATTATGTGGTGGTGTTGTTGCCAACAATAGCGGAGGTCGGACCCTCTCGGTTTTTCATTGGCTGGCGTCTAACTAGTTAGGTAGTTAACCCTCTTCTTCCCACGCCAAGCATTCATCCTCGATGAAAAGTTGACGACATAGGTAGCAGCCAGCTCCATCTACGCAACAATGGCTTCATTCCCACGGCAATTGCTCCTGCAATCGCGGCAATGTCCTGCACGGATACGATGTCGTGCATCCCCAGCACACATACGCCAATGGCAGCAGCCAATATCAACGACTGCTAGACGATGCGAAGAGGAAAACACCCAGGACGGTTCTACGACTGCTGCGACCACAGATCCGGCCGAAAATACAGTCAAAAATGAAATAGAGGCACCCTCAGTCGGGGCGAACAAGCCATCAAAGCTCACCATCAGTCCCGAGGAACGCACTGCTGCGCAACTGGCGCAACTGGCCGCTGAACTCAAAAGTTTGAATCCTGAAGTAGCCGAAGAAGCACTTCGGAAGGGCGAGCGCGGCCTTCCATTTGCCCAAGGCTTCCACCTCGAGAAGCCAGAGGATTTTTATCCGAATGAGGATATGGTGGAGGAAAAAGCCAATGGATTCTGGGCAGAAGGAGAAGAGAGCATGGGACCCGATGAAGATTATTACGGAGACGATATCACCAGTCACGGCCACGGACAGCTGGCGCAGCATAGAGAGTTGAGAGAATACGCTCGATTGATTGCATGGGAGCTTCCACTATTAAATCGTACGTTTGTTTCCAAGCGCCGCCGATTCGACAGTCATTTTTCGTCCAATATACTAAATATGGTACACAGAACTGGCAAGGCCATTCCAACCCCCCACAGCCGAGACCCCCTTCCGCTTCCGCTATACCTCTTATATGGGCGAAACCCACCCTGCCGCCAACAAGGTCGTTGTAGAATTCTCCCCCAATGATTTAACCCTTACCCCCACGCAACGCAACAAACTCATCAAGCTTGCTGGGCCCCGCTACAACCCCTCTTCCAAGATTGTAAAAATGTCGTGCGAAAAGTTCGATACTCAAGCTCAGAACAAGCGCTTCCTAGGCGAGACCATACACACGCTGATCCAAGAAGCAAAGGACAGCAAAGACACGTTTGAAGATGTTCCCTTTGATTTTAGACATCATAGGCCGAAGCCAAGATATGAATTCCCTACCGAGTGGGTGCTGACCAAGGAGCGCAAAGCCTATCTGGAGGCCAAGAGGGCTGAACAGGCCAAACTAGAAGAAGAGCGATTACATAATGGAAATCTCATTGACGGCAAGACCATTATTGATACCAGCCTGCCTTTCCAGTCCCAAGCGCAGACGCAAGCACAGCCAGTAATGGTGGGTGGACCAAGGGGACGACTATTGAGGTGATGTTGAAATGGTTCGTTGAATGGCGAAAAGGCAAAAAAGGTGGAATGGACTTGTAGCATAATTAGCAGGTGTATCACGCATCTAACAAGGCACCAAGGGTACCAAAACCAGAATAGTATTGCTCTTGTATCCAATGAACATTTCCATGGGGTATATCATGTACCCAATCCCAGCGCCATTCGCCACCCATGCAGCCAGCACAACTACCTAGGTCGGTACCATATAGTAATACAAGGAACAACTGATAAGAACATGTTTTGAAAGATGAAGACGTTGGTTGACAGGTCTGCTGTTGGCAATCCTTTCAAGCGGCTGCACCGGCACTCGCGCGACTCTTCTTCTTTCCTTTGCCACCGGGGGTATCGCCGTCTTCCCGCTTGCGCTTTGTAGGTCGACTGCTTCCACCCTTGGGACGATATGTGGTGTCGTCTTCGCCGGCTGCGGTTTTTTTGCGGCCTTTGCCCATCTCTGGGGCAGCGCCCGAATCTTCAGGGTCATCGGGGTCGCGTGGGGCGGGTGTTCCGCCTCCGCCTCCTATGACAGACTCGCGCTTTGTGCTCTTTCGACTGCTAGCCGTTGCTTTGTGAGGGGCGGCACTCTTTTCCGACATGTTCTCGTGGTGGACGTCTTTGTCCTGCAAGAAGACCTGTGGTTGATTCTTGCGCAGCCAGTTGTACACGCTGTCGGGATTGCGGACGGTAAGATCTTTATCCGAGAGGGGCGGGTGCGAAGCTGCGGTGCGAATAGGCCGTCCTCCCTGGCTGGTAGGATCAAAGGCAGGGTCAGCAAGCACGTGGTCCAAGGCGGCAAGATACTCCTCCTCATGGGCCGGGGACATGTAGCCGGGGGCGAGTTCGCTCAGGTCAATGCCAGGCATGGGCTGGTCGGGCACGTCTTGCCGTGTGGTGTGGGGGACTCGACCTTCGAGACTGGCCAGCGACTTGAGTGTGCGCCGTATGGCTTGCGAGTTGTGCAGCTGGTCGGCGCGCCGCGTGTATTCTTCCGTGGTGATGTCCTCCCTCGCGACGGCCTCCCTGAGCTCGAGCAGCTGTTGGCGGATTGCTTCTGGGTCAGGGCCAGGCTCAATGGGCACAGAGCTGTCCATGGGCTTGGCATCGAGGTTGAAGCGCAGACGTGCTGGGGCTCGAGACTGCTCGTTGATGTCGAGGAGCATGTCCAGCAACTGGTCGTTTTGCTCTGCCAGGCGCCGTGCCGTGCCTATGGCCTTCCACTCGTCGGTGATGAGCCTGTTGCTCTCGTTCATGGCGTTGTCGAACTTGACGCGCATCTTGCGGTACTTGCGTCTGTTTGTGTGTTGGTTAGTGGCGGCCAGACAGAGGAACAGCTTCACATCAAAGGCGCGCCTACCTCCATGACTTCTTGACTGGCGTCTTTTGAGTGGCATCTGCATCTGCTGCATCATGGTGATGATGATCATGATGATGATGATGATGATGATGATGATGATGTGCAGGAGTGTCCTCTGGGGCGGCGGCGGGGCCAGGAACAGGCTGGTGGTTGTCAGGCATGGGCGTGGCTTCTGTCGTGGCCATGGCGACGGCTGTTGATATGAATGGGGTCGTGGACTCGTGGTGGTGGTGACTGGTGGTAGAAGTGGCTTGGTTGATGAGGTCGCGCATCCACACGGGCTCGTGCGGCTGATTCCAGACTTTTCACGTCCTGGTCTGGCTGGCTTGGGCGGTCTTGTCTGTCTTTGTGCACGCCATCATCCCCCCCCCCCCCAAAGGAACTTCATCTAATAATATCTTAGTAAGTAGGTAAGTAGCTACTTGTCTCCTATCTTTTCCCTCTCCTTTGCTAAACCAAGTGCCTACCTAGTTATCGAGTAATTACTACCTAACAACTACTTGAGCCTGCCCTGCTACACCAATTCCCTCCCCCCACACTCCCACTCCCAACTCTCACTCGCACCACTTCCACCACTCCCATCACCGCCACCATCTGCTAATATTCTTCGTCATTCGCTCAAGCCCGCCTAAGTTCGGACACACCGGCAAGGTGTTGTGTACGCAGTAATACCTACTCAAGACCCTGAGCGGACCGCCAATGCCGCCTTGCTCCTTCTGGCTTCACTAAAACACACCCCCCCCCCCCCATTGCTCTCTATCCCAAGCTCTCCAATACCGCCAAACTGTCGCCCATACTCCTCAATCGCACCTCCCGCCTGAGTTTTGCTGGCGATCCGCGGCCCCGCCATCAGAGTACGTCTCCTGTCAGCACCACCATGTCATTGGAAGCAAAGGAGACTCGAAGGCGTCGTAGCAGTAGTCTTGTCTACAAGGAGCCTCCGGAGTCGCTGGAACAGCTCAGCGACCAATCTGCCCTCCCAAATCTCAACGCAGAATGGGTCAATGCAAAAGGTGTGTGTGTGTTTAGCTTTTTTTTTTCGGCATATCCTAATCTACAATCTCTTTTGCTGACACGTCATAGGTGCATGGGTAATTCACTTCGTTCTCATTTTCCTCGGCAAAATCTTCTTCGATATCATCCCTGGCATGTCGCAGGAAACCTCGTGGACCCTTGTCAATCTCTGCTACATGGCGGGCTCCTACCTCATGTTCCACTATGTTCGCGGTGTCCCTTTCGACTTTAACGCAGGCGCCTATGACAACCTGAATATGTGGGAGCAGATTGACAATGGCGACCAGTACACTCCAGCAAAGAAGTTTTTGCTCTCTGTGCCTATAGTGCTGTTCCTCATCAGCACCCACTATACGCACTACGACCTGACATATTTCATCATCAATTGCCTAGCCACGCTCGCCGTGGTTGTTCCTAAACTTCCGTCGGTGAGTTTTTTTTTTCTTTTTCTTTCTCTTTTCTTCTACAAATACTAATGCAAACAAGTTTCATAGGATACGGTTCGCTTTCTTCAACTCGCCACCCGACGACGCATAATGGACGAGGGCATTTTTATAAAGTACATTTTTGCATCTAGTGTAACATCACATGTATCTCTAATTCTCCCAGCCAATTCTGGATTTAACATACTTGGTTGCATTGAGGGCGACGGGAGCGGCGTTTTGGGCTGTATTACTACAAGAGCAAGGCATTTGGTGCAAGGGAAAGCAGCAGCGTGCACAATCGAGCTTCAAACATGTTTTGGTCAATACCGTTGTACCGTAGCAAGACGTGTTTCGAGTGTCTTATTTTTGAAATCAGCTTTGTCTTTGAAGTTTGAAAATATGGCTGATCGATCTCAAACACTGCTTGAGATGTGCATTGTCTTGATTATGTTGCAGCAATCGCCAGCAATCATGCCGTCATTTTTGTATACAAGTAACAAGCATTTTATCATGGACCCATTGTACGCTCCAATGCAAGCCATGACAGGGCATCAAATGCATTAACCAAGCCATTTAAGCTTCTGCCACTGCCGCCCATGCATTATTAATCATATTAATATAACCTAGCGCCATTACCCCATTTGGGCACCGTCGTCATTGAGGCAATATTACCACCAACATTCGCAAAACAGCAGTTCCACCCTACAACTTCAACAACTTGCCTACTTATAAGTTATGCTCGCACCAGAGACAGCTACCTATCCCATTTGCACGTACAAAAGAGTCGGGGGTTTTTCAGCACCATGGCTTGGAGTCAATTGGAGCCAACCCCTTCCCATGTCACCTACCTGACCCTCACATCCTTTTTGATCCTATACGCTTTATTCTCGTTGATGATCAGAAATCGACTGCATCTCTCCGAGCCACCTCTAGCTACCGTCTTTGGTATCTTCACAGGGCCGCGCGCACTCAATGTCCTCGACCCTTACCACTGGGGCTTTAGCGATGACATCATCCAGGAAACAACGCGCCTCATTGTGGGCATCCAGTGCTTTGCAGTTGGCTTGGAACTTCCAGACAGGTATTTTGAACGAAAATGGCGTGCCCTTCTCGTTCTACTGGGTCCTGTCATGGCGGTCTCGTGGCTCGTTTGTGCCGTCATTGTCAAACTCCTCTTCGACACTGACATCGCAACTGCTTTGACCATATCAGCGTGTCTTACACCTACAGATCCCGTCTTAGCGGCTTCGGTACTGTCAAACAGCCAATTCAGCACCAGAGTGCCAAAGCGCATCAGGGATCTTTTGAGTGCGGAAAGTGGTTGTAACGATGGCGTCTCGTTTCCGTTTCTGTTCTTTGGTCTCAGCCTTCTGACCAAGAGTACGCCTGGGGGTATATTCAAGAAGTGGTTTCTTATCACCATCTTATACCAATGCGTGGTCGGCATCCTCCTTGGCATAGTGCTCGGATTTGTTTTCAATTGGCTGTATAGATTTGCCCACAGCCGTGGGATGATGGGAAGAGCCTCGTATCTTGCCTTTTACCTGCTTCTGGCAATCTTCTCTGTCGGACTCGCTTCTACACTGGGCGTGGACGATTTCTTGGTGGCTTTTTGTGCAGGGCGTGCTTTTTCACATGGTGGAAACTCTCCCACTGCGGATACCAAATTACCCGTCGTCATCGACCTGCTCATCAACTCTGCCTTTTTCATCTTTTTTGGAGCCATGGTACCATGGGAGGCTTTCAGCCATTTGGATTCCGTCACGCCGCTACGTCTGGTCGGAGCCCTTGGGCTCATTATTCTTTTCCGCCGTATTCCCATTGTTCTCGCTCTGTACAAGATCAACTGGCTACCATATGTTCGAAGCACCACCGAAGCCATTTTTGTTGGTCATTTTGGACCCATGGGTGTGGGCGCAATTTTTCTCGCAATCGAAGCTCGCGCGCAACTTGAGACTAATACTTCGCTACCGCTACCGCATCCTCCCAAAGACCTGGACCCCAGGAGACAGCGCACTGTTACTCTCATCTGGCCGATTGTTTGTTTCATTGTCCTCGGAAGTACTTTGTTTCATGGGCTGAGCACACTAGCCATCAGTATTGGAGGCCATTTCAGCCGGTACGAGGACGAACGTGCTCCGCTGATTGGAGCTGAACAAGAAGGGTTCCATGGCATGATCTTTGACGAAGAGGAGGATGTAGCACACAGCGCGAATAATAATACCAACTAGAATTAGATCAAGGAGATGGTCATTGGTTACGAGCAAGGCATAGGATGAGTCACTCATTTATAAATAGGGGTTGGTGATTGATTGGGACCTAAACAGAACCACCCTCGGTTGGCGATGCTCTACAATGTACCCGGAACCGAGATTTGAGAGAACTATATATATATATAAAGAGTGTTTCTTAGTGTCACTCTCCAAAATCTACACGAATTTCACCAGAGGACAAATCCTTATATACATCACACTTTTTTCGCCTTCTCTCTCTCTATATTCGCAACATCATCCACTGTGGGCTCACAGCCTTGTACGAAAAGCACACTTGCCGAAAAGATGACCACCAATTGGACTACAGCAAACGACTGTGCAGTAGTAGGCTCATGGCAAATCTTGCCAACGCCTGCTATCGATGGCGAGGAGAAAGAAGGAACTGTGCAGTACTGCAGAACTGTTTACGACCAAGATGGCAACACAAATCTTCTGATCGAGAGGGACGAAAAGGTGGTTCGCTGGCAGGCCGAAAGAGGCTTCGCATTTCATCAGTCTTTGCGGCGAAGCTTGAAGGAAAACCTACAGTTGCTAAACGAGCACGGAGGAGAACGTGGCTTGTCCACAATCAAGACTAGGAACAGCGACGCCGATGAAGAGGATTCATACACAGTCTTTGAATGTGCTCAAAACCGGTTCGCGCAAAATCACGCCAGCATCTCGCAATGTCTTGAAACTGCGAATGATACGATGCACAGCGCTTTCGGCTTGCCTTCCAACAGCCTTTTCCGCAGCTCAAGAAACTATTTCAGCCACGGTTTCTTGACGCCCCTTGGCAGGAAGACAGATCCAATGAGAACGGCAATACAAGGTAATGAAGCCCTTTACAAAGAGCTTCTCGCGCAAGTCGAAGAGTCAATCGACTTGATGCAAGCCTCCTTGAACGACGAAACGAATTGGACTGTCATTGCCGATGACTGGAGCGGACTTGTACAAGGTCCAACTGATCCTGCTGCGGCTGCTGAGATGGATACAACGCCGGCAGCCCTGAGAGTAAAGGGCGGTTTTGTAGCCGAAACCTGCCGTTTTATTTACTTTCGCGTCCATTTTGTGAGGAACATGGTTGATCGGGTTTTGATCACGCTCCACGAAATACAGGGAGATTGGTTATGTAGTCCGCAGGCTAATGTCATTTGAAGACAAACTGTGGAACAAAAACCCAAAAACTTTGTTTCTTGTCGTCAAAGCGCCTTGTTTTGTTCTTTTATTATACTGTTATTGTTGTAGTACTGGATTCTCTACCCTTAACTAAATATAATTACAAATGGTACTCATGATGCTGAATACACCCACCATTACAGGTAGAAATTTAAGTGGGTGAATATTCTTGATACCTTTACTGAATTTCCTCAGAATGTATTCGGTCTAAAATTACAGCTTAAAGACATATACATTCCCCTATAGAGGAATACGAGACGCAGAATCTATATTGCGTATACTCTGGAGTCACTGTGTATATACAATACTTATTGTACACCGGCCATGCACGACATCAAAGAACACTTGAATTGTCTATACTAGGTACAAGGCAACAAAGGAGTCTTTGTTGAAGGGCTTTGGCTTTGATTCTTTGTGAAAAACAAAGCCCATTGTACTGCAATGTAGGCAAGAACGGGCCTGCTTGCAGTTTTCAAAGTCATACTTATAGCTTTGGAAGTATCTTTCTTCTTTAGAGAATCAGAACCAAAACCACTTCAACAAAGGTAATTAAACTCTAAAGATTATATCTAAGAAATGTCTTCATCCATGGAAAAGGCCAACGACCATGACACCGTTACTTGGGGCGACGACTACGTGCCATCTCCTCCAATTGAGTACTGCTATGGCCCGGTGAAGTATTTCGAGTCAATCACGCTCGAAAATGTAGTCTGTTGCGTCGAAGATGGTCTGCCGAGACGATGTAGAGAAGATACTCGAATTATACTACTTCATCCGCCGATATCTCCGCAACAACTTAGACATCATAGACACTTATGGGGAAAGCTTAGGCACGGCACCAACCATTGACTTCAAGCACCCCACAGACGGCGACAAATTCTCTGACCTCGAAGTCGCGCAGAAAGCCTTTGCCCAAAACCACGCTGGTATCTCCCACTGTCTTCAGGTGTCTGAATCTGCTACAGGACGCAGCTTTGGCTCGCCAGGTTATCAAGAATTTCGCCTAACTCGAAATTTCTCCTCTCATACCTATCTGGGCCCGCATAAGTCGCCGTTAGAGTGGTACTTTTGTGGAAAGGAGCAAGAGTACCAGCAACTGCTTGAACTGGTGCTGAAGAACATCGAAGCCCTGCAGGCAGCAGTAGATGATGACAGCAACTGGACAACATATTTTGACCGCCCGGCATCAGACGCGGGAGAAGATGAAGTTGATGAAGCTGCTGTGGCACTTGGATGGATCACTTACTGGAACTTTGGACCGTCAGATAACCCACAACGTGGCCAGCAGGATGACAAGCAGGATGACAAGCAGGATGACGAGGAGGGTTACGAGGGGGATTACGAGGAGGAGAATGATGGCTGGCCAGATGACGAGGGAGTAGTATACAGTCAAGGTGACCAGCAGGATGACCAGCAGGATGCTCAGCAAGATGCTTAGCAAGATGCTCCCCAAGACCTAATCCTGCACAAGGCACTCAAGCGGCCTTAAGGTGAGAATAGCCAGACTGTTGTTCAGAGTGTCCAGAATGAGCCCTCAGTTCAATCTAATAAAGAAGAAGAAGAAGAAGAAGAAGAAGAAGAAGAAGAAGAAGAACCACGCTAACCCTATGTTGATCTGAGAGAGGCCGTAAGAGAGCTATAGCAGTATATGCAATAAGCATAATACTAAGATAGAGAGCAAGGAATTTTATTTAGTAGGTCTTTGTTTATGATTTAGTAAAGCATTAACTATTTATAGAAGAAATGCTTAATTATCACAGTATAATAACTAGTTAACTAGTTACTATTTTTATAATAACTAGTTATAATATAATTTTAGGTAAAATTTCTTAGATTGCTTAAATAAGCTTAATATTGTATATTTCCCCAAGCAATATACCCGTGGCTAAAGTTATAACTAACCTAAACTCTTCTATCCAGTGCCAGCATCAAGAATAGCATACATACCCTTCACGCCCTTTCCACCTTCTTGCTGCTCTGCTGGTATCTTGCCATTGAGCCACATGCGATGGTAATCTAGCCCTGCATAATCCCAGCCCAGTTCTTCAAAAACTTTCTTCCCTTCTGCATTGCTACCAAATGTTTCAGCAATGAACGAGCCCTGTATACTCCCGAAATCGGTCATGATCTTATACAATAGCTGCCTTGCTTCATCATAAGTTGCCGCGTATAGTGGCCCAATCCTCTTGCCATGCTCGCAGGATCGTCCATAGATGAAGCCTGTTAGTTTGCCCTCCTTGGAAATAGCATAACCAGACCCGTTGGCAAAAAGGGCATCAGTAGCCCAATAAGCGGAGCGATCGAAGCCAGTGTAATCATGATCCAATTCGGCCACCAATTTTGGATCTATTCTGCACAGTTCTTGCAGTTCAACCGCATCGTCATACTTCCACGTGATTTTGATAGGTTTTTTCGCCGGTGATTCTCGCGTCATTAGAGGGATCCTAGCACAGTCCACAAAGCCTCGTCGCTTGTAGGTTTCAACCTGCTCTTCCACCCCATCGAGTCCAATGATACTGGTCCCCGCATTGCGGAAAACGAGTTCCATTTCTCGCCAGAGTTCGCGGCCGAACCCCTTACCGCGAAAAGGCGCGTTTACGATGAAGTAGCCAACCCAGCCGGTGGAGTTGGGGTAGACAAAAGCCACTACGCATCCTTCCGGTTTGCTTGTTGAGTCTGGGATTGCCAATAACCAGCTGTCTGTGGGGCGAGTGACATTGAAGTGCACAACTGCGTCAGTTTCTGCCCGGTTCTGGAGACGTATTAGGATTTAAGGGGCAGGATGACGTGGAAGACAGACCCAGCCTAGCTCTTTCATCAAAGGCCACCATAGTGACTTTGTTTCTTCCACACTCTTTGCGGGACGGACGATACATGTGGGTGCTTCTGCAGCCATATCTTGCGTGGAATGACAAGTATAGGTTCTCTCTCTCTGAAGCGTAGGAAAGTCCTACATTGCCGGTAACGGCTCTATCAGCGCACACAAGACCGCAATAGTCGTACTAATACTGCTCTAGCTTGCATTATTTTGGACTAATAACTACCTAACTAAGCACTTGCACTAAGTTATAGATTAAATTATATTAGGTCTAATAAGTATAGTTAAGGAATGTTGGAATCGAACCAGCGCTCTTTTCCTTTGTACATAGAGTTGGGTAGTGATTCTGTGCGCTAGTCCACATGTGGACTAGCGCAGGGGTAGTGAACGCGATACTATCGCGTTCGCAGCCTCAACACCATATACATACAACACAGAATACACGCCTATTGAATCACTTGGATATCGTTGCAACGATCACTGTGAGATGGGCGTCACCAGTCTCTTGGTCGTATCAACAAGTAAGTAATAAGATTAATTAAATTATCTACTAACTAGTTAGTTCTAGTTATTAGTAGAGTACTTTATCTATAAATTAATAAAAGAGTAAAGAAAAGGAAAGGACCATGATGAGCTCCTAGGCCAAGCCTAGGAGCAGACTCAAGGCTAGGCAAAGCCTAGTCTATCACAAAAACTGTCTCCAGATTTTCTCGATCTCAACAGGACGTTTAGTGCGACTCTTGCCGACGTCATGGCGCGCGGCTCTGCCCTTAGCCAGGTATTCCTCTCGCTTCAGTTGCTCTGCAGCCGTATCGTCGTCGTTCTCCTCCTCCACCTCGCCGTTGCCATCATCAACATCCATGAACTCCTCGCTAGTGGTAAGGTTGCTGGCATCGTCATGTTTACCCCAGTCTTCATGATCTTGAGCTGAGTTGTGCATTTCAGTTTCATCTGCTTTCTTCTTCAGACCGTATGGTACCTTCACCGGGCGATCGACTGTATTTTGCTGCGGCACGTCCCCCTTCTGGGTGCCATGACGTTTCTTTGGGTTAATGAATCGATCTTTGGTCTTCTGCAAGTCGGCCAGCCGACCCGCGAGCGAACCTTTGGCGGCACTGCCTGCAGTCGCCGCTGTATCGTTGTTGGGGAGAGCATTCTGGTTTAGAGTTGCGAGGACGGACATGTTGCTAGCGATGTAGAGGAAGTGTTATAGGTATTCGAAATGTGAAGTTGTGTGAATGGCTTTGTGTTTGTCTCTGGATGAACAAAAGAGGTCTTCAATTTTTGTTATATAGTTGTCCGCAAGCACACGAGACAGGAGGCTGTCCCCCAGGAAGAGGTACTCCGTTCTGCTTTACCACAATCGGTGAACAGCTTTGCGTTCCCTGTTGTCAGAATTCGAGGAAGTAGAACACCGGGAAAAGCGACATTGAGATATCTTTTCGGATGGACCCCGCGTTGGATGGACAACTTCTTTCTCGGTTTAACTTGTGCTTACCTTTACTTTTTACAAACTGTTTACCGTCATGTTAATGCGAGCAGGCTTTCACATTGCTGTGTTGGGCACGATGGCGTTCTCGTTTGCAACACGCAACATCCAATGCCTTAGCCGCTGTCAACGACTTGCCTGGAGCGACATCGGGTCCGGCAATATCTGCGTCCCCCGCGGCTCGCCTTCGGAGATATGTTCTGATAGGATGATCTAACCGCATATGTTCTTGAGCATATCGCTAAGCTGAGTTTACCACGCCGTCGAATATAATAATAGGCTGCCATTCTCCAGGATTCCTATTCTTTCATTTGCGCCCTTCGATTCGCTTCAAAACTCTCATCTTCAT
>SSBG01000033.1:45370-63790 GCA_028220655.1 Shiraia bambusicola | reverse complement strand
TCCCTCCCTAAGTAGTGGGACACCCTCTGTGCTGGGACGCGAACATCATTTTAACATCTTTACTCTTTTCCTCCTCTGTACTTGGGGTGGCAGTCAGCATCTTGCCATTCTTTGGAGATCCAAGCTCAAACCTTTAGCATTTGGATGCAATATTTCAACGATGTTGATCATCTTGTATAACTATGACGTGACGGTTCTTTGCAATTTTTATAGTAGTACGACTGATCAATATAATGGCACATCTTAGTGAGACCTGAGACTAATAAAAAATACTGAATCGACGTTGAGTTGTGTATTTCAGACGGCACTGCTGCCTTCGAATATGATGAGTTGGCAGTGCATGCTTAGTTCCGGGATCGGATTTTCTTGCATCCTGAACGTCCGCAAAAATATTTGTTTTGCGTATAGCTATAGTTATGCTGGTTAGAAAAAAGAAGTGGCTGCAGACTTAAATGGCTTTACTTCTTAATGATAGATATGGTGAGGCGACTCTGTATATGCCGTAAGCATGGCACCCGGTACTCCGGCTGAGCTGACCTTGATAGTGGTATGGAATTCGAGCCTAGACTCTGGTTAAAAATAGCTTATATGAGGATTTCCCTATCTACTTGTTACGTCCAAAGGGCATATGACGGAGAGCTGAATGTTTTATCGATTTCTGAAGAGCAGAGTGACAGAGTTCAGCCTCAATTACCCCGCCAGCTCAACAGCAAGATAAAAAAAAAACCACGTGACTGGTTGGAGAGCCAGCACAACTAATCGCAATTCTTCAAGTAACTACAATAACGTTAGCTAATCAAGAATGCTGCCGCCCGATATCTGTACTACAGTATGGGCTTGCTGATCAGACCAGGACATGCGCAAGACGCTGCCAGAAGAATGTCACGTGGTAGACAATTCCAAGCGGACCCTATAAAGGGACAATACTGTTTGTTATACAGAACCACAGAACCACTGCGACCCGCGCGAACACGTCCGGTTCATGGCTCAACGTATTTATATGCCGCTTCCTCACAACACTAGTGTTGCGATCACATACATACACGCTGGTGTTCAGGCTTCTGGAAGTTTCTCATTGGCAAGAGGTATACCTAAGGGTGTACGCCAGTCGTACCGTGCCCTCAAGGACCACTACAGCGTATCTTCCTCCACCCTTCAACGCCGCAAAGCCGGTGGACCGTCAATAGAGGACAAAGCCGAGAGCCAACTGTACCTATAGCCCTCTAAAGCAAAAGCAGTAATCAAGTTCCTGCTACAAATAGCTAATCTTAGACAGCCTATTCAGATAAAGCACATACGTTCCATAGCATTCAAAGCTACTCATCACCAGCCCACTAAAAGTAGACCCTCCAAGCCCCCGGGCAAGAACTGGCCGAAAGCATTCAAGCAGCGCTATCCAGAACTAAGAACAAGGAGGGGAAAGGGCCTAGATTAAAACCACCATACAAATAATATCTATAAGAAGATAGTTAATACACTAGTTTACGAAAAGTGCGACCAGAAAATGTGTACAACATGGATGAGACTGGGGAGAACGTCGAAACTTTAGAAATGGCTTCTTTTCGATAAATAATGATAGTTAACGGTAATGATGATGATTACGCGTTACGTCTGAAATGCATACGTTGTAATTAGCTTGCCTGATTGAATGAATCGGCATTTTGTTGATTGGGGAAACAACTAGTTACGTAGTATGCGAATTTTCCGTGGCTGGTGCCGATCTGCTATATTAAAAAATATTTAACTAACTAGTAGTTAACTAGTTATATTTATATACTAGGTAGTCTAGTACCTAATTGGCTACATTTAAGAATATTTAGTATACTTACTAACTCCTGCTCTGCTCTGTGGTAAATATATACGAAGTATGTAAGCTTACTAAGCTACGGAGTATATTATGATTCATTACTACGTAGTTTGCCCGGTGGTACTACGGCCGCTAGGCTAGCACACCTCACTCTAGCAAGTAAATACAGTTTGTTTGCGCGTTGCCAAAAACTAAGCCAGGCATTAGACCCAGCGATTTAGGTATGTATAAAAAGCGCGGTGCTGATCTGTTAGATTCGAAATGCATCAAGAGCTGCCTACTTCCATCACTGTCTTCAAAAGATGAGGTATACTTCTCCTTCGGCGCTCTTGCTCTGGGCTTCTTGCCGCGTCTTTGCTGCTCCGGCGGGATCAAGCTCGGGTGTTCCTTCACAGCCTCTTCCGTCGGATGCGTCTGGGTCACTGCGTGGATCTCAAGATTTAATCGGGTATAATCCGTCGAATCCGATTTCTACAGATTCTACGGTCATTCCTCCAAGTGATTTTCAGCTTGCACCTGGACAGAGCGAAGATGCGAAGTTGGGGCTTTATATTGATCTTATGAATGTGAAGAATCCTCAGCCGATTCGTGGAGGGACGACGGGTCCTACTGATCCTGGTCCACGGTAAGGATGTGGTTCGATTGGATGGAGAGAAAGTCAGGGCTGATATATGGTGTAGGACTGAAGCATATGACCGCTTGAACAGTGATATATTTGCGCCGCCACCATCAGATGCCGGGGATGTGTCCAATGCAAAGTGGCCGTTTGGCTTGAGCCACAATCGCCACGGTCTTGCAGGCGCTGGATGGGCGCGATCACAAAATGTAGGTCAGCTACCCGTGGCTGTATCTATGGCTGGAGTAGATATGCGTCTTGAACCCAATGCCTATCGTGAGCTTCATTGGCATAAACAAGGCGAGTGGGCGTTAATGTAAGGACTCCATGCTTTTTTCTTACCAATATCCTCACATGTATACAGGCTCAACGGCTCCGTCCGAATCGGCGCCATGAACGAATACGGCCAGACATTCACCGACGACGTCACAGCAGGAGACGTCTGGTTCTTCCCACCCGGCGTACCCCACTCCATCCAAGCCTTTGACACAGGCTGTGAATTCCTCCTAGTCTTCAGCGACGGCACCTTTAGCGAAGACAACACCTTCCTCCTCTCCGAACTCATGCTCCGCAACCCCAAATCCGTCCTCGCCAAAAACTTCCGCACCTCCGTCAAAGCATTCGACAACCTGCCCAAAGACCAACTCTGGATTTTCCCCGGCACCCCTGCCCCAAAGAACATCAGCGCCCAAAACGTCACTGGCCCTGCTGGAAGTATTCCCCATGCTACAACTTACAGCTACCACTTCTCCCAGCAAAAGCCCCTCGAAGTCCCAGGTGGGACCATCAAGATTCTAGACCCTGCTACTTTCCCCATCGCAGACGACTTCTCCGTCGCCCTCTTCACCCTCGAGCCAGGCGCCATGCGCGAAATGCACTGGCACATTACCAGCGACGAATGGACGTATTTTATCTCCGGCTCCGCCCGTCTCACCGTCTATGAAGCCCCTGCTTCATCGCGCACCTTTGACTTTTCTGCCGGCGACGTGGGCTATGTGCCCATGCCCAATGCGCACTATTTGGAGAATACTGGCAACGACACGCTTGTGTTTCTGGAAGTCCTCAAAGCGCCGCACTATTCTGATATTAGTGTCAATCAGTGGCTGGGATTGACGCCAAAGCAGATTGTGAAGGATCATTTGGGCGTGGATGATAGGTTTATTGACGGCCTGAAGAAGACGGAGGATTTTATTGTAAAGGGGAATCCGGATTTGTTGACTACGGATTTTGCGCCAGGGGTACATGGTGGGGCGTAGATGAGGGCAAGAGATGAAATGATGGGAGCAAAAGTGGCGGTCATGTATTAATTATTGTGACGTTATCATGAGGGTGGGTTTTTCTGGCCTTGTGTTGACATATAGGGATAGAATGTGGAAGGACTCCAGTAAAACCTGTCATTTTAGTGTCTCACTACTCCAAACAAACTAACTAATCCCTTGGGGAAAAAAAAGATCATCAAAATGGTATCATTCCTCCTCACCTCCTTTCTCCACCCCCCTCCTCCGTACTCGCCCTCCGAAACAAATTCCTCCATTCCCACCCCTTTTCCCCCAACGTACTCGCACTCCAAGCACTACTCCTCCTCTCCTGCCTCCTCGCCGAACACAACGAGCGTGCCGTCCGCGGCTCCGATTTCGAAGCCGCATAGTGCGACTCGGGACTTGACGTTAGCACGAGTTTTTCCTGTTGATTTTGTTCCTGCGATTGGATTTGCAACCAAGCTGCGTGGATAGTAGAGCGACGGCCTAGAATATTTTCATAAGTACATGTTGCAAATTGGTCAACGTATGGAGTTAGTGTAGTGAAAAGGACGTACGCATATTCCCTGCGCCACCGCGACCATATGGGATATATGGATCTGAATCGGGGGATGCCATTTTCTTTTTGTCTCGTTCTGATTTCCTTTTACTTTGTACGCTTTTCCAGATTGGAATTGAAGGTAGTTTAGACAAGTATTGGCTTTTCAACGGTTCTCGTTCCCGCTGTCAAGATTGCTCCCAAGTCTCAGCGTGCGCCAATTCAGCCTCACGAAGCTCGCCACGTATCTCAGCCGCACCGGAACAGGAATTTTCTTCGAAAACTATCGAAGACTGTGTCCAGGGTTCAAAGGGACTAATTTGCTTGATTGACGCCTCGCTTCCTTTCTTTTTTTTTCCTGGCTACGCACACACACACACACACACACACACAAAAAAAAAAAAAAGGGTGCTGTAAGTCGTGTGACCGTGGGATGATGGTGGAGAAAAAAAGAACAGACGTTCCTACCTAGTTTATACATTCCAATGTGATCATCATCATTGTAACTTGAGACAAACTTTCATCGCTCCTAGCTTCTTCTCTCACCCGGATAATCCCTCACTTGCTCACCGGGCCACTCATGCGAAAGAAGCCTATCTAAGCTTTTGCCTTTAGGCACCGTCAGCCAAGGCGCGGGAAAAAAGCTTGTTTATACTGGCTGTGTTGGTCAGGGGTACTGAATGGTTGATGTGAGGGCACCACTGAGGAATGTGAAGCTTATCATGTCTTGGCTCTACGAGCTGGGTGATCGCTGCGAGAGAATGAGAAATGTGATCGTGTGATGGTGCCGAGGACGGACCGCGCGGGGTGTCAGTGGGGGATCGACATGGGGAAAGTCGGGGGATGATGAGGGTAGGATGGGGGTTTGTGACGTGCTGAGTCGGTGGCGTTGTATACTTGAGGATTACAGGATATGGGGTTGTGGGGATTGCTTTGTGGAGAGATTTGCATGGGAAAATCATGTGCAATTGGTTAGCGGATCATTCGTGGTCTACCAACTACGTTAGCAACGCCCTTTTGAATAACAAGTACCTGTCCCGATCCTTTTTTAAGACAACACCATTGCTCTGGCATTAGCTTCGCCTCTGATTTCATGAAAGTTCGAAGACATGAGGCTGAAGTATTCGTGATGTCATTGCCAGTCACGCGAGCTCGTATTTCGACCTGTAACTAACGCCTCTAGTAAATCTTTCTTCTTACCAAGGCAGTACATTATGGATAAATTCGTTGCATGGGGCGCCGATGTCTCGATAAAGGGTATCTATGGACCGAGAGTGAACGCCATAATATTGTACAACACGAAAATTCAACAACATCAACTCAATGGGTCTTGATATTTTGGCGGGCAAGCCACAAGGCCACGCTCTCTTTGGCGACATCGCTGCCCCAGACACCCTCAGCTCCACCACGCCTCCATTCTTCGCCAGAAGCATCCTCGCCGCCACCTCTTGTAGCTTCGCCCAGAAGGACTTCCAAGTCTCGTTTTTGTGACGACAGCCAGCGCCTGAAGAATGCTACAGGGTCGTTGGACATGCTGGTGAAAAATGCGTGCTTGGCTTTTGATTGGCCAATGGCTCCCATAAGCAGTACCAGCTGCTCATCAATCTTCTGGATCTCTTGTAGCGTTTGAATACTATCGGGTCGACGGAGTATGTCCTGGAAAAGAGGCTGCATGGGGTCTTCAAGTGCAACCTGGACATCGTAGATGGTGGGCTCTGAGGCGACCCTGCCAGAATCTGGGGGCGGCGAGATATAGTCTTTGTCGACACGTATCGTGTATTGCAGCTGAATGGGTGGTAGAGTGGTCAAGTGCTGTTTGATCAGCTGGGGCAGGTTTGGAAAGTAGAATGAGTCCTGGCCGCCGAACAGGGTCTTGAGCTTGGCGTCGCATGCGAATTTGCGCTCGTCGTCATCTTGCTGTAGGTGTTGTGACCTTGCGTACTCCCAAATGCCCATGAGCACGCCGGCGCGGTCTTCTTCGTCCGTGTCCAACAACTCGGCAAGAGGTTTGCTGAGGCGGAAGATCTGAAGCGTGTTGGTCAGTATCAATCTTGGAATGCAAGGTGGTTTTTTTCCAGACATACCTCGGGGTTCTGGTGACGCTGGAGATTGACGGTGATGTTGATGTTCTCGTCGCCTTTACGTTCGAATTCAAGCTCGCTAAAGGTGCTTTCTTTGCCGGTGGCTTGCTCAGGTCGCTTCCACTCGATTTGGGTGAAATTGTCAGGTTGCAAGCTCTTGGCGCGATCAAAATCAATGGTGATGGAACTGAAGTAGTGAGAAAAAGGCTTTGGTTTTGGCGATTGCTTCTTGGCTTTGCTCGCGGCATCGTCGTCGTCCATGGCATCGGCATCGGCGTCTTCTTCGTCGTCGTCTCCCTCGTCTTCAAGGCCCTCGTCCGCCTGGTCGTCCAGCAGGCGGCCCTGGATCTTGACGCGATAGGTGGCATTGGTGTCGCTCTCGAAGTCAAAGGCGTCTGCGTCGATGCCGCTACTCTGCCACGGCTGGTTCTCGACTGCGTTGGAAATCCATATGCGCATGGTGGCGTAGCGGGAGGCGCGCACGTGGTGCTTCGAGTCCATGACATCTAGCTTTTTGCGCATCATGGTAGCGTCGAGGGTGCGCTCCACGTCGCGCAGGTCCTTGTAGCGCGTCACGCCATCGCCAATGCAGACCTCATCGACGCCCTCGGGCATGTTCTTGTCCGTGGGATTCTTTGCAATGCGGCGCATCTTTTCACGGCGCTCGGCTTCGGCACGCTGCTGGGCCTGCACGTTGACGTTGCTGTACTGTTGTGCAGCGGCGTGCTGGGGCGGCGCTATGGGGCCTTTACGGTACGCAAAGGCGAGGTCAGACTTACTTATCATGGCGACAGACTGGTCGAGACGACGTGGTGGAGGCGGTCGAGGTCAAGATCTCGGTGGTACTTACCAGGCGGTCGTCGCGCGGCAGACATGGCCATTTGCTGCTGCGGAATATAGTTGGTCCGGTAACTCGGCTGCATTGTGGGCAGGAACACAACAGAGTGAAAGGCAGCGACGATGGCGAGGGACGCCGTCCAAGATGAAGCGCGATGGGATGGGAGTGAAGGCGAAGGGCAGGTCAAGGTGAAGGTGAAGGTGAAGGTGAAATGGAAGGGTGCTAATATTCGCGACGACGCGTCGAGGTACCACGCTGCAAGCTCAGACACTGATTCGTGCGCGTGACTCCTTTTATGGCGGGGCAAGCAGCAACAGCTCAACAAGACATGGCCCCTTTTGTCATGGAATTAATCATCATATCATCATGTAGTTATTGCTTTTTGTCGGGCAGCAGGCGTCATCTAATGAACTACCAGCATGCTTTTCCATGCCCGTGTACGGAGTACTTGTGCTCGTCTCTGCAATGCCTACCCAACTACTTACCTACCTATTCACACCTGAAACCATGCTTCTTGGCACCATTTCCCCATCTTCATCATCCCGACTGAATACGTAGCCAGGTGATTCATACTTGGTGGTGACAAGAAACCAAGCCATGCATCGACCGACTCATCAAGCCCCTTTGGACAAAATTGCTCGTGTACGCATACCAGGCAGCCCTCCCTCTGATTCATGGGACATTGCCATTGTCGGTGGCAAGATTGCATCAGTAGGCCCTCACGACAACACTGCCCAAGCCAGTGGTGCCCACATCCTCGATGGATGCAACCGTCTCATTGCACCCTCCCTCTGCCACGCTCACATTCATCTCGACAAGTGCTTTCTCCTCCAGGACCCCAAATACAGCGACTTGCAAATCCAAAAAGGCGACTTTAACGAAGCCATGGGGTTGACCAACGCCGCCAAATCAAGGTTTGACGAGCACGATCTTCTCAGGAGAGGCAGGCAGCTCATCGATGAAAGCATGGAGCATGGTGTTACTGCAATGCGAGCTTTTGTCGAGGTAGACGGATTGGTGCTCTTCAAGTGCCTGGATGCAGGTTTGGAGCTGCAACACGAATACAAGTCCATGTGCGAGATTCAAATCTGTGCCTTTGCCCAGCTTCCACTCTTTTCTGGTGACGACGGTGGTGCCCGGGTAAGACAACTGATGGCTGTCGCTGCTGCCAATGAAAGTGTCCAGGTACTTGGGAGTACGCCATATGTAGAGCACGACCAGCAAAAGGCAAAGGAAAATGTTCGTTGGATCACGCAGCTGGCACTGGACCACCGCAAGCACCTAGACCTGCATCTCGACTATTTCCTGGAAGAAGATAAACAACCTCTTGTCTGGCATGTCTTGCACACCTTGAAGGATCTGGCCTGGCCCATGGCAGACGACAAACAGATAACACTGGGGCATTGCACACGACTGACAAGGTTTCGACATGAAGAGTGGGTGCGACTCAAACAGGAAATCAGCAATCTTCCCGTGTCTTTTGTTGGCTTACCTACTTCGGACCTTTTCATGATGCGGACACCAGAAAATGTACGCGGGACCTTGCCAGTGGTCCAACTCATCAACAACTATCGACTCAATGCAGCCATTGCCGTAAACAACATTGGAAATGCCTTTACACCCCAGGGCAGCTGTGATCCGCTCCGTATTGCAGAGCTAGGGGTGGGTCTATATCAAGCTGGCACGCAGAAAGATGCAGAAGTCCTATATGTAAGTAGCCGTGGTACCTTTCCCCCGGATAGCCATACCGACGCTACCATGCAGGAAGCCGTTTCATCTCGTGCCAAGGCTGCAATAGGCTGCGGCTCGTCATCATCTTTGAGCTTTAAAGAAGGGCAATGGGCGGATTTTGTGCTGTTTGATAGGATGGATAGCGGCTGGCGATACAGGAGGGGGATACCTGAAGTGGTTTATAACGCCCCATGTGCACGACAAACTGTCTTCCACGGATTAGTAACGACATTGGAATAGCAGCATCTCATCCAGCTGGTGTCATGCACGGTAGGCTGCAGCAGTCGTATGACTCAGCTACGAAGTTTTGGGGAAATTGTAGTTTCCTCACCTGCAAACAATGCAGTAGCCGGTTCCTTCCCTATTGGGCACTGACAACAAATGCAAATCATTCAACATCGAACGAAGGCGACAAATCTCTGCACATATTCACATATTCAAAGACACAAACGGAGGTTGCTATACTGTCCCATTTCCAACGAATAGCAGTCATTTCGTTGCTAGGTTACACGGCTCACGTGCTTTTCACTTCACACGCAGTGCACTTACCGCTAAATGCGGGCTTATAACTGGCCCGTGCCAAGCTACAATATCGCGCTTCTCCGACAGCTTCACTACAACAAAAAAAACAATCACCACAAAAACGGCGTTGGAGATACAACCTGTACTCTTTCGCCACCCAACTGCTCCGAACAACCATGGAAGACATGTCACAGCATGCGCCACCAGCCATCGAAGCACAAGACGCGTTGAATTTCCCTGCTCAAGATGAAGGCTATACGTCCGTTGGGTCGGATCAGCCATCTTATTCAGCGCGTCCTAGCCTCTCTACAGTCAGCCTTACGTTCTTGGAGAAGTTGAAGGTAAAGCTTCCACTCTCCGTTTGACAAGACTCGCTTTGAGCCAACCAGGCGACTTGTCGGAAGCGACGCTGATCCATTGCAATATTTTTCTGACATGAACTAGATGCGGTTTGGGGAGGAATCTGAAGAATCTGTCATGGTTCATAAGACGCTCGGAGATTTTAGTACTGGTAGGATTTCAAAGAAGGAGACCTATTCTTTCATCTTGGACACACTAGACAATCAAGCCGACCTCGAAACCGACCTCATGGACATCATTAACCATGAAGATGCTCGGTGGGGTCCTGGAGATTTTGATCTGCCTGAAGTGTCTCTTCCACAGCCTACCCTGTTGCAAACAACGCCTTTCTTGCTACAGCCTGCCCACCAACCTTCGATACGCTTACCGTCTCTCTCTGCACCGTGGCATACAAACGCCACTTCGGCTCAACCTATCGACTTCGCTGCTCTTGATGAGATGTGTAGCTACCGAAACGATGAGCAATCATGTGGAGGCGAATACTCTTTCGCGCAACACGCATCTCAGGACTGGCCCAGTTTTACGCAACCTGACTCTCCATTGCCACATGAACCCGCCACCACACGATTCAGTATTCCAGAGGGTTCGAATGTCCAATATCAGCTTGCACAGCCCTACACGTTCCCAGGCATTCCTTCTCCAGACCTGCCACACTACACCACCTGCCAGACAGAGCCGACGCCTGTCTACCCGGATCAATGGGAAAACGAGCAATTGGTGCAACAGTTGACTGACCCACAGTCGTTTGGTGCTACTATACCACAGCAGATGGCATCATACAACTATCCAGAATGGTCTCAGTTCCAACACGGCGTAGAGTCTGCCGACTTTCCAAACCTGAACCAGCCGTACGCTGCACCGCCAATTCCATCACCTAGTAGTGAGCCCATGGCGCCCACTGGACTGCCAACCGACATGACATTGAACGCCGTGTCCAACATTCACTCGGTCGGAGATATGCTACCACCTCTGCTTGGGCGAGGATGCGAACGGCCAGTGACTCCGAACATGCCTCAACCAACCATTGGAAGATATTTGACACCTAGGCCGTCATCTGCCAGAGAAATGTTGGCTCCTGAGCCTATCTCCGAGACGAAAGAATACACAAATGGTCAAGGAGCAAACAAAGGTGGTGGTCCTGGTCCGTTCATCCATGGCCTTTGCGGTAAAGGATTCACGACCCGATCTAAAGTGAAGAAGCACCACTGGGGTATCAAAAACAATGACCTGCAAACCACGACCGGCTGTTGGGCCAAGCACGATAAGCCAAACGTCAACTGGGACGATCATCCAAGTTGCAGGGAGCCGCCACACTCGGCTTGGAACCGGACAAATCACACCCACATAGAGCCTGCATCTGTCGATCGCAAGGCCCCGGTGGTTCCTGCCATGGTGCCAGAATCCAAGAAACTCCTTTCCCGGATTCGGCTGCAGCAAGATCTTTTCGAACTAGCGGCAGCCTCTTACGCACCGACCGCTGCTCTAATGCGCCTGCAGCCGACTGCTCGTCGTTTCTCTCCTAGGCCAAGCATGGACGACCTCTTGACGGTGGTGAATGCTGAAGTTTCTTCCATCGAGGCCCCAAAGCCAACAGGACGCAACGACTCAATTATATCAAACCTGAATGCTCAAGCCGAGCGCGAAGAACATCAGTATCAATCTCAGCCACAGACGCAGTCCTTCTACAACAACGACCATGGAGCCACGAGCCATTACCGGGGCCATCCCCTCTCTACTCCAGCTAGCGCACAAGGTCTGGATATGTTTGGCTTTGCTGCTCCCCAGACACAAGTGGATCCAGCAAGTTCTTCGACATACTATAGTCGCAACGGCTATGCGTCATCTGCCGTCTCCCCTACCGATGTGCAGCCTGACTCTGTACCGTCTCCCACACCGATCAATTACGGAGACGGTCTGATGTACGATAATGGTCGTAGGGGTGTCAAGCATGAGCGAGAGCAGGATGATGTTTGCGAATCACCTGTTGTTGCTCCAGAGGGCAAGAGGCATCGATTCTAGGCGGGGGAACGGCCAACTTGTTGACGCAGCGACTTGCACGAATTAGTTAATGCATGCCAATGTCTGCACAGCATTTTGCTCGTAACAATGCCAGGACAGTGGGCACATCGAAACGAGCAGCCCAAGAGGGAGAAGAAGTTAGAAGGTGTGGCAGTGGAGGTTAGGACGTGCAATTGTTTCTCTGAGTCTAACTCTGTCTGCACTCCGCAAAGACGCTATGTGTCCTGGTCCGGTGGGTTTTGTTCATAGCAACTAGGTACCTACTAGTTCTTCCCGTAGTCAGTCCACAACCCACAACCCACCCACACTACAATAAAAGATTTCTGCAAAAAAAAAAAGCTTCTTCCTACCTGCTCTTTCCCCAAGTGACGTACCACCTATGCATTTGAAAAAATATCCCCCTCGAAAAAACCTATAGATGAATATTATCATTTAGTTATCCCACCGGACAATACCCAAATTAACAACCTCTCCAGTAACTATTAATTATACTCCGTATTTGTGGCGTTTCGGAAAACGCCCCCAGCCTCAGCAGCACATCCAATGGCATCTCATGGTTAAACTCGCAGCTTTCCCCGCGGTTGCAAAGCACAACCCAGCCGAACTCCACATCTAGGCTACCCATTATCATCATGCGAAGGAAGCATACAACTTCTGTGCATAGGGAGAGAGGGGGGGGGGGGGGGGGCGACAGTAACTTCCACGAATCGGTGCGCGGAGCCGATACGACGTTTTCTTTCCACGCAACGACGATTTTTTGTGATTATATCCCTGATTCCTGGAATGTATCTGAACTGGGGGGTGCTTTAGGTAGTTAGTTAATTAGTGCATGGGGGAAAAGGAAAAAAAAAACAGCGACAGCAAGCACAGTCCATCAGCGGGGCAAAAGTCCGATATATGCGGCGAAGCACCGAGCGAGAGAGAGAGAGAGAGAGCGCGGTGGATGAATCAAGGGAGAAGACTAATAAGAGATTAGTGTCACCGGGGTAACTAACTATGTAAGGTAATTAATTAGTGTGTAATCCACACGCGGGGATCGTGACTACGCTAGTTAGTTGGTCTATTTCCCCAGATTCACCCAGGTCTGACTCTCGTTGCCTATGATTACATACGGAGTATATAAGCCTGCAATCGCCCTATTCTTCGCACCGCCATTTTTTCATTCCAGCATTTCCAAACCTCTCCCCCCCCACCCATCAAACCATGTGGCGCGCGTCAACTCTCGCAGCATTATTCGCCGCATCTGTTGTTTCGGCGCAGCAGAACCTCGGTCCCGATGCAAATGGCAAATACGAGATAAAATCCCAGAACATTCGAGGCCTGTTTATTCCCTACGGCGCATCGATTTCCAATCTTTTTGTTACCGACAAAAACGGCGTGGAGCGCGATGTCGTGCTTGGTTTCAACAAGGCGAGCGAGTATGAAGGCGCTGTGCATCCGCATTTGGGAGGTGTGCCTGGGCGGTATGCAAATCGGATCAAGAATAGCACGTTTACGATTGATGGGGTGACGTATCATGTTACGCCTAATGAGAATGATAATAATGATACCCTTCATGGGGGCCCGGATGGTTGGGATCATCGCAATTTCACCCTGGTTTCGCATACAGAGAATTCCATTACTTTTTCTATTGTCGATCCGGATGGGAAGGAGGGTTTTCCGGGTGAGGTGGTTAGCTATGTGACCTATACTATGACTATGAATACTTGGAACATCAAGATTGTGGCTATGGCGACTACTAAGAAGACTCCCATCATGTTGACTTCTCATGTGAGTTCCTACCTATATAATGCTGTTTCAAAAGATGAATTTTTCTGACTGAAAAAAAAAGACATACTGGAATCTAGATGGCTTTGCCAACCCCGAAACAGCAACCATCAACAACCACACTTTTTACCTCCCTTACTCTGGCCAGACCGTCGGCGTCGACAACATCCTGATTCCCACAGGCGACATTCTTGCTGCAAAAAAGTACTCTGTCAACGACTTTTGGTCCTCGCCCAAGCAGATTGGCGCAAATATGACGGCGCCCAGTCTCAATGGTAACTGCGGCTTCAATTGCACCGGCTACGACACCTGCTGGATTATCAACCGCGACCAGGACGGGCCATTCGATTGGCGCACATCTAGCCCCGTCGCACAGCTGTGGAGCGATTGGTCAGGCATCAAACTCGATATCTTTACGGACCAGCAGGCGTTCCAGATGTACAGTTGTCCTGGACAAGATGGTGGGTTTTCTTCCTTTCTTCTTTTCTTCTTCTCCTTTCCCCCATGTTTCCCTGGTTGAACGATAGAGCTGATTTGTTATGCAAAAAAAAAGGCACTCTCCCTATCAAATCTACACAAGGCTATGGTGGCCGCCAGCCCACTGTGCCCAAGTATGGCTGCGTCGTCATGGAGGTGCAGGATTGGATCGATGCGATTAATAACCCAGAATGGCAGCGTAGGAAGAGGGTTATTTTCGGCCCGGATACGGGTACTACGTATACGCTGGAGGCAGATTATGTGTTTTCGAGAAAAAAGTAGGTAGATGATGAATGGTTGGGTGATTGGATGTAGATAGACATGTATCTGGATGAAGGTGGATGGAAAAAATAATGTTAGTCATGAGGTTTTTGTTTGGAGAGAGATTGAAATTGAGTTTTATTTTGTGACGCCGTGTGAGTTGTTATCTCGGATATGGTAGATATTATTGGACTAGGCTTTTTTAGGTTTAGCTTCAACAAGTGTTCATATATAGCCAAGGGAGGCAGCATGTAGTTCAATATCTACCACGTTGATTTGGGTGCTAAAGAGGTTATGGCTCCTCGCAAAGCCAGATCTTTCAAATGTTGTCTCGTTCGTTGGGTTTGAGGACAGGTAAAGATTGAGCACCTCATAGCTCCAGAATGTGTAAGATTTGAGCTCTAGGACTTTGTCCAGTTGTAGCTTCGCACTAGACCTATCTTGGGGCTTTGACTACTGGTGATTGGTGGACCTCCAGTCATGTTGACCATCATCTCGGTGAAATGGCAGCTTAGCAGGGCGGGAGATATGTTGGAGATACAATGTCGACGGTGTCTGGGTGCCTAGATATCTAGAGACACTTAGGAAAGCGATGTGAATTCTTGGCAAGACAGGGTTGAGGTCTGTCAGAACAGGGTGAATGAATGCCGGTTGCCGTCAATTTATCAACAGCGATGAGGACTTGTTGATCATCATATGTCCATCTTTCGATCTGTCAGTGGTGTGATTGTGGTGGTGGTAGAAGTGGGGTAGTGGAGTACTCAAGTTGCAACTACTCCTGCTGCAACCGTCCTTGCTCTCAAGGTCATGTGACCTCAACATTAACTATGTCTTTTTAACCAGTAGATGAGTTCAACTTGCAAAAGCCAACACTATGTGAACCCTGACAGACTGTGAGCACAAACACAGCACTAGAATTAATATCCCGGATAGTATCGAGAGAGAGACCCACAGCACTACGCCATACATCTCTAACTTCACTCCCACTTTCAACTTCACTTCACACCAAGGACGATTTTGCTCGCTAGGCGGTAGGCAGACGCCGCGCTTCCTCTAGCCTCATGATCCCAGTGCTGCCTCAACGTCGACCTCTCTTTACACCAATTACCATTTCTTCTCTCACACTCACACCTGACCACGCCAACCACCAAATGCGAAGTTTTGATTGCCAGGACCAAACTACCCACTCGTATCGCACATGCAAGCATACGAAAAATGGACAACCTCACAGACCTCTTAACAGACACTCCGCTACCGGACGTCCATGCCAAACCGCGCGAGTCACCATTGGCACTTACGCGCTTCCAGGCAGCCAGACATCATAGCACTGTGCGCATGAGTTCTGCAGAGCTCCAGCGCATGATGGGGCTGAGGCTTGAAGAGGTGGAGATGTTTGATGGGCCGCCTGCAGTGCCGCAGGAGTTGAAGACGAGGTTCTTGAGAGGGTGCGAGGAGTATGGATTGGATAAGAGAATGGAAGTGGAAGAGCATGGCGGTGAAATGGGAGCAAGAGAGGGGAAACCTGCGAGAAGGCAGAATATCGGAGACATGGTTATTGCGAGCATCATGGAGGGAATGGAGAGGAGTACTATTGGAGGCGGAAACGAAGGCCGAGAAAGTTTGCCATATGATCTATTTTCGACTTTGTGCTCGGCGACTCCCTTGGCTCAGAATGAACCCTGGATACAAAATAACCCATCGAATATTTCTCAGGCCTACGGCGACCAGCACATGCACGACGCAAGCTATGTATATCCTCAACGATTGGCAGAACTGCGCCATACAAATCAGCGCCGTCCCACGGGAGAGATGTTCGACAACACGTCATGTTACCATGGAGCGCATGAAGAAAAAGAGAATCGCGACAATACGCAACAACCAGCCGCCACTACCACAACCCTGTTCCCATCCCCTACTGTCGGGCAAACACAGTGCTGGCCCTCTCTACAACCGCAAACTACCTCAGTCGCACCTCAGACTCTCCCCCTAGGTGGCCATAGACGCATGATATCCAACAAGCCCACTACGCAGCTACCTAAGCCGATCCCGTTGGAAAACAGACTTCGGTACAAACCCCCCAAGATTAACATCCAACCTGCGTCTCCAAAACGCACAAAAAAGCGTCCCGCCTCCCCCTGCCACGACTCTGAACAGCCAACTATTCGAAATGGCCGCTCCGACACCGGTCTTCCCCTCCTCCCCGCGAACGCGCCACCAATCTCTGGCAATCACCCAGGTCTCATGAACACGCTGTTAACATGGTCCATAACCCTGAGTCGGCTCCAGCAACATATGCCAGATCCATACTTAATTTCCATTAACCCTGCCTTCCCACCAACCTTCTTGCCACCTATCCATCAAGATCTCATTGCAGTTGGTTTCTACGACACTAGTTTTACGCCAGCTAGAGAAGTGCGCTTCATTGGGCCTGGGGATGTGGAACGAGGCAGCTGGAACAAGGTCCACATCTTCACGTACGCAGACGGAGATGCAGGCGGTGGAAGCTTGAAAATGTCAGGATTCAAACTGGCGTTGGGTTTGCCATCGCCGCCTCCTAGCTCCCTTCCTGTCCCGACGTACCAGCACAGGAGGCATGGCGAAGCTCTAGGCGAAGGAACATGGGCCTACATTCTTCTCAAGGGTCATGCTACCATGCCTATGGGTCCCATATCCAAACTGCAAGCCAAGCCTCCGCCCCATATCATTGTAGGAATGCCTAACGATGCCATTACTGAAGAAAAATCTTGTGCGTGGACTGTGTATCCTGATGACGAGGAGAAGATTGTGCCCATGGGACCGCCGTTAGCTCCTGGGCCCAGGACTCGCTCTAAGGGGCTGGCTCCAGTACATGTTTTGTCAAGACTGGATCCGGTGTTTTACAAGAAGGGCATTCGCGCAGCTAGTACGGCTTCTCCTGCTTCGAGCTCCAATAGTGTGGTGGATGGTGTGGTGGGAGCCGACGAGCCAAATGTCAAGAAAAGCGGTCTGCTCCTTACCCGAGAAGTGCTCAAGATGGAAAAAGCTGGCAAGGTGCCGCTCTTTGAAGGATATAGAGTCAATGTGGGTGCTTGGAAAGAGTGGATTGATGCCGTGGGCAAGGGATGCGGGCAGATTGTGCTGTGGAAGCAGAGTAGCTGAACAGAAGGATGATGCCGATGAACATGCTAAGCTAAAGAGCTTACAGACGTGGCCGTACAGTGACTGTCAGTCTTGAGAGGAGCTGCTTAGTTGCGGAGATTTGCATAATTTCTTCTCACAGCAGTATCCAGAGTGGTGGATGATGATTAATGAAAAAGCGTTTGTTTTACCCTCTGTCTCTCATGGTCTAGAGAAGATGTAGATCTGGGCATCTATGGGGCCCTGCCAGGTAGAGATGAATAATGAACTCTGATATCACATGTGTGGAATGAAGCGAGATTGACGAGTCGACACGACTTTTTTGATAACTAGGCGAGGGGTGCATGACTGCATCTCGTGGATATTTTTGACGTTGTGGTGCTGGGAGCCAAGACACGACATTTAGCCGAAATTACCGCATTGGGCAGGTTGGACGCAGAACCATGGATTCTCCTTGCCCTTTGGTGCCCTTTTTCATGTACCATACGGTAAGTCGGCGCGCGGGCACCTAGTTCTGGCGCACCCTTTTAAGTTTTCACTAAAAACACCCCTGCAAGTAGCCGTGCACCTCCACCATTTCAAGAGATATTAAAAAGCTATTGTAAGATAAATATAGAGAAACTTATATAACGTGGTTCACAAGCGAGTCGCTCACCCAAGCGAGTCGCTCACGCCCCACCAGCACGTCAACCTCAAGACAAAAACGCGTAATACCTCAACCACGCAACACTCAATTAGCTTATCCTGAAGCAGACCTACAGCTCACCCTATTTGATATCAATTCCAATCGTGTACCAAGCCAAAGACGTGCTGCTGCTATTTACAATATACCTCAAAGGACCTTATCTGATCAACGCGCTGGAAAGCGCAATCGACGCGACTGCAAGCCGAACTCAAAGCGCCTGACAAAACTAGAAGAGGAGGCGATAGTCCAAAGGGTTCTTGAGCAATGTGAGCGAGGCATAGCGCCCTCGAAGCTCTGCGTGCGAGATATGGCAGATAAACTCCTTCAAGCGCAGGGCAGCGA
>SSBG01000033.1:16411-45176 GCA_028220655.1 Shiraia bambusicola | reverse complement strand
TTTTCCTTTGTACATAGAGTTGGGTAGTGATTCTGCGCGCTAGTCCACATGTGGACTAGCGCGGGGGTAACGAACGCGATACTATCGCGTTCGCAGCCTCAACAACAACAAAAAGAATACACACACCCATCAACTCATTGGATATCGTTGCAACGATCAAATGTGAGATGGGCGTCACCCCTTTGTCGTATCTACAAAGATATTATAACTATAACTAACTAGTTAGTTATATTTCTTTAGTTAGTTAGTTATAGTTAAAGGATTAAGGTTTTTATATATAAAAATCAGTAAATTATTTTTTAAATATAATTATAATAACTATTCTTACTAGAAAACTAAAATTCTTAACTCTTACTAATATAAAAATAAACTTTCTAGCAAAAGCTAGCTAGAGGCCTAGTTATATACTAACTATATTTGGAATAAAAATAAAGTATATTTTATATAGTTATAACTTCTTATAATCTGCAACTTTTACTAAGAAAGTTTTTTAATAGCTTCTAAGATAGTAGAGGTACATAGCTACTTGCAGGGGTGTTTTTGGTAGAAAGGGTGTGCTAGAACTAGGTGCGCGCCGGTAGTAGGTGGCAGGTGCGCCGACTTAATTACTGATGATCCAAGTCCAAAGGAACTAAAGAAGCAAGGAAGCAAGCAAGCGGCGGCAGCTTGGCAAACTTCCTAATAAAGCAAGTCCTAGTTATTTTGAAGCCGTTGATTGCTGGGCTCTGCTTCTTCGTGACACTGCATTCCAAGGTTTTCCTTCGCCCCACAAGCACTTCCTGAACCAGCACCCTTCACGCTCCTTGTTGATTACAGCACTAATACCACCCCTCACAGCTCCGCCAACCACCGTACACCCTCACTGTCCATCCTGGCTCCTCCACTGCGCTACATGTGTGCTCGTGAGTCGGGCCCTGTTAGTACCCCTTGTGACCTCTTCCGCGTGCTTGGTCCTTGATCTCTCTACAAACTGATTCTTGCCCATCAAGGTAACTACTTTATGATAACTACATAGTTACTCTTCTTAGGGATACTGCCGTCTCCTCTCTTGTAGGCTTGTTAACAGCTGTAGCAGGGAGAAGCGGGGAAACGATGCAGTGTGCCGCGAGAACCATGCGACATCTCCACCGCATCCAACGACACAATGTCGACACCATCACATCACAGCCACTGGCTGAGCTATCTGGCTCCCTGGGAGACCTCGGGACATTGCTACCCTTGATGACTGCCCTAGTCCTCACTAAATCCATATCGTTGCCCTCGACTCTGCTCTTCACTGGCGCCGCCAATATCTTCACAGGCATAGTCTTTGGACTACCGCTGCCAGTGCAGCCCATGAAAGCCATTGCCGCAGTCGCCATTGCCAGAAAATTCTCTCTCGAGGAAAATGCTGCTGCAGGCCTCGTGGTAGCCGGCCTAGTCGGCCTTTTCACCATCACAGGCTTGATCCACTGGGCGAATCGCATCACGCCCATCCCTGTAGTCAAAGGCATCCAAGTCGGTGCCGGCCTGTCCCTATGTCTGAGTGCTGGCTCGACCATGTTTGCCCAACTAAGTTGGACGGGACCGCAATGGACAGACAACCTTTTCTGGGTCCTAGCAGCCGTGCTGCTCTTACTAGGCACCTTTGCGTTTCCCAAAACCCCATACACCATCATCGTTTTTGGCCTGGGAGTCGTGTTCTCCCTGATTCATCCAGCTGCTCGCAGTCCAAATGTTCACGACTCGACGCCCATTATCATTGTCCATCCTTCTTGGCGCGACTTTTGGAAAGCTACCACGACTGCTTCGCTTGGCCAACTTCCCTTGACACTACTGAATTCCGTCATTGCAGCTTCAGCACTGGCTTCCGATCTTTTCCCGATACCGCCGTATCCTGCAGCACCCAGTGTGAGCGAGCTAGGCATCTCAGTCTCTGTGATTAATTTGGTAGGATGCTGGTTTGGAGCTATGCCAGTTTGCCACGGGTCAGGCGGCCTTGCTGGCCAATATAGGTTTGGAGCACGCAGTGGGGCGAGCGTAGTTTTTCTAGGGTCCATCAAATTCCTCCTCGGTATTGCGGCTTTCTGGAAGTCAGATGTGATCCTGGCTATCCTACACGGTATTCCCAAATCCTTGCTAGGCGTCCTCGTCCTTGCAGCTGGTGTTGAACTTGCGAAAGTAGGCGAGAGCGTTAATAACGACGCGAGGGATTTGCGCATCTTGGATGAGCATTGTTCGTGGGATGGCAAGAGGACTAAAAATCTAGATGAGGAAGAGCGTAAGGATAGGTTTGTTGTTATGTTGGTTACTATTGCTGCGCTCCTTACTTTTAAAAACGATGCTGTGGGCTTCCTTGCGGGCCTTGCGTGGCATGCGAGTTTGAAAGCAGCAAGCAGATTCGAGGAGTGGAGGGATAGAAGGAGGAGGAGTCCGTATTGGAGAAGGGTATCTCATAGACGGTCGGAGAGTTCTTCTTTGCTTTCTCATGAGGAGTCGGATAGGGTTGCTTAAAAAAGATGCGGGTCATGTAGTGTTGGACTTGATTTCAAGGCGTTGGAGGGGGCGGTTGAGTTTGGTCGGGTTTTGACGAATATTTTGTCTGGCATATTGATATGATATATGGATTTTTTTCAATTCATTTTATAGACTTAATAAATCCCTCTCTACCGATCCAAGTCACATAAGCAACTATTACTGTCCTGAATGTGGCGTCGCATATCCCAAATCATCCCACTCTTTCCCCCCAATCAACAGTAATGTTGGCGCCTTGGTCAGTAAGAACTCATAGAGCTCATCTTTGTACACTGCATCGATGGCGCGATACGGTACCTAAGTACACCAAGAGCCTTCCAGACCTTCCGACCCGATAGGGTTTGTCAAGATCAAATGCACAGTCGTGTTAGTTAGGGTAAGTTACATGATTGCGAATATCGTGCGTGCAGGCTTAACATCGCGGCTCTTGCGATCCCTGCGTATGGTATGTTATATGCTGTTGTAGCGAGTATTGGTAGGCTGGTCGCTGGGGGATTAGTAGAAGCAGATTTAGTCTGGGATGATGACTCGTGGTGAGACTGTTATCCCATATTGTTGCGCTGTACATGATCTTGTCTGTACGATTGCGTTTTTCTGGCTGATTTGTTGGTGGGCGCAATGTTTGTGTATATATAGCTTGGAAAGGGTTAATTGTTGGTGTTAGATTGTATTGAAGTATAGTTATAAGCTAGATATATCCTCAGATTTAATTAATAAAGAAACTACATATCTATAGCGAAGTAAATCTTTCTTATATAGCTAGGAGGATTACGTAAATACCTAGGTAAAGTCGTGTGATCCTTATGTGATGTATCTTAACAGACTGGGCATGGATAGTTAGTTAGGTAGATACGAATAATTCCAGGAGCCAGGTAGTACCCTGTTGCGCACACCGCGAGAAGCCCAGTCGAAAGGATGGCAGACTCAATGCTGTAAACTTCCTTTATTAGAATAAGGGAAGATAATTAGAAGGGTGGAGATATTGAGGAAACTTGGAATACCCTTGTTTTCGCATTCTGCGTGAGATGATGGCGCCAATCATGTTCCGTCTTCCACTGGGTAGTCAGAGCATTTCTTTTACACGAGCAATCACCTTATGATAATTATGGCCTTGGCTATGTTCAGGGCTTCTATCAAGGCAGGACCTTGCTCCGGAAAACTTATGAAAGTATTCGGGTAACCAACACCTGTTTCAAACAATGTCGGAGAGATGGCTCCTTTGGTGTGGAGAATGGTGGGAATCGTGGTCGGGAAATTTCTGTAGGTAATTAGTGCAAGAGGAAATGCCAAAGCTAAGCAATCCTATGCTCATGCATAGTAAAGACATTTCGTACATCTCGCGATCAGGCATGTTTTTAGGTGCTTGGAGCTATCGCAACGGGATCCTAGGGCATAATAGACATGCCTAAACGGCTAAATACCAGAACCCTCCTGGTATGGCGCACTTGGTCGCGAGTACGGTCTTGCGGAGGTACCTATGAGAGACAAAAGCTTTCAGAAATCGTTGCAGCAAATTATAGCCTCTGTAGGTCATGGCGGATAAAAAATCGGAATATTCCCGCTTTGAGTTGCCATTAGTTACGTACTAGGCCGATGTTGACTTTCCAATCTACCGGTGGACAGCCCTTCCACTACATCGCCAGCAATGTAGTGCGAGGATTCCCCCTGTGTCCCTGCTAACCGACACGATCTAATACAGATTTACAAGGAAGAAGTGTATCTAGAATGCTTGTTTATAACAATCTCGCATAAAGTACCTCTACATATGGCTAGACTGACGGTTGATCACTTCATACACACAACACCATCCAGGTTCCCAGGGTCCTATAAAGACAGACCATGAAAGGTACAACATATCCACCAGCCCGCACCATCTCAACATCAAGCCAGTCAATCAGAATGACGGTCCTCGCCACCTTCATCGCCGTAGCGGCTGGCTTTATTGCCTTCACTCGATCATCGCCAGTGGAGTGCAGAGCTGCTACAGTTACGAGCAACACCAAATCGTCTTTGACTCTGATTTACCAAAACAATCTGAACGCTTCTGATGACAACAACCACATTGGGGCTCTCATTCTCGACCCTGTTCCTCAGGTCAACGCTGCTGCTGCTTGCGCTGCATTCAATGAGAAACTCATCTCCCTGTCCACAATCCAAAAATACAAAGCAGATTTCATCCATTCCCTCTCATATCAGAATTACGCCAAATACTTTGATTCCGAGAAAGGCTTCTACATCGAGAACGGGGTAGTGTCTATTACGAATGCATCTGTTACAAATCAAGTCATTTATTCATCCAGTTCGAACGGATACTCTGATCTTCCAGTCCTCTGCACACAGTCGGCCAATAACGGCTCGATAAACGCCATGCCAGTAAATGGCACGCAGATTTCTGTTGCTTCAGGAGGAAACACGTTCATCGGGTATCGGAACCAAAAGTCCTTTCGATTTTCGGGAATTCCCTATGCAGACACACCTCAACGCTGGAAGTACTCGTCACTGTACTCGAAAAAGGGCCAGGCCATCCAAGCGACAGCCTATGGTTCTTTGTGTCCTCAAATGGGTTTTGGAAGTGAAGACTGTCTATTCCTCAATATTCAGACACCGTATATCCCCGGGGTTGGCTCCAAGAGGCGACTTCGTCCTGTTCTATTCTTCATCCATGGAGGTGGCTTTGTGGGCGGAACCGGTTCTGATATGGTCTTTGACGGTGGTAATCTGGTCAGCAAAGAAGATATTGTTTTTGTGTCGATGAATTATCGTCTCTCTACTCTTGGGTTTCTGGCAGTTCCTGGTACTGATATTAAAGGAAACTATGGTATTGCCGATCAAATTACTGCTCTGAATTGGGTACTTGCCAATGTTGAGGCTTTTGGTGGCGATCCAAAGAATATCACTATTGCAGGCACTTCAGCTGGTGCTGGATCAGTCCGAGCCCTTCTTGGCTCTCCACAGGCTATTGGCAAATATCAACGGGCAATCTCCATGTCGAACCTGGGCGGAGGTGTGACGCTTGGGTTGAGTGGTGATTATGGTACGACATATTCTTCCTATTACACCATCGAACAGTCCTACAACGTTTCTGGTGCCCCGGTCTTTGCTGCGGCCGGATGCAATAGTACAGATGTCTCTGAGCAAATCGCTTGCTTGGAAAAAGTACCTGCCGCAACACTTGTTGGCTTCAACACTGTTGCACGTTACGTGGTCCAGGATGGAAAATATGTCAATACTCCAAACCTTGTTCTTACCTCTCAAAACCCCAACACTGCCAACGTTCCCGTCATGTTTGGTATAATTCGCGATGACGGTGCTTCCTTTAGCACTTATCCCAAGACACCCATCTCGAACCATTCGCAGGGCTTGCAGATTGCTCTTGGCATCAATTCCACCTGGGCACAGCGCATCATTGATTCCAAATTATTCCCCTTTACCAGCACTGGAAATCTGACGCTCGATTCTTTTAATGTATCTCAACGTATCTTAACAGATAAGGCATTCCGTTGCATCGACCAATCGACCGTCTACTCTGGTGCCTCTTCTGGAGCATTCCAAAAGGCATACTACTATCAGGTCGAACGAACAGTTGGCGGCTATGATCCGAACAATCTCGGTGGCCCAGCTGGAGACAACCCAAAGAACCCTTACTTCCGCCTCCACGGAGCTGACATGCCGTGGTTGTTCGGCACCTTGGACAAGCTTCGAGAGCCAGAAGATCTGTGGAGCATCCAGCTTGTAAGCAGTTATTACGGCGCTTTCATCAGGAGCGGAGATCCCAACCCAGATCTACGATACTTGGATGTTCGAGGCTATACTAAAATCACCGAAGGCGTGATGAAGAATGGTAATTGGACGCAAGTAGATGCAGGCAAGAAACAGGGTAACGAGGTCCGATTCTTGGACTGGCCAAGCAAGAGCGTCGGCTATGTTGATGTGGAGCAGTGTGACTGGTTAGGATATCCGCTAGACTACTACCTAAACGGCGGGAAGTAAGCGGTGACGAGAATTGAAGAGGGTCAACGTCAAATAGAAGAATATTATTCACATCATGCCCAGGTGTTTGATTATACATACAAACCACTCTGCATGATCCGTCACAAAGATCCCACCCACGCTTCATCGAGCCATTCAGGACCCAAGCTCGATTTGCAACGTCACGCACATGGGGAGGATTGGCGGAATAGAAAGTGCAGACGTGGCACTCGTGTGAAAAGTCAAACGAACGCGGCCATGTCTTCTCACTCTTCACATGCAGCTCACATCGCCCCAACCAATCACTCTTATCAACGAGAAAATCGGATGTCACTGTTCAAACGCGGTGTTTTTTTATATAAATTCATAGTCCTCAGCTCTTGGATTCCTTCTCTACAACTTTTGTTCAATTCAGATTGTGAATTTTTGAAACCTCAACGCTATGTCTTTCGACCCTCGTATCAAACGTTCTTGATGAGAGCTTTAAAGGCGATTACACAAGTAAGTACATGAACCTGTTCTAAACATGTTGCTAACATATTCTAGTGTGTCATATCTGTGACCAGTGTTAATTTTCCCATTCTTGAAGTGTTTTCGGAAAGAATGTTGGTGTCAAAAAGTAAAATGTAGCAAAGACTTGTTCGACGACATCTTGTTTGGCGATTATCCTGCAATTTCTCTGGGACATATTCCACGGCCCGGGTCGCCAAATACATGGGAAATCGTGCGAAGACTCCTACCCGGACACCTCCAACGGCGCCAACACCAGAGAAGTTGATGCCGCCGGACAAAGCATCGTCAGAGGCCATACTCATAACTTCAACATCCTAAGACTTGGCTCGGGATCCGCTCAATAACCTCAACAACTGGCGGTGGGAATAACCCTAACGACGACTTCCATTTTGACGCCTCCCGTTTTTGACGCCGCTGGTACTCTGCTGAACAGCGGGCTGTGAGAGTTCGAATCAGGGCTTCCATTTTTGACGCCTTCCGTTTTGACGTCTCGATCTAAAGGAAAGATCTACGTGTTTTCTGTTATTGCTCGGCTGTGTCCATTCTGCTCTGCCCAAAGAATTGCGAAAATGCATGGTCTGAACATCGGAGGTGGGTCCAGATTAGATATACGTCGTTCTCGAGCTCGCCTTGGCCCGACGAATATCGATGAATAAGTAAGTGCTCTAAAGAAGTACATTGAGAGGAAGTCGTTTCAAAGTGGGAAGATTATGTGCAGAGAAAAGAATGTCGATCAATTTCATGAGAAAGGGCTCTGCTTCTGACCCAAACGATGATCCTTAATTCTTTGGGTTCATGTACCATCTGACCTCTCCGTGCAAGGCTCTGGAAACAGCCAAGTCATCCATGATGCCACAAGCGTAGATGAACGGGCGTGTATATCTCAGAACCAATCCACCAACTACCGGAATTTCGTCGTGGATGCTCCTGGCGCTGCTACAGCATCAGGATATTCTTCCGAGTGCTCCTTCTTCCCTCCGCGGGCCAGTGTTTCTGAGGAATCCTTCGCTGAAATGCCGGTATCTCCTTGGAGAAATACCCTATACCTCCTTCTGATATTCTGTTATCTGAACATGCATTTGTTTTCCAGGATTTCTCCAAACCTGCTTTCCCATCCATCCGGATGTACATAACGCCTGGCAAAACACCCAGGACTGGAAATATACAGCGTATGCTCATTCGGTCATATCCAAGTATTGATTTTTTCGGGGCAGTGGAGCGATTTTGCAAAAAGGGGACCCACATCAAACCCCATGATATGTTATGAACTCCACTGAACAAAAGCTTCCAACCATCTAATTGACGGGCTTGGAACTTTGGCTCGGGTTCTCATGCCCTGAATCTCAAATCACAATTTATTTTCACAGATGCAGTATATGCTCTTGCACGGATAAAGAATCCTCAGTACGACTTTTCCCTGCCCGCGGGCACAATTCGTTTAGCTGCGCTGTCCCTCCGAAGATCATCTGATGGACACCCAGCCTTTGAAAGCATCTCGGAGCAGATTCGCGAAAGATTTCAGTGGCTGAAATGACGATTGAAAGTTTGCTTTCCCAAAACTCCATCTCAAAGAAGTCATCTTTTTCTTCGGGATCAAGGTCGCGCAAATAATCCAACATGAGCCAAATACCAAAAGAATAAATAGCTGTAGCACATCCAAGCCGATAAGGGAGAGGGTCATTATGCGCGTTCGAAAGCCAGAACGACGTAACAAATTACTCTGCTGGGCTTATGCAAGGAACTTTCTTTGCACGAAATTGTTCGCAGTAGCTTTCATGGCCCTCCTGCGTCTACTCTTAATGGGAACTGCGCCAGCTCAACTCACTATAATAAGACCATTTTCGCCAAACAGAAAAGGAAGCATGGATTTCCTGTCTTTTCCAGGTCGCAACCAATACGGTAGACTTCATGGGCGAAAATCAGGGGGCATATGCTACGATATTTCGTATCCAACGGCAAGACATTTCGAGCGTTGCATAGGAAATGCTATTTCGTCGAACCCGGACACACAGTGGAGGCTGAAAGATGGGCCGGGGCAATCAAGGGCGTGGGAATTGATGCTATTTCCAAGAGGTAACTCAATCTTGTCCTACCGACAGGCGACAGTGAATTGTATGGCGACCGGATTTCCGTTACTGCGGCAGGAACGAAATGCACAGTCTCCTCTGAGGAGTACAGTACTACTTCTTCATGAGAAGAAAGACTCCACTATGGCAACGACTTGCTAGCAACAATACGATACCATATTCCAATATGATCGGACGTCTAAATGACAAGAAAGTACCATACTATCAAGTCATATAGAGAGAAGCAGAAGCAGAGCTACTTGAAGGTGCAAAAACTCAGTCGACCGATGATGGACCCAGTATCTCATTAATGTTTCGAACTCCAATCCGGACGAGAAAAATGGCAGTATTTCTACTTCGGAAAAGTCTGCTGCAGAGGTACAAGAAGAGATCACGAAAAATCCATGATAAGTAAAAAGGGTGATCTTGGAAAACAATTGATCATCCGGGCTATATTTATGTGTTCGAGTCCATGGAGTGCAGGATCTTATGTCTTTCCAGTGCTGGAGTCATTCTCCTGTTCGCTTAATGCTCTTATGACCTTTCCATGGACCCGGACGATATTTTTTTGGCACATCACTTTGATGACCGCATCGGAGCACTCGAGGACCACATGGATACTATGGGTGGAATTATCCGTTTGCATGGGTTGTGTGTTAAAGCCTGCTACCATCCGGTCAGTGCGTTTGTGGTCTCCACTGAACAAAAATCAACCTGCTACTAGAAATGCCGAGAAGAGAATTTTGAACGTGAAGTTGGACGACAAGTGAAGTTGAACAACAACGACCATAAAAGTGAGATTTGCGGCAGATCAGGGACCATCACCACAACACCATTCTACACAATAAACAGTTGACAACGGCCTCGCGACGAAAACAGAGGCAGAAGACCGAGAACCCCCCGCTCAAACAGCAGCCGGCACCGGCACCGGCGCTATCGCCCAGGCCAGCCAAAAAGATATGCAGGATTGTGTCCAGGAGGATTGACATATAAAACGAGCATCAAAGAAATGGAAACCCTTGGTTCGAATATACATACACGAAAGCAATGCAGAATGGAAAGGGAGCCAACATTCCCGATGCACCTGCGACTTATGAATCGAGCGAAGAGATTCGAGCTGATTTGAAATAGAGATACAACTGCTCTATTCCGTCTCCGTGAGAGGTCCCAATAATGACTGTCAGACAGTCGTCTGATATCCACATGTGCTTATACACCAGAGCCAAATGATTATTTTGATCAAGCAACAAAAGACTGGATAATACTAAGACAGCAAAATTCCTGATGAAAGCAGCACACAGGGCAATATCATGGACAGCTAGGCTCTGAGATAAAGCGTGATTTCTTCAATGTAGACCCGAATCCAAAGCATACCGAATGTATGAGGGGAAACACTACACGATCAACGTGATGTTTGAAAAAAGGCCTTATGGCACTAGTTATTTGAGAAACGAGACGTAAAAGAAAAAGGCTAGGACGGTCACGCACCGACGAGGCAGCGGACTCAAAAACGAATGTTCGTGAAACCAGAGATTACAGTACTATGTGAGAAGCGAGACGTAAAAGAACATATCTGAACAACTACAAGGCAGCAACCTTAAGACATCCATACCAAGATTTTACACAGACGGATGATCAAATACTCCCACGACTTCTCCACAGAGAATACCCTCAAAAAGCCCTTAATAACAGCCACATCAATCCACCTTTCCAAAACAAACACAAGATACCAAGTATGAAACCCACGAAATTGCAAAACCTTATGCCCCGCCACAAAAAAAAACAAGTCCCTTCCATGGCACGAGTCCACAAACGCACATACCTCACAAAACCCACCCCCCAAAACAAAACATAGCAACTCTACAGACCAAACAACACAAACACCGCTGAAAAGTACACAAACTAGCCAGACTCTCGGATGCCCAGGTTGGTAGGGGATGCAGCGGTCTGTCGCAGACCCGCTGCGCAGAAAATTCGGAGCGGAACCGCTCGATGTGTACTTGCCCCCGAAAACAAAGCTATATTTCCTTGAGCCATGATACACTGTGATGGGAGGATTGGGACCCTGCTGGGAGTGGGAGAACAAGCAATCTTCAGGGAAGTTACGCAGCCATGTCTCATAGCGGACATGGCCACTGTAGAGTGCAGTACAGAGGTGTGGCGGCCTGACCTACGCTACACCAGGCCAAAGACAACGGACATCCCAGCGCCCATCTATACCGCATACCAGCTAGGACATAGCGCAGTTCTTAAAGAGTATTCCAATCTGATAGGAAACTCCTATCGTGGGACAATAGCGTATGGGTGCATCTCGTAGTGCAGCTTCTGCATTATTCCAAGTGCATGAAGCCTTTGCCGCCAGATAACGTGTCGCAAGCGGGATCCTTAAAGCCAAAGAAGGCCGGTTTCTGGTGTGCGGAGGACATGAAAAACATAGGATCCGCTCTGTGTTCGTTGTAAGCGGGCATGTAAAATGGAGTGGCGTCTTGTTCCTTGTGTTTAACATGCTCTTCTTCTTCTTCCTCTTTGTGCGGTTCTTTTTCATCCGCAGCTACAAAGGCTCCTGCTGGATTGTTGTAGAAGCCCGCTCCACGGCCTCCTCCTCGCGGCTGTGCGGTAGGGTTGGCCTTTGTTGGGGCATAACTTCTTGCGGCTTGAGGGTTGGGGTTCTTTATAAAACCGGACCCTCCTTTTTCCTGCTGCTGTGTATTTTCAGAGGGCTGGTGTGCGTTTCTCGGCCAATTCGACGGGTTGCCCCTGAGCGTCGCTGTCGTACCTAAGGGCAGATTGTCCGCCACTCTAATACCTGTCCCCAAAAAGAGAGCACCAGACACCAATTACTACAACTGTAACTAGCCTCGCCGTTTTATGAAGGGCGAAACCGCACGGGAAACAAAAAAAGCATCTTAGCAAAAGAAAAAATGGAACCCCCCTCGAAAGAAAAAAAAAGAACTACAAGGACAGCTATGACCCAACTACCTAAAGCGGCAAACAGTATTATCCATCCCTATATATCTTGCGCGCGGAAAAATTAGAGAGTAAATAAGGCCTGGTACGGCCTCAGCAACTTATCCAAGTTCTGGAATGCATGTGTCTAGAATGGACTCGCGGGTTTCATGAGAGATGCGTCCTCCTTGCTTTTGTTCAAACATTTTATGATATGTCTTGTATTTGAGAGAAACATTGCTTTCGAAGGTATGCATGGAAAAGAATTCGAACTGAACGCTGCCTACGACGAAGAATATGTGATAATCGAGGCCTGATGTCTAAACCAGCATTCCTTGGTTTTGAGGATCCTGCTTGCGAAACGTCTTTTGGCGGCGAAAGCTTTGTGCATTTGGAACAATGCAGAAGAACCGCATGGAGGCACCACCGGCCTATGGTAATCATGCATTCCCAAAAAACGGGAGGGCATCGTAAATACGAATAGTTAAGGCCCCGCCGATGTCGTTGGGCGCAGCGGAAATCCCGATGCTACAATGTATGTATTGTTGGAAGGAATCATTGTGCCCTCAGGGAAGTGGTGTTCATGAAATGACGTCGATGACGTTATTATTCTAGTCAGGGGAGGAAAGGGGTTCATTAGAGGTCCAGAAGCCCAGTAGATAAATCAATCCAATACTCATACTTCAACATGTATTGGGTACATGGATTTTGTTTTCGGATTTGGTTGTGGGAGGATGGTTAAGGCGCTGTGTGTATTGATTGGAGAGATTTGGGTGTCTCATGGGACTGACGTTGGGGACGGAGAATCGACATTGATTACATGCATGGGAATAATGATGCTATACGCTTGTATTTTTTTTTTGGTGGGGGGGGAATATTTCCGACTTCTTCAACATGGACTATGGTATTTGTGATATGATTTTTTCGCAGAGGGAAAAAAAACAAACAAGAACGGACCAGAATAAATCCATCTTCTGCAAATGGACTATGGTATTTGTGATATGATTTTTTCGCAGAGGGAAAAAAAACAAACAAGAACGGACCAGAATAAATCCATCTTCTGCAAATGGACTATGGTATTTGTGATATGATTTTTTCGCAGAGGGAAAAAAAACAAACAAGAACGGACCAGAATAAATCCATCTTCTGCAAATGAACTATGGTATTTGTGATATGATTTTTTCGCAGAGGGAAAAAAAACAAACAAGAACGGACCAGAATAAATCCATCTTCTGCAAATGGACTATGGTATTTGTGATATGATTTTTTCGCAGAGGGAAAAAAAACAAACAAGAACGGACCAGAATAAATCCATCTTCTGCAAATGGACTATGGTATTTGTGATATGATTTTTTCGCAGAGGGAAAAAAAACAAACAAGAACGGACCAGAATAAATCCATCTTCTGCAAATGGACTATGGTATTTGTGATATGATTTTTTCGCAGAGGGAAAAAAAACAAACAAGAACGGACCAGAATAAATCCATCTTCTGCAAATGGACTATGGTATTTGTGATATGATTTTTTCGCAGAGGGAAAAAAAACAAACAAGAACGGACCAGAATAAATCCATCTTCTGCAAATGAACTATGGTATTTGTGATATGATTTTTTCGCAGAGGGAAAAAAAACAAACAAGAACGGACCAGAATAAATCCATCTTCTGCAAATGGACTATGGTATTTGTGATATGATTTTTTCGCAGAGGGAAAAAAAACAAACAAGAACGGACCAGAATAAATCCATCTTCTGCAAATGGACTATGGTATTTGTGATATGATTTTTTCGCAGAGGGAAAAAAAACAAACAAGAACGGACCAGAATAAATCCATCTTCTGCAAATGGACTATGGTATTTGTGATATGATTTTTTCGCAGAGGGAAAAAAAACAAACAAGAACGGACCAGAATAAATCCATCTTCTGCAAATGGACTATGGTATTTGTGATATGATTTTTTCGCAGAGGGAAAAAAAACAAACAAGAACGGACCAGAATAAATCCATCTTCTGCAAATGAACTATGGTATTTGTGATATGATTTTTTCGCAGAGGGAAAAAAAACAAACAAGAACGGACCAGAATAAATCCATCTTCTGCAAATGGACTATGGTATTTGTGATATGATTTTTTCGCAGAGGGAAAAAAAACAAACAAGAACGGACCAGAATAAATCCATCTTCTGCAAATGGACTATGGTATTTGTGATATGATTTTTTCGCAGAGGGAAAAAAAACAAACAAGAACGGACCAGAATAAATCCATCTTCTGCAAATGGACTATGGTATTTGTGATATGATTTTTTCGCAGAGGGAAAAAAAACAAACAAGAACGGACCAGAATAAATCCATCTTCTGCAAATGGACTATGGTATTTGTGATATGATTTTTTCGCAGAGGGAAAAAAAACAAACAAGAACGGACCAGAATAAATCCATCTTCTGCAAATGAACTATGGTATTTGTGATATGATTTTTTCGCAGAGGGAAAAAAAACAAACAAGAACGGACCAGAATAAATCCATCTTCTGCAAATGGACTATGGTATTTGTGATATGATTTTTTCGCAGAGGGAAAAAAAACAAACAAGAACGGACCAGAATAAATCCATCTTCTGCAAATGGACTATGGTATTTGTGATATGATTTTTTCGCAGAGGGAAAAAAAACAAACAAGAACGGACCAGAATAAATCCATCTTCTGCAAATGGACTATGGTATTTGTGATATGATTTTTTCGCAGAGGGAAAAAAAACAAACAAGAACGGACCAGAATAAATCCATCTTCTGCAAATGGACTATGGTATTTGTGATATGATTTTTTCGCAGAGGGAAAAAAAACAAACAAGAACGGACCAGAATAAATCCATCTTCTGCAAATGAACTATGGTATTTGTGATATGATTTTTTCGCAGAGGGAAAAAAAACAAACAAGAACGGACCAGAATAAATCCATCTTCTGCAAATGGACTATGGTATTTGTGATATGATTTTTTCGCAGAGGGAAAAAAAACAAACAAGAACGGACCAGAATAAATCCATCTTCTGCAAATGGACTATGGTATTTGTGATATGATTTTTTCGCAGAGGGAAAAAAAACAAACAAGAACGGACCAGAATAAATCCATCTTCTGCAAATGGACTATGGTATTTGTGATATGATTTTTTCGCAGAGGGAAAAAAAACAAACAAGAACGGACCAGAATAAATCCATCTTCTGCAAATGGACTATGGTATTTGTGATATGATTTTTTCGCAGAGGGAAAAAAAACAAACAAGAACGGACCAGAATAAATCCATCTTCTGCAAATGAACTATGGTATTTGTGATATGATTTTTTCGCAGAGGGAAAAAAAACAAACAAGAACGGACCAGAATAAATCCATCTTCTGCAAATGAACTATGGTATTTGTGATATGATTTTTTCGCAGAGGGAAAAAAAACAAACAAGAACGGACCAGAATAAATCCATCTTCTGCAAATGGACTATGGTATTTGTGATATGATTTTTTCGCAGAGGGAAAAAAAACAAACAAGAACGGACCAGAATAAATCCATCTTCTGCAAATGAACTATGGTATTTGTGATATGATTTTTTCGCAGAGGGAAAAAAAACAAACAAGAACGGACCAGAATAAATCCATCTTCTGCAAATGGACTATGGTATTTGTGATATGATTTTTTCGCAGAGGGAAAAAAAACAAACAAGAACGGACCAGAATAAATCCATCTTCTGCAAATGGACTATGGTATTTGTGATATGATTTTTTCGCAGAGGGAAAAAAAACAAACAAGAACGGACCAGAATAAATCCATCTTCTGCAAATGGACTAACTATGGTATTTGTGATATGATTTTTTCGCAGAGGGAAAAAAAACAAACAAGAACGGACCAGAATAAATCCATCTTCTGCAAATGGACTAACTATGGTATTTGTGATATGATTTTTTCGCAGAGGGAAAAAAAACAAACAAGAACGGACCAGAATAAATCCATCTTCTGCAAATGGACTAACTATGGTATTTGTGATATGATTTTTTCGCAGAGGGAAAAAAAACAAACAAGAACGGACCAGAATAAATCCATCTTCTGCAAATGGACTATGGTATTTGTGATATGATTTTTTTCGCAGAGGGGAAAAAACAACAGAAGGATGGACCAGAATAAATCTGGCTTCGAAGACAAGCATGCAAACGAAGATGTGAACGAACAAGACTATGAAAAAGGACCATGGAAGAAGAGTGCACATGTCTCCCTCTATCTGTCTCCCTCTATCTGAATTTATTGCTTGTATTGTCATCAATGTACCTACACTTTTCCTCTCCCTTCCTCTCTCTTCTTTACTTTTATTTGATGAACCACAAGTATACTCTAGAGAGCCACGACTCATTCATCTCTCGCAACCAGTATAGTGACTAGATAATATACAAATGAAAGGAAGGGTGAGGGAAAGCAAGATTGAAGAACCCAAAGCCTACTGGCTAAATATAGCTACAAAAATGCTGACAGGAGGAAGGATGGGGTTATAATAATTAATCAAACGCCGATTTTCGCCCTCTTTGATGCACGCTGACATCCATGCACTTGACAATAAACCACCCGCAGTCCATGTTTGTCATTTCTCTTTCATGCTGGGACACCTGGTCCACTTGAACCACTGCCGTCCTCCGAAGACGCGGGCGGCGGTGCAATCTTCAGAGGATGATCAGGAATCTTGATTGGCGAGTCAGGCATGGACATGAGTCGGTTAGGCAGTTTTTCGCCCTTGATGACCCTCAAAATCTCCTCCTTGTCTAAAGTCTCATACTGTACAAGTGCGTTTGCTAATAAATCCAGCTCAGCACGTTTGGACTTCAGCAAATCTCTCGCGCTCGCCTTGGCCTCATCAATCAATCGGCGGACTTCGTTGTCGATAAGTCGCTTGGTCTCCGGCGAGACCATCTCATAATTCGACTTGAAATCAACATTTCCGAGAACATCTGAGAAGCCACACGCTGTGACCATGTTGTAGGCAAGCTGCGTGGCTTGCTGAATGTCACTAGATGCACCATCGCCGACATTGTCAGCACCAAAGACAATCTCCTCCGCCATCTTGCCACCCATGGAAACCTGTAATTGGCGGATGTACTGTTGACGCGTATGGTGATGCTCTTCTTGTGGAAGGAAGAATGTAATACCAGCCGCGTGTCCTCGTGGAAGAATGGTGGCCTTGTGCACATCACTGAAGCCTTTTGTGTACAGCCCAACAAGGGCATGGCCGCCCTCGTGATATGCAGTGTGGATCTTGTCCTGAAGCGGTACAGTGCGGCTCTTCTTCTCGGCTCCCATGGTGATATTGTCCTTGGCCCACTCGAGATCATTCAAAGAGACGAATTTTGACTGAGCCTTGGAAGCACGAATAGCAGCAGAATTGGCCAGATTCTCGAGTTCTGCACCGGAGAAACCAGGGGTACCACGAGCAATGGTTGACAGGTCAATCTCTGGACCGAGACGAATCTTCCTTGTGTGATACTTGAGAATGGCCAGGCGTCCGCCGACATCGGGAAGCTCGACTTGAACGTGGCGATCGAAACGACCAGGACGGAGCAACGCTTGATCCAGCAGTTCGGGGTGATTGGTTGCAGCAATGAAGATGACACCAGTGCTTTGGTCGAAGCCATCGAGATCGTTGAGAAGCTGATTCAGAGTTTGGCGGTGGTAGTTGGCATCACGTGACTTACGCTTGCCACCTACAGCGTCCAGTTCGTCGATGAACACGATTGCCGGGGCCTTGGATCGAGCTTGTTGGAAAAGCTCGCGCACACGCTTAGCACCGACCCCAACGTAAACTTCATCGAATTCAGATCCAGACATGTAGAAGAAGGGTACACCAGCTTCGCCTGCAACAGCACGAGCGAGAAGAGTTTTACCAGTACCAGGAGGGCCAATGAGCAAGACACCCTTTGGAAGACGGCCGCCGAGCTTGTTGTAGCGTTCAGGGTGCTTCAAAAAATCGACAATGTCCAAGAGTTCTTCCTTGGCCTCGTCACAGCCGTGAACGTCACTGAAGCGGGTATTCTGGTGCTCTGGCCGGACCTCAGCACTGGTACCACCACCGACCTTCTTGAGCACGCCGCTGGTTTCAACCCATAGAGTAATCAGGATCAGTGAGACATAGGCAGCGAGCGCAAAGCCAAATAACCACCTAATCCATTTGAAGATGACGCTCGTCATGGACTCTTCGACAACGACGTAGACTGGGTCGGTCTTAATACCAGAACCTCCGCGGGGCTTTCCAACTTGGCCTGCATTCAAATGCGTGCCGACAGCTTTCCCAAGAGCTTGTCTCTGTTCCTGCGATAGACCCCGATCGCCTTGGACGTTTCCGATTTGGCCCGATTGGTCGAGCTTGCCTAAGGCCATTTTGTAGAGGTTATGGGTGACAGAGTTGGAAGCGAATTGTCCAGAGTGGTAGCGATCGACGATGATTTGGGGCATGTTGGCACGGGCGAGGGCAGAGTAGAAAGAGGCCTGAGAACTTGGGCTGTTGGGATTATTGTTAGCAGCCTCCTCCAATCGAGCGAGCTGGTCCCGCGACGGCCCACCAAAGAGCGACCGGTGTTGTATCAGGCTCGGCCCAGGCATTCCAGGACGGGGGGTCTGACGAAATTGCGATAGAGGGCCATTGGACAATGTAGTCGAATACTGCCGTGCCATGACGCCAAACGGTGTCGTTCGGGCGAAAGGATTGCAAAGCCCAAGTGCATTTCGAGGAACTGTAGAGTATGAGCCCATGTACATTGTGTGCATCGTATGCCACCATGACTGACCAGCTGAGATTGTACTAGCGACTGTGGGAGTGCTTCGCGAAAGAGCGGAGAGAGAGAGAGCGGGCCGCAGGGCAGTGACGGGAACTGCCTCGAGGAATTCGGGAATAGCGTACTGAGAACGAGACTGCATTGAAGTCAGCATACAATTGCAAGAGCCAGAAAGAGGTCCCCCACCTGTGCGATGGCCGGCGAAGGCTCAACAGTCGGCACAGCGTGCATCTGCCTTGAGCTGTTCACCCCAGGCTTTCGCCCAAAACCTTGCCAAGGAGATCGCAGGACAGTCGACATTACAGGCCACAATTCGGAGGTTGCAGAGATGACATTCTTGGAGAGTATTAGCAATCGTTCCATGACGCGGTAGCAACCGTGGCAAAACTTACCTGCATCGCCAAGGGCGCGTGAAAAGCCATGTTGAGTAGTTAGGTAAATGCGGCAAGCGCCGCTGGAACCGATTATAAATACCAAGTAGAAGAAGAGTAGAGAAGCGAAGGCGTGCTAGACAATGATGCGTGGTGTTGCGACACGAAGCCGCTAAGACACTGATGGGTGCAGTTGACGATAGAATGCGGCGGAATCGCAGTCGACTCAGCTCAGCCCAATGAGGGAGGGAAGAGACCCTGGGGCTTGGCTGAGTGGCTTGACTGGTCACGTTACCTTTTGACATGCACAAGTACCTATACCCAGTAATCACAGTTACAGATGGTGGCTACACATGTTGAACAACTTGACTTTCAAAATCATATTAATCATTTCATTGATAATCACTGCAGCAGGCAGGGTATCTTTTGTGGCTCAGTTCAAAGGTCCAGTCTCTGCTGTCGTATGTTAACTATTCTTCCATCCGGATTCCGCCTTTTCTCAAACAGAAAAACTCGCCGCATTTCCGACGTCACCGTACAAGCAATGCAAGGGATGCGTGCCTATAGTCTACAGCAGCTTAAACATGTGTAGAGCTTGAGATAATAATTACCTGGTTAAACTAAACCTCGGCCTGGCGGGGCTGTTGAACTTGAACAGATCAGCGTCTGAACAACACCATCAATTGCCAGAGTATCCATCCTGCGCAACTGCAACAATTAATCATCCAATATGGCTTCTCCAAAATGGAAAGAGCTGTACAAATATGCAGCATGCGACGTAAGCACGCTTCCTGCTCGTCATCACCTAGTCGAAGCTGAGCTCATATCAATAGCTAGCAGATGGCCTGCTCAAGCTCCACGTACCAGGAGCTGGCTTCCTTCCAGACATACGTGCGCCTTACCTCCTGGATACTGGCGATTTGAGTGCTGAGATATATATCAGAGCCACTTCTTCACACAGCAAGCAGCTCCAAGCCTGTGCTCAAAAAGCTTCTCGCGCCAGCATCAACCTTTATGATGCTACCTAAAGCCACCAAGAGCTTTCCAGACCCAACTAAACTAGCCTCCAACGTCCCCGTGTCGAATTTACCCGACTCCAGACCATATGCCGACTGGACTGAGAAGGATACAATCGTGGTCATCAGCCAGCCAGCAGGCCAATCTTGCGCTGTCGTCGGTGGCATCATGGCGGTCAGGATGAAGTATCTTGGTGCTCAGGGCCTGGTAGTCGACGGCCGGGTCCGCGACATAGTCGCGCTGAATCAGACAGAGCTGCCGATATGGTCAAAGGGAACATCAATCATTGGAGCTGGTGCTGAGACCAAGTTCCATGCAAAGAACGTGCCAGTCACTGTCGGTGAAACAACTGTAGAACCTGGCGATATCATCATGATCGATCCCTTTGAGAACGGCGTCGTTGCAGTGCCATATGGGATAGTGGACGAGTTGCTGGAGTTGTTACCCAAGCTGGTTGGCGCAGATGAGAAGGTGATTGCAGACGTTGAGGCTGGTGTTAGTGTGCAGGAGGCTTTCAAGAAGCACCGTGGTTAGCTATAGCTCCGTCTAGAAACTACAAACACCCTTCGCAATACATTGTTGATGGTGTTGCAAATAATAATTACTGTGCGGCAGCATTGTGGAGGGTGTGAGGTCACCAGCCGTCATCCTAGTTTTCTTGGCACCCTCCGTTTTCGCGATCCCGGCTTCAACCTCCAACCGCCCTTCACCAACCACAGCACCACCTGTCTGTTCCAGCACCCAATTGCCCCCTCACAGCAACAATGGGTATCACCGACTTCTTCACTGACGTCTGGGAGACCTTTGCCCAGCCGTCGCCCGACGCAGAGGCACCGGTCCAGGGAGGCTCTTCCACCAAATCACCCGCTTCCGGCACCGACGAGGAGAGCGGCGAAGAGGCCGAGGCCAACAAGCAGGATGCGAAGAAGGGCGGCAGCAGCGAGCAAGGACACAAGCCAAGTGACGACGACGAGGAAGAGGAAGAAGAAGAGGAGGACGAGGAAGAGACAGTCGACCCCAAGGAACAACTCGAGAAGGGTGAGTACGACAGATTTTATCAAGATGGGGAGAATCTGTGTAGCCGAACATAAATGCACTGCCTTTTTTTTATGGGGTTTGAGGTGACAGTGGTCCTATTTTCAACGGCTTTCTACAACATACCAACCACAGACACGATATAGAGCAAAGACGCAAGCCGGCTAACAACTTCTGCACAGAATGCGCCGAGTCAAAGGAATGCCACTCCGCTAAGCACCACTACGACGAGTGCGCCCAGCGTGTAACAGGCCAGATCGAGGACAATGGCAAAGCGGATGAGGACTGTGTTGAAGAATGTAAGCTTTTGTCCGCAACCTTGATACTTAACACCACTTAACACGGTTCAGTCTTCCATCTGGCTCACTGTGCGACCAACTGCGCTGCTCCCAAGCTCTTCGCTCAGCTCAAGTAAAGTACTCGTACGCTACAGCCAATTATACACCACAAAGATGATGTCACGAGTGCATGACTCGAGATGGTGAAAGGCCTTTTTTGGATTGATGGAGACGACCAGATGCTTCCTGTATGACTGTAAACACCGAAGTCATGTTAGAATACACTGTACTATTCCAACGCGTCACGCCCACCTAATGACCTCCCATTAATCTCATCACATCACACAGTTACAACAAAAAAAAATATCATCATATCCAGCCCGGCAAATGCTTATATATTCATAAAACCCAATCATAAAAACCTTCAGCGACACATGCACTCCCAACCCCCCCTCACAGTTAAGCAGGAACTCTCGCCCCCTCAACCATCTCTTCCTCCCTGAGCTGATCCACCATCAACCTACCCTCACCTTGCAACATACCCAACCTCTTAACCCCCAACGCCATTGGCAACGGCAACACAACCATGGCAACAACCGCCTGAAACACCAAAGCATCATACATATTCCCAGGAGGCCTATCACCACCCCCCCCTCTCCTCTTGACATCCACGAAATCAACAGCGCGCCCATCCTTCAACGCATCCATAATCACCACAAACACAGCACCCAACAACTGCCCGCCCGCCCAGCAAATAGTAGAAGACACCTCGGGACTAGCCGGAAACGTGATTTCAACAAGGTATTCGAGCGCAATGGGGAGCAGGGAGAAGGAGGCTGCGCCTAGGGAAGCACCTAGCACATAAGGGGCTGCGAGAGTGCGGGTTTGGGGCGCCCAGACGAAGACGAGGTAGCTGATTGCTACGAGGGGACAGAGGGTTTTGATGCCTGGGAGATGGGCGTGTGTGCGGTCGAGGATGGGGGAGAGGATGGCGGCGGCGACGAGGCCTACGATGATGAGGATGGCGCCGCAGATGCCGGCTTCGTCTTTGGTGTAGCCGTAGGGGTAGAGGATTTGGTTGAGCAGAGAGGTGAAGGCGTTGAAGAGGCCGACGTAGGCGCTGAAGGTGAGGGCTACGATGTAGAAGGGAGGGGAGCGGAGCATGTGGTTTAGGGAGGTTGCGAGGGGGGTTTTGGAGAGGCTTGAGGAGGCGGTTGGGGGGGTGGGTGGGGATGAGGGGATGAAGAGAGAGGGGATGCAGGCTACGCTTGCGATGATGGAGACTACGAGGACCAATGTTGGGATAGAGTCGAAGGAGGGGTCGACGAGTTCGGCGAGCTTGAGGGTTTGTTAGGATTGGAGGATGGAGTGAATGGGGATGACTTACGGCGCCGCCAAAGGGATTGGCTAGACTAGCTACTGCTGTTGCTCCTACTCTGCCTCGCTCGGTGAACCACATATCACTGTATCTCGTCGGTGCTACAAGAACAAATGGTTGTGCTAGCCCAGTCACGATTTGCCCAAACATCACAACGCCAAAGTGTCCGCCATCTGCTTTGGTGCCAGCATAGCGTATCCAGTTCCCAATCAAAAGGAGCAATGAGGCAGCCAGGATGCTAGGTTTAGGGCCACGATGGAGGAGATAGATGACAAGGGGGCAAGCGACGATGAAGGCGAATAGAAAGGCCGTAGAGAGCCAGTTTATGTCTGATTCTGTGACTTTATAGTAGTCTGCTGCGCTTGCAGAGACGGGAGCGAAAGTAAGCCACTTGACGAATGTTAGCTGTACTGTCCTTCTGCCACTGTAGAGTGTTCCGAGTAATGGGAAGTGTGTTGTGGAATTCCTCTCCTTCACGATGTAGAGAATTTCATACAAGTTAGTACTTACGTCCCAACTAACAACAATGTTCAACAAGACCAACTGCGCAAGACCAAACCACCTTCTCTTGTACACTTTGTACTGCGAATGGCTACAGTTCTCTTGTGGTGTTTTCCAAAACCGCCACTTCTTTTTCGTCCTCGTCTCTGGTCCCGCCCCATTTATGGTTCCATCTTCCTGTTGCGTCCTCATATGGGTGCTCGAAGTTCCTTGAATTGGTTGATAGATATCTTCTTCAGTAGTGGCAGTCTTTTTCACCATGTCACTACTGTCAATGGATTTGCTTCCTTCCATCTTGAATCAGTCTCAGCGTGGTGACATATATTGTAGGACCAAGGTTTAGCACGGATCGCTTGGACCTTTCGATGCGCATCAAAAGCCGAGGTGAATACAAACTCAGAGTGTGGGCATCATTCTCATTTGTCGCATGGCTTGTGTCGCTATGCTGGCTGAAATGGGATTAGATCACGCATGCCAAACACGGGCCGCGGTTCTGAATACACAGCGCTAACAACACGGCAGTTGATCCTCTTTGCTTCTCCACATGATAATATACCCGTACACCATTGCGGAAGCCGTTAATGCGGGGTGATGACTAGTAGTAGGCAGTACAGTAACTAGTACTTGGTAGGCTCACATGTGTAATTGACCAAAACCGAGGAACCCGGTGCTATAAACACGATACTTACAGCTGGCAAATTCTGGTGACCAACAGTGATTACTCGGCTTCACAAGGAACTTCTCTGTTTGACAAAGGTGGGTAGTCGATAGATAAGACAAGTCGCTGTTTCGCATAAGAACAAGGCCACTTAAGAGACCCTGGTGACAGTTGGACCATCCAGCAAGTTCCTGACTGGCAGCCCAATTAATCACTATTACAAAGTTTCTGTCTTTTCTGCATCTGGTGCTCCTCGCGAGCATAAATTAGTTCAACCTTCAGTATCCTGGCCTGGCGGCAGTCAGCATACCCTGTCTAATGTCATCGTGCAGTTCCTCGAGTTTCAATGGCCTCACAACATCGTTTGACATGTCTCTTGAAGTTATCTTTGCGGTTAAACTCTTTCAGTGGTGTTGCGCATCCAGGATTTGTGCAGAATAGCCTGACCTTCGAAGAAAATGACTCTTTGTGCACTGTAGACTTGTGTCGCTCGAGATCCTTTCGCAAGCCAAACGCAGCTAAGCAAAGAAAACACTTGTAGCGAAGATTGTGCTTGCGATTGTAATGATTTGTCCGAAGTCCTGGCGTTCGGAACTTGTCATCACAATCAGGACAAGCGTACTTCAGTTCATTATTCTCAGTCTTTATACAAAGTTCAATCGCTATGTTTGTAGTGGATTGGTTCGCAGAAGTTATGGCCATCGAGACTGAACTGGCTGCAGAAGAATTTGATCTTGCTGGTATGATTGAAGAGCCGAAGCTCAGTAACGAGGAGGAACGCGTAGGCGATGACGTAGCAGAGGAGCATGCACTGAAGCTTACTCCCCCTCCATCCGTAGTGGGACTGATCGGAGTTGCGGGCAGGCCATGAAACTTTTCAAAAAACTTCACTTGCTGCAAATGCAAAGCTGCTAACTGTGTGGCAAAGGAGACATCGACGCCCTCCCAGTATGTCGGTTCAATTACCAGACTCATATCTGATGACGATTGCCTTATCAGATCAATCAGCAATTATTCATCATTGCTTTGACCAACATACCATTGCGAATCTTCCACCTGTATTACCGGAGATGCTGTGCAGACCATGTTTGAGGCCGAAGAACCACTTGAAGTAGAAGCATAGTTCTGCACCGACTCTACGACGTCTTCGCTAGACGATGGTGCAGATTCACACTGCCAGCCTCGAAACTGCTCCCTATTTGTATGCGTCCTGAAAAAGATACCAGACGCTGCATCGGATGTGTTGGTAGCAGGGCTGCAAATCATCGAGTCGCCAATTTGGTCCATTCTCGACTCCAACTGTAGGGAACTGCAATCTTCAGTCTCAAATTGTTTGCCCTTACGCTTTCGCTGTGGAGGCCCTGGAAGAGTAAAGTGCTCCGATCGACGGCGCTTTTTCCTGCTTGAAAACAGACTATGCTCTGTTTCAAACATTCTTCTGTCGCTACCAAGAGTTTGCTCCCATCGGTGTGGCACTCCATTAATCATTGTTCTTGGAGGATGGCAGCCAGGATTGAACTCGTTTTCTACAGCGTCCATTTCAAATGGTCCTTGTGGTTGGATAGGGAAAGAATTCGTCGCTGAGCATGTCGATATAGCGGAAATGGGTGTAATCGGCTCCGTGTCTCTTAACGACCCCATGAGATGCGAAAAGATGAATGGATTTGGTTTGAACTCGACATCCCAAGGACTCACAAAGGACCCTGATTCACCGGTGTTCGCGGTTCCGACTTGCAGAAAAGGCCGTTGCGCTTCATTATTGTCAGCTAATGCAGTGACGCCGTCATTGGTACTGACCATTGTAGGCTGGCAAGTCTTGTAAAAAAGACTGCGTGTCTAGTCCAATAATTTCTTCAGCAGTAAGCCGTGCCATTTTCTTTTCTGGGCTCGATGTCGTTGTGGGACTGCTTTCTGCAATTGGGGAGATGCTTGCAGGTCGCCCACAAAATTGAGGACCGCTGATGACTTCTGGTAAAGTCCGATCTGGTGCTAATTGTTTGTCTGAATATCTCGAGCAGTCTACCACACTGGGTAGTTTTGGAGTCTGCTCGCAAACAGGTCTTTGTATCGAATTGGCATCCCAGTTGCGGAAATCAGGCGCATTTCGAATTGCTTCTGTTGCTCGTTTTGGCGCATTCGCCTCCAGGTCTTCGACATTAACCAATCTGTGCACACTGATGACAGTAAAGCTTCGAGGGGCTTCTTCCTGGGGTGGGCTATTGTGTAATCTGCGCCTTCTGAAGAAACATATGCAAACAATTAAATTTGCCAGAGCAATCACTGGCATGCTAACGCCAAGCGCAATAGCGATCTTGGTGTTTGTCGACATGCCGTTGTGCTGCGAAGATAGTGATGATGCAGACATGAATTCGGCAGTAGCAGTCGTTCTCGAAGTAAAGACCACGGTGTGTCTCGTATCGCAAATCGAAGAGAACGGATTCTAGTCATGTTGAAAGCTGTGGGATTTTAAGAGTTGGCACAAGGCAACAAGGCTGGAGAGGCATACTGGAAGCCTTCCCACTGAGGCGCAGTCAGCCAATCGCGACTGCAGAGACTAGATCTCTGGGGGGCTGATGAACTACACAATGTGCCGCGTCTGACTCCCCTTGGCCATCGTACAGCATAGTGTCGTTGGTTGTCACTGTAGAGTCTGGCCAGGTGCATGGACATCGTGGAACAGGTAGGTATTAAATGAGGCTTACGGCAATCCCTGCCGTCTCATCAACCTATACAGAATGAAGTAGTTATGCAGGGTCTCATCGTCTGCGAACATGCACTGCTGGGGGATGGTTAGCATTTTTGGACAAGTCCATCCGGCACATGCCACCTCACCTGGGCAGCACTTGGACAAGGTTCGACGGATGAAAGCAAGAATAAAGTATTCCAGGGCCGCACGACGTAGGGTTTGAAAAGGATCTCTACTTATAATTACCTGGAGTAGAGTCAGCATTCCAGGTGGGGGCGGGGCATCTTAACTAACCCACGTCATATCAACTATCGGAACTCCAACCACGTATAGTTATCTCAATTGCACCTTCAATTGAGCTCCTGTATCCAGCATCAACCTCCAACGTTTCCAGACCAAAATAACGGTCAAGAACCACCTACTCAGAATGTCAGAACACAACGACAATCGAGCCTCGCTCATCAATCGCCAACTCCCGGAAATGACCCTCTCAACCGCAGAAAACCCATTAACAGCACCACGTCCACCCCCAGCAAACCTCTTACCAGCACAAAGAGCAGCATATAGATTCCAAGTCAACGGCAACGCCATCAGTACGTGATTATCAAATACACACAGGGTACACACAAACCCCTTCCCTTCCCTTCACCCAACTAACATTCCCCCCAAAGTCACCGGCGGCGCAGGCACCCTAGCCCTAGAAGCAGCCCAAGCCCTCCTCGAACACGGCTGCACCGGCCTCGCCCTCTGGGACCTCAACCCCGAAGCATCCTTCGAAGCCGTCAAAAGACTCCACACCCAATTTCCCTCCGCCCGCATCACCACCGCCGCCGTCGACGTCCGCAACGCCTCCGCCATTGCCTCCGCCATCGCCTCCACCCTCAATGTCCTAGGCTCAATCGACATCCTCTGCTGCTTCGCAGGCGTCGTAGACTGCACGCACGCACTCGACATGTCGCCCGACCAGTGGCGACGCACACACGACGTCAATCTAACTGGCTCTTTTCTCTGCGCGCAGGCGGCGGCGCGCCAGATGCGTGCTCAGGGCGAGGGAGGGAGCATTGTTTTCACGGCTTCGATTTCTGCACATGGTACGAATTTCCCGCAGCCCCAGTGTGCGTATAATAGTTCCAAGGCGGCGCTGGTGTCGCTGGCTAGGAGCTTGGCGGCCGAGTGGTCCGGCTTTGGGGTCAGGGTGAATTGCTTGAGCCCCGGGTATATGGATACGGTTTTGAACGAGGGCGAGGGACTGCGTGGAGCGAGGGAAGTGTGGAATTCGAGAAATCCAATGGGGCGAATGGGGGATCCGTGGGAAGTCACGGGGCCTCTGGTCTTGTTGGTGAGTAATGCTGGGAGATATATTAATGGGACGGATGTGGTTGTTGATGGTGGTGCCATGGTGTTTTAGAGAGAGAGAGAGAGAGAGAGAGAGAAGGAAACTTTCCAAGAGAAGGAAAAGGAAAAGGGAAAAGTTTTTTTTGGAATAATCATAATATCAATTCCTCTACTTGCTCCCCTTTATTCACCCTCCCCAAGCATCAGCGGTGGTCCCGCCGGGATACTAAACCCCTCTACATCCAACGTACTCTCCCCTCTTTCCAAAGGACTACTCCACTCCTCCCCCTCCCCAACGCCCACTTTGGTCGGACTCGGGAAACTACTCGGGATGAACAGGGGCGGCGGCTCAACAGGACTAACAAAGACGGACTGTTGTTGTTTTTTGGTGGGCGTTGTGGTTATGCACTGTTGGTAATGAGAGGAAGAGGGGTTTTTCCTGGGGGTGAGTTCGTCTATTGTTGTTGCTTGGCTTGGGAGGGGAGGGTGAGTGGATGAGGAAGGGGGTTGGTGGTGGTGGTGGTGGTGGTGGGAGTAAGAATTGTCTTGGGTGGTGGTGGCAGCGGTGTAGCTTGATTTATCAGGGGCTACGAGGATACTTGATGTTGTTTGGGGGCGGGCAGAGGTGTATTGGGAGTAAGAGAGCCATTCTGTGTGGACTTGTTGTTCTGCTTTTGTGGAGGGGGAGGATGTTGGGGTTTGGATGGG
>SSBG01000032.1:306358-321826 GCA_028220655.1 Shiraia bambusicola | reverse complement strand
GAATTGATATCAAATAGGGTGAGCTGTAGGTCTGCTTCAGGATAAGCTAATTGAGTGTTGCGTGGTTGAGGTATTACGCGTTTTTGTCTTGAGGTTGACGTGCTGGTGGGGCGTGAGCGACTCGCTTGGGTGAGCGACTCGCTTGTGAACCACGTTAGGTAATTTTATATAAAGTTTTATAAAGGAGCCTTTAGGGCTAAGTATTAAAGCTATTATTATCAGAAAAATAATTAAATCACACTTTATTATTTAGATAGACTCTTTACGCATTCTTATACGGTGCTAGTGACTAAAGTCCTGTCCCCAGATCTAGTGATATGGTTTCTAGGCTTCCGCCACGTGAAACATGTGCTTTATCAACTTTATACGTCTTCTTTCAACACCAATATGTTAGATAAAAATGAAAATACAGGAACAGACTAGAGCAAAGCCAATATCAGGCTGGTAAAGGCACTGACGGGGTATTAGATATGGAGACGATTAACAACAAGAAAAGGGTATCAGGTTCTTTATGCGCTTCAAAAGCAGGCCGGCATGGTATATAACGAGGAAGGATGCTGTCTTTGAATCAGCCCATGTATATAACGAGGAAGGATGCTGTCTTTGAATCAGCACATGTGCTTTCCGAGTAGCTATCTGCCTGTGGCCTACCTGTAGACAGACTAGATCCTCTTTATCTGAATGGCCCGGCATTATAGCTAGGTTGCTGACCATCCGCGTTGCCTGTCAATTCAGCTACGCGTGCTTTAATACGGGCTACTCGGCTCTCAATCGTCTCCTCGCCACTCGTTTCTCCCTCATCTGTACGCTGGCTCTGGCTCTGGCTGCGACTGCGTCGAGTTTGTTCCTCACTAAGCCTTGCAGCGCGAGCTGCTGCATTCTGCCTGATCTGAGCCCAGCGGTCCTGTGTTGGGGCGGAGTCTGTCTTGACCGTAACGGATTCTTCTGAAATATCATCACGAGAATAGTTGGCGACAGTTGGCGTGAGCGGCTCCTCATGCTGTGTTGCAGTGACATCTTCTTCGCTATCATCTTCCGGTGCAAAGGCTGGCATATCTTCCACAGGACCTTGATCGAAACGAGAGAAAGCCTGCTCGGCTTGTTGCTGCTCATGTGCTGCACTGCCAGGAACTAACGGTGGACTTGGTTTGCGAGTAACGTCTGCATCAGCTGCAGCTAGGCTTCGCTCAAAAACCTGGGGTAGTGCTGTAATGGCCTCAGGCTCATCATCAACATGGATTGGGGATGATGCCCTGACAGAGTGCTGATGCTCTTCCAAACGTGATTCACTACGAACAGGTTCGTGGTGCGGCACGTCCTCAGATTCTCTTGAATGAGCAGTTGCAGATGCTGCTGGCACGGCAGTCTTCTTACGTCCAAATAACTTCCGAAACCCACCCTCTTTCTTCTTCACCTTGCTGGGAGAAGCTTTCTTCTCAGATGGCTGCATGTGATCTTCACTGGCACGAACATTGGCCTGCGGTGGGATAGACGATTGGGGAGCAACGCTTGGCGATGCAACTACAGGCTTGCGTTCGGGGACCGGTTTCCTCATGGCAGGGTGAGGATCGACTGAATCCATGGGCGGGAAAGGCTTCTCCCCTGGGATCGGAGTGGGCGTAGGCGAATCATCGGGCCATGGAACCCGAGTCGCAGATGAAGCTTCAGCGGTCGGCGTGATTGCCTGCTCGATTGGCGCAGGCGAGCGGGAAGCGGCTCGAGTGGCAGGCGTCTTCTTGTCCGATTTTGGCAGTGCTGGTAAATCGCGATTGGATATTTCTGGTGGCAGTGGCGACATGCGGCCATTGGCGGTTGACAAAAGGTTATCCTTGGAACCTTTTCCCGCATTCACGTCTCCAAGGTACTGCGCCCGCAGAGTTTCCTTATCTTTTGCGCCCTCACCAAACTTCTTATCCCATTTCATGGCTGGCCCTGCCTCATTAACCAGATGTGGCTGTAGTGTCAGCACGCTGTTAGTCTTTATCGAGGATGTTTCTTCCTTTCTCGCTCTACGCTGGGCCAATTGATGAGCATCTTTTTGATCACGCTCCTGCTGAGCCAATTGCGCCGCAGCAGCTTGGATTTTGGCGTGCTGATCAGGACCAATACTTGTTTTACTCATCGGGGTATGTGCTGTTGTCCGGTTGTATGGCTCCTTGGAGCTGGTTGCTTTTTTACCCGTTGACTTGCGCCGTCCAAGCCGACCTCGGCGAGTGAAGCTGAATTTGGACTTTTTCTCAGCAATGTATGCACCCTCCTCTGGTCCAGGGGAAGCGCCTTTGACTTGTTCTTCAATGACGAGCCACTTGGCCCCAGGTATCCGCGTCTCGATCAGAGTGCATCTGCCAAACGCAGCCTTGCGGTCTGTAGTTTCTTCACTAGCCAAGCTGATCATCCATACCCACCAGAATGTTTCGTCCAAGTCAAAACGTGTGATGCTGGCAAGTTCACCCGGCTCCAAATCTTCTTCAGCTTGCAACCCGTTTCTAACGTGAGACTGGGAGCTGTGCACTCGAGCACCTTCACCCAGCGGTGGGAGCTTTTGCGCTGGAAGCATCAAGGTGGTTGGCGATGTCTGATTGCCTTCGTCAGCGAACCCAGAAGACAAGAAGTCTGCCCAGGATGGAGTGGTAGGACGACCATAATCAGTCGCCTTGGAGCGAGGCCCAGACCGGAGGCTGGAGAAATCTCGTGGATTACCTCCGTTGGAGTTTCCATTCAGGCTGTTCGCGGAGCTATCAAGTAGCCCAGAAAACCCCATATCCTCGAACCGAGACCAGGATGGATTTGGTGTGGTTGTTTCGGACAGTATGTTAGATTGATTTGTGGACGAGATACATTCGAGCACTCTGCGACACTCGTCAGTCAGGGCTTTGACGGTATCCTCGTAAGCGGAAAACTCCTGCAAGGCTAGATCATCGTCTCGGTATTCAAAGTTTTTTGCACGGCGCAGAAGAGAGAAGGGTGTGGGAGAGACCGAGTTCACGATCATGACCACCCTGGTCGTACTCGTTTGCATCAGCACGGGTGTCTGAGGGGGGTATTCGGTCTGTGCGAGTAGTGATTGTAGCGATCGCGGAAGGGTAGAGATACCACCCACGGCGTTGACGTCAGGCGACAGGGATCGTAGGTACGCAAAGAACAGATGGCTTGCCGCGTCCGCTGCCCTAGTTCTTATTTAGTCCGAATTTCTCAAATTTGCATGGATGCGCTTACTTCTCCCACGTTCGGTAGCCCCCATCAAAGCCTTTGCCGTCTTCAGTGAACTCGAATGCCCACCAGCCCGCTAAACGGGACAGCTTTCTGCCGCCCATGCCGTTCGTTTTGCCTCGTGCTGCCACGGCAGAGAGCAAGTCGAAAAAGTCGAAAATGATACGACTGCGGGCCTCTGACTCGACGCTGATGGGAATGAAGGTGTCGAAAGCGTGTCGAGCAAAGTTGGAATCTAGAGGCTCGATTAGTTCTCTACCATTGCAATTGTAGGGCAACGAGAATTGCACTCACCAGACTCGCCGATCCGAAACAGCTCGTACGCGTCCCACGTCACCACACCTCCTGGTAGTCTACTCCAGCACCATTTTAGGATACTACAGAGAGTCTGAATATACATTAGCATGGTGGCCTAGACAAACTATGTCAAGTGGTCCAGGGGGGAGGGCACATCTTACCAATGGCTCAGTCAGGCGCAACTCAGTGGCCAGGCCTTCGCCCTTGTACTGTGAGCTGCCTTCATATGCAGATTTGAAGAAATTGCGGATGAAATTACGAGATGCGCTGGTGTCAGACGTGGGGCGAAAAGGAAGGAGCATAAAGGGCATGTCAAGTGCTAACCCACGCGTCAGTATGGACACGCATCGAACATGGAACACGATGACAGAAACGTACCTCTGGACTTCATCTCCTGTGTGCAGCCGTGAATCAATTCTTGCAGCTCGTCAGGGGCAACATCTTTGCGCGACCACGACTCTTCCCAGCGCGGCTTTGGCGGTGCAATGGGCTCGTCGCCGTCGCCATAGCGGCCAGCCTTGGAGGCAGAGCGGGTGCCATCTTTGGACTTGAAGACATTCTTGAAGAATGCCATGTTGCAGGGGGCGCAGGGCCTCTGAGAGGGCCGTTTGAAGTGGTTACCGACAGCAAATGCGAATGCACGGGGGGCGGCAGGTGGAGGTGTTGGTGGCTACGTGGTGGAGTGGGAGCGAGCGCGGGCGCAGACGACTGTAACATGCAGCGGGCAGGCTCGAAGGCTCGAAGCTACTAATTACAGACTCGAGAAGTGAGCACGAAGGAGACTGCTCAGAACCGGAAGCTCCCTAATGGGTAGGTAGGTGAAAAGGAGAATGCAACAAATGCGGATGCCCTTGAGCCTTGAGGCGGACCCTCGTTTGGGACTGAAGCGAAATAAGATGCAGAGAGAGCCCAATGATTGCGGGTGCCCTATCCGCCAAGACAACCTTAAATCCGCGGGAAGGGGCTACCACTGGCTAGCTGTTGATGCACCTGCAGCCGGCTTTTTCGTGTCACTCCCCTGTCTCCACCACCCACCACACATTCACCCACGGCCACAACTGACCACAACATCAATCCACCACCGCTTTTGCCAGCACCCGCCAACTCACCACGTCTGGCCTCTGCCCCAGTCCTCGATTGGCTGCTGCTGCTGTGTGATGCGTTGTCTTTTATGGCGTCACTCCCCGCGCAACTTTCCTTGCATGTCCACCCTGTCCTGTCTTGGCTACTCCACCATTGGCATTACCATCTGCCTGCGTACTGTTATGTACCACCAAGTACACATGTGTGTGTGTGTGTGTGTGTGTTAATTAAGTGACAAGTCCACACCTGGCCCGAGTAGTACAAGCAGTATTACGGAGTACCTACCTATGCTAACTATGCGAATTAATTAGCACATGTCAAAGCCAGCCTCCTTGCAGCATCCTCCTATCTGGCCGATCTGCTGCCCCTGAACACCACACTATCCTCATTCAGCATTTAGACCTATGTATACGGAGGATTACTCTGTGTGTGTGTGAGGACGGATCAGCATCCGCGCCTTGGATTCGTCGTAAACTTGGGCATAATCAATCTTAATGTTCCACCTTCTGCCAAATCCAATCTGCCACCCTTGATTTAATCCACTTGAGTCAGTCAACTTGACACCAACACGACGCTTGCAGCTGCATGATCAGTGGCTTGCTTTTTCCCTCGTCTACAAGTACGAGGCATTTGAGATTTTGAACAATTTGAATCACCTACCTACCTACTCCGTAGTTACCTGTAGACAATGTCCGTTGAGCAATAACGCTTGACTAATAGACCCAATGTTGGCGTTGTAAATGAAACAGCGACCCTTCAGCTCAGACCTTGCAATCTCCCACACTCCCTTGCCTAGGTATTCTATCACTGATATAGGTAGGTACCTAGATTATCTACACAAAAAAACGATAATGTGTATAGATGGTACAAATTCTTGATCATCTAAATAACCATTTACTATTGCAAATTGCCCCAAAATGTCAAATTCGACAATTCGACAAAAGGTCTACGGAGTAATATCACAAGTGCAATGAGGGGGACCAAGCTTTCACTAAAATGACGTGCAGTTTACCCATATGCATGTATACCAAGGAGCCTTTTCTCCAAGGAACACACTCTCTGATAAAACTGCAACAGTTGCAGGAGCTATAACGACACAATGGGAGAATAATAGTATCCACAGACCTCCAAAGACATTTGTTCATAAACATATAGTAAGATTAACAAAGACCCCCAATTTACCAACATTGTTCTTAATGTATGGCTTCCACTTACCAGGAACGAGCTCTTTCGCGTAAATTTAACGTGAACGTGTCCCATCACCTGATTACGCGTTTAACTAGCGCTAACATAAAAAGGCTAAACCTGTTCTCTCTAGCGTTCTGGACAAAAACATTGACTCTCAACTAATAATATCAGTCTCACAATTCAACACCTCAACACCCCCCCTTCCCATTAGCGGTTAAAGATCTTCCAGAGTACAAAAGTTATTTAAAAGCGATTTGAAACATATTCCAACCTCTTGGCTGAGCTCTTGTCCACACACAATGCCAGCACAGACAGCATGTCCGATCTCAGAGGTAGACCAGGCGCTTGTCTCATATATCAATTCTCGCGATGAAACCTTGGAAACTCGACGTACCCTCTCCAAGTACCTTACTACCGCCCTAAGGCCCGTTGCTTCTGCAACGCAAAGCCAGCATCTCAACCACGAGTGTCCACATAACATTTCCACGGTCCCTAAAAACCCACCCGGTCTAAGCGATTTGAGAGCCCAGTATTTGCAAGCCTTAAGGGCCCACAATCAGGCAAAGACCAGGCATCGTGAGCTACAATCTTTTCTTCAAGACTTGCAACAACGTCATGTGATCGAGAATCCGGTGCAATCTACATCAGACTGTGCAAATGAGTCTCCGCGGCATTATGTGGCCTTACTCCGCCAACGTTGCCAAGTAGCAGAGCTTCAAGTCATCCGAGACTCGCTGGAAAAGTTGCTGATTACGAAACCGCCCAACGCTGGTCGAGATCCCAAAAGCCTCGTAAAAGAAATCATAGGAGAGCAGCCAGATCTACCTGCAGAACGACTAGAACAACTCTCAGCCACCAATAGTGACCAGACGTTGGTATTCAAGCTCAAGCAGGAAGTGCTTGATGCAAGAGCAAGCATGGATCGAGCAAATACCATGAAAGCTCAAGTTCAAAATGACTCCATGGGACGGCCAAGCTTACAACAGCAAGTGCATGCTTTACAATGTGCAAGAGATGAGATGGTAGAGTGGATGCAAGGCGAGTTGGTCAAGATGGAAGAGGACTCAGTTTTCCTCGAGGATGCGTCACCAATGAAGCGTCCACTATCTACCACTGCACCTGTCAATCTTCCTTCAGCCGAATTCCGCGTCCGCGAAGCATATGATCGATATTCGGCATATCGAGCCCGCTTAATTGAAACCTATGAGATCCTACTACAACCCCAGCAAAACTCTGGTCTTACTGATAGCGGAACAAAACCCACTGTCACGATTTCAGGTGATCCGCAAGAACAGTCTAAGCCAGCCATGTCCATCACCAAGCTTCTTCCGCATATTCCACAACTCGTGTGTACAGCGAACAGTGAACGCTCCCTCCTCCAACAATCCGTATACCTCCAATCCCAAATTGCATCTGCTGATCAGGAGATTGAAGAAGCGCTCTTACGTCTTTCAGGTGAGAGTCATCTTCTTCCCGCAGGCTCAAAGGATGTGGTTGCCTGGAGCAAGACAGCACTGGAAGCGGAAGCAACGACGGAGAAACATATCAAAGAACATTTGATGGCGAGTCAACAAGAAACGAGCAGTGTAAGCACAATTGTAGAATTGTGTTCACTACAAAGTAAGGTTTTGGCGTCGTCGTAGAGTTTGCATTCTAGAGATTATATATTGCAGTCCCATGTGCAATCCTTGTAGCCATTTATCTTGTCGAGGTTGGGCATACACACTATTCATACGAATAGGCGTTGCAACAGCTCTCCCCTACACTCACTTTTGTCAGCAAAGTCTATGCAATAAATCACGAGCCGACTTATCTGATTATTGTCTGATATAAGCTATGAGACATCAAGCCTACCTTTGTAGTGTAGCATAATCGTATCGCAAACATAAAACTGCTTGTTCCTTGTAACCGCTGGGTCTGGTGAATTATGGTAGTAACATTATTGTACGAAATTCCTAGTTTCATGGATAGAAGTCGCTGGAGTGCATAGATCTCGAATCATATGCAGCTCAAGAATGCGGTAAAGCCAGTGCTACACGGGATTTCTGATGTATCCCAGTCTCATCTCCGTATTTTTTTATCATGAGCGCATGTCCAGAGGTTGTCTTTGATGAGTGATCTCTGTGGTGCAAATTCCTGAAAAAGTGTATCAAAGGCACACGCGAATTAGTGTGGTGGGAAAGGCACTTGGAGTAGACAAAACTTAAGATAGAGTGGATTATAGAATATGTGTTGACTTTAGATATAGTTGGTGATGGAAGCTTGGAGTATTCACATAACCTTTTTTTTGTTATAATGGCGTATTTTCGAGTAGTAAAAATTCCAGTGATGTTGTGTGCATATTATTTTCTACTAAATATAATCTCCACAACACTGAACGTAATAAGTCATATGATATCAAGATAAAGAAGCTGCTTTCCCATAATTACGAACCATGTATCGAACTACCCAACGAGAGAGCTTGTAACCTTCTTCTCTATCTGTACACCGACGTTCCAAAAGGTGTCAAGCCCCCCACTCTAGGCAATCATTTGCCTTCTCTTCAACCTCCCACGCACGGGATCAAACGGCTCATCACCCCTCGAATCACCACCCACGCCCGCAAATGATTCATCACCACCTACATAGCTACCTAATTCCCTTCCACAAAACCACGTTCCCATTTTTTTTCTCTCATATCGTCTCACTCACACATTGCATAAGCTAATCTTTTTCCCCTCTGTTATCACACGACATTCCTACATAGATCGCCAGTCGAAAGCGGGGCCGCAGGTCCTGCGCTTAGAAGGACTATGCATGCATGATATGCCGCATGCGCTTCCCCTTCGTATCTGCACATACGCACCAAGTGTAAAGCGCTGGCGATTTTTTTTTTTGGGGGGGGGGGGGTCTCAGCCTCACTTTACCTTAGGCAAGCTTGTACTATGTAATACTTCGTACCTAGGAAGCAAATATAGAAATAGGCAGAAAGAGGAAAAGGCAAAAGGAAAAATCACGCATGATATTGAAAAAGATTTCTAGTCGGTTAACATCCTTACCTAGGTAAACTCGAATTTACTACTACAGTACCTGTCTACGCTGACCTACCTACCTCTTAGGTAATTCCACCACCCAGTCAAATACCATCCACGTAAATATACAAAAGCCTCCAACCGGCACTCCTTCCTCACCCAACAAGTACCAATATAACCCAATCAAACGCCTATTTTTAAAACCATTTTCACCTCACCTCACCTCATTCCTTCCCGACACTTTAGTACCACACCCCTCCCTCCCCTTCCCCTGACCAGAAACTCAATTACTACCTATGTATGTATACATACATACCTACCGAGCATAGATAATCATTGCACGCTAGACCGAACGCTCTGCACGTGTCGGCCGCCGGTGACCTAACTTTTCTGCGTATTGTTGTCGATGACGTTGAGGGTGGAATTAGCTTAGGCTGTGTATGTATGTGGGAATAAAATGCCGGAGATCTGGCATTAGTTAAATAAGTGGGCAGGGGGGTTTATGAATGCCGCGAGTTGACGCGTTCTTTGTGTATTTTAATCTATTTATGTGGGGGTGGGGGCAGGAATATGTTGGGTTTAGTGGGTGTAATTCCCGAGATATAGAAAAGGGAAGTGAAAAAAAAAGAAAAAAAAAAGGTTAGATAGATATTGATACTTTTTGGTGATGGTCAGGGTGGGCTTGATTGTGCATGTGGTGGCTGGGTGATTAGGTACTCCGTATTCTCCATAATTAGCGGTAGACTAGTAGTAGTAAAGTGAAGCAAGAATTTGAATCTTAGCATAAAAAAAGACAAACCCAGTATACTCGAGGAAAACGAATCGTAGTAAAATCATCATCACATTTATGTAGAAACTACAAGCTACGTAATTCCATAAAACTACTTCAAAGTGCGCCGAAGGGTATAAGTAAAGCTAAAGGAACTTCAGTTCGTCATGTATCGTAATACCTCCTGCCTGCTTACAAAGCCTTAGCACTCTGGTATTCAATCCTCCTCATCGCCGCTATTATTAGCAGTATTCGGTCTTTTTGGCTTTCCATTGCCAATTACCCAGGTACCAGCTTCTTTTACAATCAGGCCCTCTTCAAGTAGGTATTTTTCGAGGGTTTGATCTTGACGCCATGTCTTGTAGTCAAGCATGTTTACAAAGTTCTTCTTGTCCTTTTCAAGATGCTTGCCAATATGCTCTATTCGTTCTTCCCATGAGTTGGGTCCATTGAATTTGTCGTCGCAAAAGAGGCAGGTCGACTGTTGCGGCGGTTTGCGGAGGGATTGCAGGCAGCGATTCTGATGCTCAGCAAGGTTTGCATCGGTGACTGGACGCGACTTCTGATCGCGTGACTGACAGTCACGGCCTGGTGTAGCGTGCATCCGGCGCAAGTGTTGCGTGAAGAGATCTTTACGATTGAAATCATTGTAGTAGAGAGTTTGATCATCGTTGGCATCAGTAGTCGGTGCGCAGAGATCACATCGCCAGAAACCGGTTTTGATGTGTTGTGTGTTGACATGACGCTTCCATTCATTCTTTGACGAGAAAGTGGAGGTACAACCATATGCTGCAAGTGGACAAGGGAAGTGGCGCCGGTCGTCGCCAAAGTCTGATGGAGACCTAGTGAGGTTTGAAATTTTACGACTTCTTCTTGAGGCATTTGTATTGCCTCTCGGGCTAGGTGCAGCAGAGTCTTTGCGGGTCGATCCTCGGCGCTTAGTGGACCTGGTGGAGCTGCTGTTCGAGGCCCAAGACCGTCTTCGCTTACCAGACCGGGAGCTTGGATTGTAATCTGAGTCCGAAGATGGATCTTCTTCGAGACCAATAGGCTGAACGAACTCAGCGTCTCGCACTGAGTAGCCAATTCCAGAATCAGTATAATCAGCAACCCCGTCAGATGATTCCTCCGCCTCTTTGATGGCAACAGGTTCATGTTCGCTTGAGGCTTCTGCCTTTAGTTCCACGTCAACGCTCTCTTCAATAATAGGCTCAGGCTCAGGATGTTCGTACTCCAGCTCGCGAAGGCTACAACCGCCATGAAGTGGAGTTTGAGACATGCAACCATCATCCACAAAGTGCTCTGGGGCGGTGTATGGCTGCGCCAGTCGTGGAAAAACTTCCATCCGGGTTCCGTAGGGAACCGCTGGGTAGGGTTGGGGCGAGCGCAGCTCGCTTTGTGTGGCATAGCTGCTCGAGTCCCCAGATGATGGGTCGGGGGAGTTCTTTCTATACAAGTCCGAGAAGGCCCACTGCGGCTCGAATTGCTGGCTGTGCGGATGACGGACAGGAAATTTAGCATGAAGTAGTCCCTGTGGAAAAGAGTATGAATCCTGCAGAAATCGATCCATGACCATCCCGTTGTCACCATAGCCTGCAATGTAGATGCGTTCTTGTGGGCTAAACATGTAGCTGTGATGCTCGACTCCCCAATTAGGGTAGCTGGGCTCATCCATTGACTGAGGAATGAGTGGAAGATCTTTGTACTGTAGGGCCGCCATTACTGAAAACGCAAGTTTTTTTTTTCTGGGGTTTTTTTTTTCGAATAATAAAAAAAAACTCAGTGTTGTGTAATATGGTCAATCAAAAAAGTCTTGCACTCTTTGGGGCGATATGACGACCAGGGGGACTGAAGATACTGTACAGGTCAGCAAATCTTTCTGACAAATTCACCTTGTTCCTAAATTCGGCCGGTAGATTTAGATTCTTTACCTGTAATCGTTCCTCAAACTAATGTCCCCTGGAAATTGTGTTTTGTCGTAGGATTAGGAGGGGGGCGAGTACAAATAGGCCACAGGTTGGGTCGACTTTTAAAGACTTGAAAAACGAAAGGAGTTGGGCATTGAACATAAGCGTCAAGGCGGGTGAAGCAAAAAAAAAACCCCCCCAAAAACTTGGTTGTTGGCTAGGTAGCACCGCCCTCAATGTCCGTCTGAGAGACCACCATCTCGTCCTTCAACCTTCACTGTGTTTTATGGTGGACAGCTAGCAGAGCCGCATGGGAATTGAGCCAATGACTAGAGTTCTGCTGCACGCTCAAGCCTCAGCTTACTTGTACCCCTGCGGATGCATTCACCGGTCTTAGGTGCAGACAGTGGACAGCCACCACCTTTGGGTTGGAAAAGGAATATTGACTGGGATTCGGGAGATCGCTGCCGTATCGCGCTCGACCTCGAGAGGACCACCATCTGGATTCTGCAGCACCCACGGAAGGACACAAGCGAACTCGTAGGCAGTGCCCAAGCAGCCAAGCTTGTTGCTTGCTGCTTGCATGGTTCTACCGTTGGGGGCCGTGGCGATTGAGACTTGTCACGAATCAAAGGTAGGAATTAGCGAGACATGCAGTTGGCCAGCCGCCACACGACAAGAGTTTGCCAGGTAATAATAGTTAACAACTGATTCCTGTTCCCTCTCAGGTCCGTCCAGTTTGTTAATTAGGACTCAGGCATGACATGGCCATAAGATGCCCATTCTCTTGTCCTACCGCACTTGCATCAGGGCCCGGCCCTACTGCAATCTCCTGCAGACCCAGAACCCCTCTTCAACTTTAGAGGGAGGATTGTCCACTGAGGGGACAGTAATTGTGTTGAAGGCTGGGCTAAGATGCTCATCCGATTGCGACAAGATAGCTAGTGACTGCTCCGTATTATTAGTTACTCCGTACTTACTACTTTACGTACTCTGTACGCAGAGAAAACGCCTGGGCTGTTTCTGCAACTGTCATCTATCCAGCTAATACCAGCTGCTGGATGTGTGTGTGTGTGTGTAGGTTTTACCCAAGGCGCATTACCCAGGGGGCAGTGCGACCCGCACAGTTTGTGTGAAAGACCAAGGGTGAGCGAGTGGCAGACTGACTGCAGTTTTGGGAGTAGCTATTGATTAAATTGATGCCCCCCCCCCCCCCTGTAGTTACGAAAATGCTCGTATCTTTTGTCCCATGGGGCTAGACCACTTTTTCACCAAGTCACCATTTTAATCGGTGAATACCAAGCCTGGTAAAGGATAATAGAACAATCCAAATTTATCTACATAGTTACATACTGTACTCCGTAATTAACTAGTATCAAGTTATAGCTTGAACGATTGCTGCCTTGTTATGTTTAGACCCTATCGAATAATAAGAGATAAGAGCGTCTTGGTAGGGGAGGTTGATGGCTAAATAATTATTCCCCGCAGTTTGGAACCATGCCATGTATACATATGTAAGTATAGTTATATGTAGTTAGTTATACATAATATGTATAATGTATAGGTACATACTATGTAGGTACTCGGAGCTCAGAAGCCCGATTCCCGAAGTCGAGTGTGCCACATTCTCACGCCCGTCCACCCCTGCGTCGGGGGTTTGGCTTGGATGGGCTACAAAATGTTCAACACAAACCGTCTTTGCAAACGCTCGCGTAGGATTTCATCACAAAGAAGAACGGCTGCGCCGTCGAGTTCTGGTGGACAAGATTTCATCGTTTGCTATTTCTGGTAATGGCCTTCCGCGCCTGAAGTAATAATGCAAAGCAAAAAACACAGTTCATACTTGGTGACTTGGCATCTTCTCCCTCCCCGCAGATCTCCGGGAATCTGACGCAATTGGCATCATGCCCGCTGCCATGTTAGCGCTGGGATGCTCTTGACGGCACGACCACGAAAACTGGCTTGCTGTCGACCGGAACATGCGGGTCAAACAGAAGATGCCTGTGCTTGAATCGCGGGAAACAAAAACTCCACGAGTCCTGTCTCCAGTTTTGCTCTCCAAGCCCAAAAACTAAATGTCAAGGCTAACGGTTGATCTTTCACCCAGTCGACGCTGGGGGTCGTGTCGCTCCTCACACTGCAAGTTTGGCGACCAGACGCTCTTCGATTCCATCCAGGATCCATTGGTGGTCCAGCACCTCCAAATTCTCAGCTTCGTTCAAGAATAGCTTATCGGGATCTTGTTCTGGACCCATCATGCCGACGCCTGGGTTAGCCATGGCCATCTGTTGCGTGACCTGGTTGGCAGCTATTGCAGGAACCGTCGTTAGCTGTGAAAAAGCGGGTAACAAATGTATGTGAGCGCATCAAACAACTTACCATTATTGCTGCCCAGAATGAAGTTATACACGGGCTGCAAGCCGAACAAGGTGAGGAAGTACCAGGATAAGCTTGATACCCATCTCACATCGAGATCACGGGTGCCTACTCCGGACTGGAGCATAGACTTGAATTGTGGCGTCAACGGGAACGGAAGTTTCACTGGAATTGAACAGCGATTAGCCAAAGGAGCACAGCTTGCAGAGTTGCAGGCTTTGAAAATGGGCCCCACTGGAAGTATGTAGACATGGCATAATAATCTCTGTCCATTTGCCTACCCAAGGCGAGTGCCTCTTCCTGGCGTACCAAGAGAAGACCCAGAACAGTTGGGAGGCGAGACTTACTAATGACAAAGCCCGAGAAAAAGGCATTGATCCAGCCCATGATCAAACTCTGAGGAATCATCATAGCCATATTACCCTTCATCATGCCCATCATTCCCTCCATGGCGGCAGGGTCGCTCATAGGATTAGGCCTGGGCTTGCCCCTCGACTCTGGATCAGCCAAGAACTTGCCCTCCTGATAGGCTTGCACCATGAACGCTTTGCGAGCTTGGAATGAAGACGGCGATAGAACATTGGCGTTGGTGCGCAGGTTGACGCCGCGGACCAGCGATCGCTGTTGTCGGATCTTGGGGAGTTCTTGTTTCTTGGGCGTCGTTTGGAGCAGTGTCATGGCGTAGTGGCGCAGAATGCCAGTAAGAACCTGTCATCCAGCTTGTTTAGAGGATTGGATATGTGCTACATTGTCAGGCGAACTCACCATGACTACTGTAATGGGCAGTAATATCCACCAACTGCGTAGACATTAGCCATGCCGTAGGAGGCTTCCATATAGTTGCAATGTCTGCGTACAACAGGGCGGGATCCCTATGGATCGTCTGAACAACTGGCTGTGACATGTTGCCGGAAGGCGACGAGTTGCGCGCGTCGCTGAGTGGGAGGGGTTGAGGCTGTGGGCGATGCTGGCAATGATGAAAAGGTCCCAACGCAACCGAAGTTGGCGACGGAACGGACCAGGCCAGGGTCTGAGTGGACACCTTTCTACCTACTACGGAGTAATTAATTGCCTACCTGCCCCCTCTCCCAGCTCTTTGATTACAGTAAAATTCCCCAAAGACTCACACATAGCTAGTCTTTCGACATGTCTGCTACACAAAAGATTGCAGTACATTCATTACCTGGTAAGCACCCTCTTGTATTCCAGCCTCGAAGCTCGAAGCATCACCAACTAAACAGCATGATGACAGACCTCAAGAACACTACCGACGACGCTCTACCAAATTACCTCCACTCGCTCAAATTCAAACAAATACACACCCAAACCGACGTTCGCCTAGTCCTCGGCTACTCCGCCGTCGTCATTGCCGGAGCCCTCTTCTATTTTGACTGGAAGTTTGGCTGGGAAGCTTCCAAACCATACACTGCACCCGCCGTCGTCGCGTACTTTTTGCTCAATGGCGCCTTTTCCTACTGGCTCTGGTTTGTGGAAAAGGGCGTTGTGTACGAGGGCCAGGGCAAGACTGGGACTGTGCGTATCTTCTTCTTCTTCTTCTTCTTCTTCGTCTTCGTCTTCGTCGCATGACCCAACCCTAGAGGACGAGGATTAAATTTGCACATCATGT
>SSBG01000032.1:276308-306348 GCA_028220655.1 Shiraia bambusicola | reverse complement strand
ACTTACCATTATTGCTGCCCAGAATGAAGTTATACACGGGCTGCAAGCCGAACAAGGTGAGGAAGTACCAGGATAAGCTTGATACCCATCTCACATCGAGATCACGGGTGCCTACTCCGGACTGGAGCATAGACTTGAATTGTGGCGTCAACGGGAACGGAAGTTTCACTGGAATTGAACAGCGATTAGCCAAAGGAGCACAGCTTGCAGAGTTGCAGGCTTTGAAAATGGGCCCCACTGGAAGTATGTAGACATGGCATAATAATCTCTGTCCATTTGCCTACCCAAGGCGAGTGCCTCTTCCTGGCGTACCAAGAGAAGACCCAGAACAGTTGGGAGGCGAGACTTACTAATGACAAAGCCCGAGAAAAAGGCATTGATCCAGCCCATGATCAAACTCTGAGGAATCATCATAGCCATATTACCCTTCATCATGCCCATCATTCCCTCCATGGCGGCAGGGTCGCTCATAGGATTAGGCCTGGGCTTGCCCCTCGACTCTGGATCAGCCAAGAACTTGCCCTCCTGATAGGCTTGCACCATGAACGCTTTGCGAGCTTGGAATGAAGACGGCGATAGAACATTGGCGTTGGTGCGCAGGTTGACGCCGCGGACCAGCGATCGCTGTTGTCGGATCTTGGGGAGTTCTTGTTTCTTGGGCGTCGTTTGGAGCAGTGTCATGGCGTAGTGGCGCAGAATGCCAGTAAGAACCTGTCATCCAGCTTGTTTAGAGGATTGGATATGTGCTACATTGTCAGGCGAACTCACCATGACTACTGTAATGGGCAGTAATATCCACCAACTGCGTAGACATTAGCCATGCCGTAGGAGGCTTCCATATAGTTGCAATGTCTGCGTACAACAGGGCGGGATCCCTATGGATCGTCTGAACAACTGGCTGTGACATGTTGCCGGAAGGCGACGAGTTGCGCGCGTCGCTGAGTGGGAGGGGTTGAGGCTGTGGGCGATGCTGGCAATGATGAAAAGGTCCCAACGCAACCGAAGTTGGCGACGGAACGGACCAGGCCAGGGTCTGAGTGGACACCTTTCTACCTACTACGGAGTAATTAATTGCCTACCTGCCCCCTCTCCCAGCTCTTTGATTACAGTAAAATTCCCCAAAGACTCACACATAGCTAGTCTTTCGACATGTCTGCTACACAAAAGATTGCAGTACATTCATTACCTGGTAAGCACCCTCTTGTATTCCAGCCTCGAAGCTCGAAGCATCACCAACTAAACAGCATGATGACAGACCTCAAGAACACTACCGACGACGCTCTACCAAATTACCTCCACTCGCTCAAATTCAAACAAATACACACCCAAACCGACGTTCGCCTAGTCCTCGGCTACTCCGCCGTCGTCATTGCCGGAGCCCTCTTCTATTTTGACTGGAAGTTTGGCTGGGAAGCTTCCAAACCATACACTGCACCCGCCGTCGTCGCGTACTTTTTGCTCAATGGCGCCTTTTCCTACTGGCTCTGGTTTGTGGAAAAGGGCGTTGTGTACGAGGGCCAGGGCAAGACTGGGACTGTGCGTATCTTCTTCTTCTTCTTCTTCTTCTTCGTCTTCGTCTTCGTCGCATGACCCAACCCTAGAGGACGAGGATTAAATTTGCACATCATGTTTGACGTACATGTAGGTCCGCATAGCTTCAAGCACAAAAAAACACATGCCCGTCTATGAGTGCGACGTCACGTTTACTCCCGCTGGCTTTGGGCTCGCGCAAAATATCCACATTCGCGCACCCTTGACCCGCTGGTTTACGGCAGACGGGTACTTTATTGCCAAGCCCTTCCAGCAATGGCTTGCGTCCGAGGTCCCCGTTATTGGCGCGGCAGACCCCAACAATGTCGTCGAGGAGATTGGTAGGGGGAGCGGCGCTGAACAAGGGGCGCAGTCGTTTGGTCTAAATACTTCTAATGCTGCTGAGATACTGGGGCATTTGAAGGCTAGTGGGGCCAATGTCGGGGGCGCGAGTGGGGGTAGCCAGAAGAGGCGTAAGGCATAGTTGGCAGTGCATCGATTCATCGTGGGGAATTCCCGGTTAGGGTTTTCTTTTGACTGGGGCATTTCACAAATAGTAGAAAACATGACCAGACATATATGAAAGCTGTTTGGTTTATCCAAGGATGCTACGGTACATACACTGCCACCAGATGCAAAGTAAGCAACCAGGAAAACGCCGTACAATGCTCATGGACGAGACTGGCATTGCCACTAAAAAAAAAACACTCGCAAAATTCGTAAAACAGCATATCGTCGTAGCCATCAAGGCGCCTTTTACCTCGACAATGCAGGAACCCTCAAGCAAAGCAGCTATGCAAGCTCATTCTTCTTGCTCCAGTAACGGCAGTATTTCCAATTCTCTGTGAATGATCCTCTCAAACTCTAGTCGGTCCATGCCCGATGCTTTGGCTAACCGGAACAAGCTTTTGATATCTGTACTGATGTGCTGCTTGATGGCAATCTCCGTTTGGCTGTAGTTCTCTGCCTTGCGCTCCAATCTCTCGACAGAGCTTGACGAGGCAGAAGATGACGGTCGAGGGTGGTTCAGCGCTGCACAAGCATCTTCGTGGCGGGTTTCCTTGCGTCGAGGGCTATTATCACCACCGCCCGTGGCGCTGTTATACAGGTATGCTGGGGCAAGTGACGACGAGTCGTAACCATTGGAGCCAAAGTTGGATGTCTGCAAGGGCCCGGTTTGCGGTCCGCGGGAGTAGTCGAGCGTGTTGCCAGTTAGAGTCGATTCACCAGCTGCTGGCAACTCCTCGTTTGCATCATGAGCGTCTAGAGCGGGCTGTACTTCAGACGCATACCTTGCGAAGTAATCCAGTTCTGACTGGGTGGGTCCAATCTGGGTCCGGGCGCTTGTCATGGGAGCTGGGGATCGCTTCTGTTGTGGCGTTCGTCCGGGGGTACGGTCGTAAGCGGCCCAGTATGAGTCGTCGTCGTCTTCTTCCTCCGCTATGGCTGGGGTTGATTCTGATTCTGGGGGCATTATCGTGGGCAGGATAAGAGAAGTATTGGCCTTGAATGTGGATTTCCGCCGGTAGCCTGTCTCATTGGCTTCGCTCATGCTAGTAAACCACTCGGTGCTGTCCTCAGCATGCTGGATACCACGCAGTTCGGCGAGTGACCATTTGTCACCACCTTCACCGCCTGTGCACCACAGATAAGTGGGTATAAGTCCAAACTCTGACAGGATTAGGCGCGAATGGAGGGTTTCTGCATCTGACCGGCGATAGAGAATGTCGTCTGGTTCTTCGACCTCGATTTCGCCTGAAGAGGGATGGGGCTCAACCTGGATTTTTTGGATGATGTGCGGCAACTCTGCGCCAACGTCGCGGTCCCAAGTCAGCAGGGAGGGCCAGTCGTCAGAGGCGAGAAGTTGCAGACGCTGACGCAGGATGGGCGACAACAGAGGCAACAGGCCTGGGGGGGTCTCTTTTGAATGGCTTGCTGTAGACAGGCACGCCAATAGCGGAGGGAGCAGCTCTCGCGAGTCGGGCGGGGGGACAGCGTAGATGGGACCTGGCATTTTTTTTTATTTTTACGAGGCAGGAGCGAGGAATAAGCGGGTGCAGTGGGAGGCGGTGGTTGTTGACTCTGTTGAGAGTTAATCAGTGATAGTTATACAGAGTAGGTACATATATGTACTACTAGGTACCTAGTAGGTAATTAGTGATGCGCAGGGACGCTCATGTGCATCAAGACGCGCGACAAAGCTGGAGTGCGTAGGAAGAAGCGAGGCAGCAAACAGGCGGCAGAAGAAGAAGAAAAAGAAGGAGAGCAAAAGGTCAGGAGGGCCGGTAGGTCCATGGTTACGGCTACGGCTGATGGGGTGGATGGGGGTTTCGTTTCCTTGGGACGAGTTTGTGGGTGCTATTAGAATTCCGTTCCGCCGAAGGAGAAGGTTGCATCATCTGGCTGCCCGCACCTAATCAATTAATACCTTATGTAGTTAACTACTTGGTAGGTAATTATAATTATGTATGTACCTACTTATCCCAATACATACTAATTAATAATAATACTCCAAGGCGCCTGTCTCGACGGAGAAGGTTAGCCCGCCGCAGAGCCTCCTTGAACCGTTGAACGCCTTGTTCTCAAACCTTGTACGTGTGTAGCACATTCACTGCACTTGAATTAAAAGCAATTATGCAACCCCTCACCTTCCTCTCTGAGCCGCGGGAATGTGATGTCGTGGACTAGGTAGGTATTTAACATGTAATTACATATAGGGAATTATTACTCGGTACTGCACCAAGTATTATGTAATCATGTACTATGTTTGGGCAATTACTGACTCGTGAGTTGTAATCATAGGTAGTTAATTAGGTATCGTAGGTAAACTGGACTGGCTCTGCTCCCTAACTAATTATTATTATTGATTAGTTATGCAATTCATCACTCTGCTACGGAATATGCACATAGGTATTATGATCATGTTTCGAGGTAACTATATGTTGTTGTTGTTATTATTATTGTTATTAACTAGTTAACTAACTATTAGTTAACTAGTTATTAACTAACTAGTTATTATTATTATTATTATTATTAGCCAGCCCACACATGTCGTACGTCTATTTTGGGACGCGCCTTTGTTATTGATTAATTAATTACTCAGCAGGCTCCTTCGTACGAGTTCACTCGACGATGCCAAGTTCCCCAACCCCACGATAAGCGCGGCTATGAGTGCAGATTACCTGCTGCCTTTCTTTCTCCCTACCTACTCAAAAACACCAGCGCCTGCTGCCACTGAGAGGCCAGGCGTATACTCCGTACGTGGGCTGATGTGCGGTCATGCGCTGCGGAGCACAGAAACAACGCTATGCTTGGCCTGTCTTCTCAACTTCACATAGCCTGCTATTAACTGTCAACTATTAAGCGCCAGCTTGCACGCCAGCTTGCACGCCAGCAACCCGTCAATCCCGTGCCCCGAGAACCTTGGAAGCAGAGAGAAAGTCGCTGCTGAGCCTGTATCTCAATCGCAATGACATGCTATTACCACCCATCTTTGCCTACTACCCACCCACCTACATCGACACAGCCACTTTCGCCGTGTCCCGACTCAACTAGCTGAGAGGCTGTGTCGTTTGTGTCGTCGCTCATGTACGATTCTGCCTCGACCTGTGGTCAGTCAAGCTTTCGCCCAGAACCTTGTCGCTCTCGTTGTTGTTGTTGTTGTTGTTTCGAGTTTGCGCGCCCATTCGCTTAGTTAGCATTCAGCCTCCTGCCGACCCGTGTCTTGACTCTTGACTCTTGACTTGCTGCGGCTTGCCCGCTAACTACCAAATCCTACGCTGTGTGTGCTGTTTCCGCCAACCATTTGCTTCATCGCCAGCGCCTTTTTCTGTTGCCCTCGCGCGCGCATTTTCCACTTTTGTTTATTTTTTTTTGTTCTTTTGTTCTTTTTTTCCTCTTTTTTTTTTCCTTTTTTCCTGCTTCTTCGCGAGACCCACCACAAGTCACCAGTAACCACACACATCGAGCCTCTTGAATCTTGGGCACTGCCCTTGAACCTTCTCTGCTTCAGCCACTGGTGCCCTGCACGAGGCGGGTTGCCGACGACATCTACCTATCCATTTTCCAGGCCAAGCGCTTTGTAATAGTACATTTACATCTGCTCTCGTTGACCGCATTGCCCACTCTCTTAGCCGCCGCCAGGTAGCATTATGCGTCCCTGACCAGCGCATCTCCAGTCACGTTACTTTTCGTCGGCGCTTCTTCACAGTGGCCTCTTCTTCTCCCCCTCCCAAGTCATCCTGTCCTCGTTCGAGTCTGCCTTCTGGCTTTGTCCCACAATTCAAGGCAAGATGAACGTAGTCAATACTCCCGCACAGCCCTACAACGGCCAGCGCCGCCAGCAACGCCCCCCTCAGGATGCACTCAACCAGGTTTATGCCCCCTTGTCGGCTACTGGCCAATTCTTCCTGCCCGATTCCCAAGACCCATTTACATTCTCCGCAGAACCCTCACCCATGGTCTATGACCACACCATCATGACATTGCTGCCCACATCCAACACTCCTAGTCAGGATCCAGTCTACACTCCCAATCTTGCCTCTTCTTTCGACTCAACATTGCATCCAAACATGGTCAATTATTCCTACCCCTCAGTAAACGGCAACTTTGCACACAACTACAGTCTGTCACCTGGTTCCTACAACGGCAACGGCAACGGCAACGGTCATAACGCTTCTTCCCCTTCCCATTCTGTGGAACATCTAACCCCAGATGCTGGTTATATAAGCGACCCCAGCATTCCAAATCCAAGTGCCTATACATCCCCGAATTTCAATGGACAGCACCTAGATGAGTCGTTAGCAAACTTCAATATCAACGATAGCAATGATGCCAACACTTTGAATTCGTATCCAGGCGATCTCGCCATGCCCACTTTGACGGCGGGCGCTTTGAGCATATTCAATGCTCAACCACCAACTTTATCAAATTATGCCCATTTGGAATCACACAACCAATTGTTATCTCCGTCCATGACAAACAACTCCAGTCCCATCATAGGCGAAAAGGGCCCAAACATTACTGCCATGCAATATGCACAAAATCTCCTGAATGCTACACCACCAAACCGAGCCGCCCAGATGCCAAATTCTGCACCCATTCAACAGACACAAAGTCCGGCCCTTACAAACAGCCCTGGCAACGTCAACGCTGTACACCCACGACCACTTGTACGACACTTGACTAGCCCTATAGTGCGTGTTGAGCATTATAGCAGGGAAGATTCACCTTCGAAATCTGACAATAGCCGGTCTCTGAGCAAACGAAGCCATGGTAGTCATCGGTCCGGAAACCATTTATCCCCGTATCCGCAAGATGATTCTTCAGATGAAGAAGAGGACACACGGGAGCAAATATACTTGCAGCCTGCTTTTCAAGGCGAGAAAAGCAACGAAGACGGCTTCTGGTTGGCTACGGGACTAACAGGCCAAGCTGGATTGAGCCCTGAACAACGTCAAGCAATGGAAAATGCAACTGTGCCCAGCCTTGACGAGATGGTTGAACAGCGCGCAAAGCACGAAAAAAAGCTTGAAATCAAAGAATGGTTATCAAAGAGTGAAGTTGGTAGCGAAACGGGAGAGGTTCCCGCTTCAAACAATCTACTCGTCCCACATATTGGCCGCCGTCGAGCAAAGAGCACAAATGATCTCCATCGCCGTGGTGCACATGGCAGTTTCGGGCAAAATAGCTTTGGGCTCGGCGTGCGCACAGACTTCAGTCATTATAAAGATGCTGGAATTCCGGGACCTGGTGTCTACGTCGATGCGCAAAGTGAATTTGATGATTACGATGATTACGATGATGATGATGATGATGATGATGGCGATAATGGTGACGAGTCGGCAGAGCCCGAGTCGCCCCCTGCTACAATAAACATTCAAAGCAGCCATGACGATGATTCATTCTCCCCTCATATGGAAGAACCCGTCTCGATAATTGGCACCATCTTTCGGCCTTGGGTTGATTTTCCGTCTCAGTCTTCTGCATCGTCCACACGTTACCAGCCTCCGACATCCAATGCCGCCATGATGCGATTCCGTCTGCGTGCAAAGGACGTCGAGTCAGCATCCCTGACCGCTACCATAGGATCAAGACGACTGAGTGAATCCGATCTTGGGAGCGTTCGAGCATCGCCTGGCATTACTCAGTTGGTCGAGCCTGATCCCAAAAAACAAAAGGAGCGACAGCGCCGTCCGAGTTTCTTGGACAATATTCTGCCCAAGCGAGCACCTAGTAATCTACTGAAACGTAAAGGCAGTGTACTTGTGACGCAATGTACAGAATCGGCTACAGAGAAATCCAAAGATCCTGGCCCAGAGAGGCCCAAACGAATAGGAAGTTGGGGTCGACCCAAATCACCAAGGGTTGATACTAACCTTAGCAACCACAGCAAGGATGGTGGTTCACCAAGCGGGACCGGTCTGACCGTGAATTCAGGCCCTTGGTATCAAGGAGCCAAGAATGTTATCAAGCGGAGTAGGAGTAGGAGCGACATAGGAAAGTCGCCTGGTCTTACAGAGCTCATGACGCGACACGGTGGCCCACCCATGCCAATGCTCGCATCCCCTATACCAGACACTGAAGCAATTAGGCCTTCTGCGCAGCAGAGCCCTGCTGATGAAGATGATGACGATGAGCAGGAGCCTGTTACTATGAACCTTGAAGTGCGCTCAGACCCCATTATTCCCACCCATGAAGGTTTCCGGTCCCACACTCAACAGTTGAACCCGCGATTGGCAGATTTCATGGTCGAACGTATCACACAAGAGCAAATGAGAAGATACAAACGCCTGCTTGAATTCAAAGTCAAGCATTTAAAGGCCGTGCAAAGCAGGAATTGTCCATCGGGGAAATTTTGCCCAGATCTCGATGGGGGACCAAAATATCTCCCAACACGTGTAGGCAACAAGGATAGCGATGCACCATCCACAGCATTTTTTATTCTTGGATCTGGATCGTCTGATGATGATGATGATGGCGACGCACCTCCAGAAGGAACCGTGCTATCAAATCCATTCCCGCCCGGTGTCCCCCAACCGCCAGTGAAACGATTACCCGCCGAGTTTGAGTGCCCGCTGTGTTTCAAGGTGAAGAAGTTCTACAAGCCTTCTGACTGGACCAAGCATGTTCACGAAGACGTTCAACCGTTCACTTGCACTTTTCCAAACTGTGGTGAGCCCAAGTCGTTCAAGCGAAAGGCTGATTGGGTCCGACATGAGAACGAGAGACATCGCCAATTGGAGAATTGGACATGTCAAATTTCTGATTGCAATCACACGTGTTATCGAAAAGACAATTTTGTGCAGCATCTTGTTCGAGAACACAAGGTGGCTGAGCCGCGGCAACGCACTGGACGAGCTGGAAACAAGGAAGCACCGCCCGCCGATCAAGGTAGGTTACAACACTACACGTTTGTCAATCAAGGTACTGATTGTGTTATAGAAGACATATGGACTATTGTCGACAGATGTCGTCGCGATACCACGAAGCAGCCAAAGGATGAGCCCTGCCGTTTTTGCGGCAATCTTTGCACCACATGGAAGAAGTTGACTGTGCATCTAGCCCAGCATATGCAGCAAATTAGCTTGCCAATTCTCCCACTTATTGAGCAAAAACAGTTGAATGCAGATAGCATTATAAGCCCAGTTGTGGAGATTCCAGAAAGCCGCAAGCTCTCAATGTCACTTCATCCATCTCCCATTGAGAATCCTTCCCGCTATAATCCCAATACAGGCCTTGCACCAAGAATCGAAGCATACAGCCAATGTCCTCAGGATGAAAAATCTGATGTAGCATCTAGTGTAATGCACACTTATCCACCACCGCAGATGATGCCGTACAAAGGTCCACAATCTGCGCAGATTAATCTCTACTCGAATTATGTGGTTACCAACGGCCAGACATATGCGAGCCAGACGTATCCTGGGATTCAGCAGCCACCAAAATTGCAGAACGAGTACAGCAACGGGCTCCAGATACCAAACCAGACGTACCAAAGTAGCCAATATGGCATTAGCCCGGTGTCAGCGGTGCAACACCAAGCTGTGTATACCGACTCACCCGTGGATACAACGGCATTTCCAAATTATTTTACCCAAGAAGCACCTAATCTGTCCAACGGTGTGTCTGGGATGGGCTTTGACTCGACGAACACGATGCCGTGCCAGCAACAAACTGGCACTTATCAAGCCATGGCATATCTGAAGACACAACACAACTATCAGCAGTATCAAGGGCAATAGAGGAATAACTCAAGGATAAGGGAAGGTCAAGGGGCCATGGCAGTACATGACGGCGTTGAATGGTTGTCACTCGTTGCACTATTAGTGATTTTGATTTCGTTGAATAGGTTTGGTTAGATATCCCGGTTGCATGTTGTTTTGGAGAATGAAGAGGAGGGAGGGCCTTGATGACAATGGAGTTGAGAGGGTTGGACGCATACTGTCGCTTACTCTTTTGTGTGTGTTCACACCTTTGTTGGTGAATAACTATTGCGCATCCATTAACTATAGACGGGTAAAATGCAAAACTAAGTGTTTTTGAGGGTTCACAGACTAACTATACGTGTCGATGCAGCCAAACTCCTTGTAGCTAATAGGAGTTGATTACATGTGTAATTTTGGACGACGGGGCAGCGAGATTTGCCTCGTTCGCGTTCTGATTGGTCTAGCAACCTTCATTGGGTATTCATGTAGTTTATGATTGGCCTAGAAGTTTTTAGAAGTATACAGCTAATCGTAATATGGTATAGTAGTCAAATAAGCTCACCGCCTTAAGCTAAACCACCTAGTTTTCGGCCAACCCTGCTTTCCGCCACCCTTACCACCAAAATTACCCTCAGAAAAGGACGTGCACCACCACCACTTTTCTATAATAATACTTCGTTTTTGTAATTTAGATAAAGAGTGCTTAGAAGAGTAAGAAGATCGAAAAAAAATATTTTTTTAATATTAAATTAAAGAAGTTAACTAGTTATTTCAACTTTTACTTTTTACTAAGAAAAGAAAAGTACCTAAAGAAGAGTTTATATGAAAAATCTAAAATTATAAAGTTATAGATATACCTTCTTAGACTCTGCTTATATTTTTTAATTATATTTTATATATTATATAGATAGTTATGGAGAAATAAATTATTTTATAAAAGTAGTTAAGCTTAAAAAAAGTGCAAATAATTAATATCGTCTTCAAATAATAATATAAAAAATAATTAAAAAATACAAGCAGAGTCTACGAGGGTGTATCTATAACTTTATAATTTTATATTTTTTATATAAACTCTTCTTTAGGTACTTTTTTTCTACTCTTTTTCTTAGCATAAAACTAAACCTTAAATAGCTGCCTTATTATGATATATTTTATTTTGAAAATCTCAAAATTATAAACTACTAACTATAGTTAGTTAGTTATAGAAAGTAAAAGCTATTAAATTTTTAGATATTATTATAAGAAGGTAGTGGTGGTGGTAAGGGTGGCCGAAAGCAGGGTTAGCCGAAAACTAGGTGGTTTAGCTTAATTAGCTGTTAGTATTAGCCTATCTTAGTTAGGCTAAGGTAGTCGGAAGGGCTATATACTACTACCCTACACGCAATAATAATATAAAAATTATAACAGTAATAGGAGATGGTCTATCTATCTATAGGAGTATTAAAAGACTACTCTTGTTTAACAGGAGCTTAATTTGGTGTTGTTGTTGATGTTTGTGTGTATCGCTTATTTCCGGTTATTCTAAGTGAGTGAGAGATATTACCTAGTAAGGACGCACCAACGGTATTTTATGATATTTTATGATATATACTAACCGTATTAGTTTGTACAGCAAAGGACTACCTATGTATTATATACTACTGTACCTACTATACATACAAGAGCACACACCTGGGCATGTGCTCAGACACACATCTAGGGCGTGTTAGCACGCCGACGGGACTTTTCCAAGGTTGCTGTTGATTGGTAGGTGGCACGGTTTGGAGGACCAGCACAGCCACCCCACCACTGGCAGTGGCAGCAAGTTGATAACTACTATGTACGGCGTACGGAGTGCCTAATTACGGAATCTTTGTGAGGCCTTCAGTTTCGGTAGAATGCTTGGCGTTTCCATCCATGGTCCCAGGCAGCAACAGGCGCACCTTTTCGCCCTACTTGCTATTTGATCCTTGGATGCATCCCACCCCCTCTCTGCTTTGCCATCCCTGCTCACTAGACGATTCATGCCGTTTAGGTTCCAGTCATGACGGTATTGCCTTTCAACAGCTCCATTACTTCAGATCCCGACAACCTCCTGTGAGTCCTGTCATCGCAGACCACCCGACCCCGGATGTCTGATGTCGTAGCGCGTGAGATGACACATTGCTGAAGCCGATAATCCCGCAACCCTGCCCATTTTAGCCCTATTCACTACACCAGCAACCCGTCTCTGTGGGCATGCGAGACTGGAGGACCTCGACGTCGTACAGAAGTAAGAGAAGGACCTCACCCACGGCTTTGTTACTGTGCAAATCAAACAGTTTGCTGGGGTCGTCAGCAGCGTGGCGGTGTGCAGGCTTTACCCGAGTACTAATGCAGATGGGTGCGCTGTAGATGGTCTGCATACTTTTGCAAAACTAGGCGTAAGGCTACAGAGTATTTTCGATTGGTAAGCAGCCATTTTTTCTTTCTTAACGTATGCGACATTTCCATTATCATGACGGTCTTTGTTCCCCTCAAAGGTGAAGAGTTGGGCGTCATGCTGCTGGAGTATAGGGAGTAGATGCTGATTTGCGGCAGCCATGTCTCAATCAAAAGGACAACACCCTTCCTTCAACCTTGTTGTACAAGAAGCACCTGGGCAGCAATATCCTTCGAATGGTCAGGTATTCCACCACAATCTACAGCCATGGAATTTTCCAAGACCGCGAAGTGTCCAATACAATATGCCGAGCCCAACTCCATCCGTGAGGTCGACGCGTACCGCCCCAAGTCAAAGAATGTTTGATCGTGCAAGTTTTCAACAGATGGGCTTGTCCCCGGGTGGAGGGGATCCTGTTGATTCAAACCTCTTTGATGATTTATCTCCGTTTGGAACTTCGGCCCGTGTTCCTCAAGACCACTACCGACATGATGCACAACGCTATCATGACGACTCTTGGAATCCGTACAATATGAGGAGTGCAAATAGCACCCATGACTCCTCGCGGCTAACCCCACTTGACGTGAACTTCAAAGATTGCCGTAGTGTACCTGAATCTGTGGATAGCTACGCACCAAGATCAGATTCAGGATACCAATCTCAATCTGTACTCAGCAATGAGCCGGGACAATTTGGTCAAGACTTGCCTCCAGGTGTGATATCGCAAATAAGTCACTTACAAGTTTGCCCTGAAAAGGACAATGGGCCCATAACTTCATGTGTCCCCTCAGATCAAACATCTCAAGTAAGCAGTCGGAGCGGTAGCAAAAATAAAAGCTTCTTATGCCACAAGTGTAGTGAGGTATTAAAGTGCAAATCAGACTTCAAGTGCGCGCCACATCCATCATTGATGAAGGGTTTACTAATAGGGGATACTTAGGAAGCATAATCTGAAGCATGAAAAACCTTTCATGTGCAACGAGCCTGGCTGCAAGCGAGCTAGCCAAGGATTTACGACTGTGAATGATCTCGATCGACATAAAAAGAGTGTTCACAAGATAGGCGTTCAAAAAAAGTCATACCAATGCGCGTCTGAGCAGTGCAGGAATAAAGATAAAATATGGCCGCGTCTTGATAACTTCAAGCAACACATTGAACGTATGCACAAGGATGAAGATGATATCGACTTGATCAAAAGGTACTTTCCAATGTTTGCTATACGTACTATAAGCTGACCAAAGTAGATCTGTATATGTACCTCGTCAGCCATCTACTGTCTCAGAAAATGGCGTTGGTCCCATGGACAGTATACTTGTTGGGATGGAAAAATCTTTCCCAAATCATACAAATTATGAGTCTTTTACAACATGGAATATGATACCAGATCAGGAACCCAATCAGTGGCCTACAGACACAAATGCTTCCGAAGTTACGGTAGATTGTCAGCAGGCAGACATATCCACACAAAAAACTCGGAGCGGGATAGACGGTGGATGGAGAGACTTGCCACCGAGTCCTGTGACTGACAATGCTCAAGTAACAGGTAGTTCGGATAACTTGGGGCACCATAACAGACTGCATGATACAAGTGCTCCTATTCGTATAGGAGCAAAGTCATCTGAGCAACTACCAGATATTCCCCGCTCCAAACTTTCAAGAGAGCCACATACGAAAGCTCAGCAACATGGACAAGCGTTCAGCAAAAAGTTTATGAATTGCCTTTCAAAAGCGAGCGAGGATTCGGCCCCTAATTTTGGTGACCTCGAGCAAGCTATCTTGAGAATACTTTGTCGGTCCACAGTTGCAAGCGGTGGAAATGAGGAAACATTGTACGATGAGTCTTCTGGGCTACTTCCGAAGAAAGAAGCCATTGAAGCTGTAAAAGCAATCTCGAACCTCATCAAACAATTTCCAGCTCTGGCATTCTCACAGCCACGTCGCTCAGGACAGGCCAGTGTTATTGACCCAAAAGTATGCAGTGTTTGTGGTTGGGCAGTGGCTCGGGCGTGCGATCTCAAAAAGCACATGACACGCCATGAAAAGCCATATGGATGCACATATCCGAAATGTAACAAGCGGTTCGGTGCGAAATCAGATTGGAAACGCCATGAAAACAGCCAGCACTTCCAGCCAGAGGCATATCGCTGTCATCAAGCCAGCCATCAGGACAAAATTTGTGGGCAGCATTTCCTGTGTTTAAGAGATTTTGAGAAACACCTTGAAGAACATCACGGATTCTCGTCCACTGAGCAAGTGGCCGAAGAAGTTTTGCGACGGAATATAGGTAAGAACTGCCAAGGTCAATTCTGGTGCGGCTTTTGTCTAGACATCATTGTGCTGAAGACGAAGAGAAACGCGGCATGGGATGAGCGTTTTGATCACATTGCGGAACACTTCCAAACGGAAAAAAAGAAGATTGAGGACTGGATATGTGCTGAAGAAAACAAGAAGAAACGGGAACTTTTGACGGAAACGGACGGCTATGTTTTTGACGACGAAGATGAAAGGGGTGTCGTCGATGCAGCTGGCGAGGCCGACTATGCACTCGCAAGCAACTCGTCGCATACAGCCATGCATCACAGTCCGGCGCCTCTTACGGCTCGACCACTATGCCAAACTTCTACTCTGAAGACCAACGGGAAGCGTCCATTGCCTGACAAGTCATCAGGAGCGCGCAAAAGGAAACACCATACAGCACAGAGCAGGGTGACGAGCAACGAGAGCATACTTTACTGTGTATGTATAGTGCTGCTGGCTGGGACGCGTGTGTTTGGCTAATTTGTTTTTTTCCGCAGTGTGCATGTGGTAATGGACCTTACAATTCTTCTATACATGTTTCTTGTGTAGCATGCGGACATGAGTATTGCGCATCCTGCAACATAGAACACATCAGTTACTAGGTTAGTTGACTACTGGTTGTTGGCAGTTGCAAAGGTAATCACCTACATGAGAATTATGTCTGCAACATGCCGTCAAGCAGACGCGGCTCGCTGGTGCTACCTATGGTGAAGTAGTATACGGAGTAACTAAGGGCACGGGGCCGGGCGGAGATACTTGGCGCCGATTGGCCGCAAAGGGACACCTGTGAAGATGGAAGATGATATACCCACACGACTTACCTGACCAGCTCTCGACGAGCACCAACCTTTTTCTTGTTCAATCAACTCTCCGTCAAACATGGCTGCTGCACAGGAGAGTGCATTCCTGAAGCAGGCAAGTGGCCGCAACACTCGAGGCTTGCTGCGGGTCATGATTCTGTGCCTCATTGCTGGCGCAGCTGTAAGCAGTCGTCTCTTCTCGGTGATCCGCTTCGAGAGCATCATCCACGAGTGTTGGTAGCCATTGCGCCTGTTGACGCGACCCGGCTGGCTAATGTGCGCGTCTAGTCGACCCCTGGTTCAATTTCAGAGCAACCAAGTACCTGGTCCAAAATGGCTTTTACAGCTTTTGGGACTGGTTTGACGACCGTATGTGTCCACTGTCGCTTGTCTCTCGTGTGGCAGCGGCGACATGGAAGATGCGCCCCAGTTGACTGATTTTGCGCTGTAGGAACATGGCATCCTCTTGGACGAGTGACTGGTGGCACCCTCTACCCCGGATTGATGGTGACCAGCGGTGTCATCCATCATGTGCTGCGTCTTCTCGCGCTCCCTGTTGATATTCGCAACATTTGCGTCCTTCTCGCGCCCGCCTTCTCGGGCCTCACTGCGCTCGCTACATACCTTTTGACCTCGGAAATGGTCACGTCTCCATCCGCCGGTCTCCTTGCCGCCGCTTTTATGGGCATCACTCCGGGCTACATTTCCCGTTCGGTTGCTGGCAGCTACGACAATGAAGCCATTGCCATCTTCCTGCTCGTCTTCACGTTTTACTTGTGGATCAAGGCTGTCAAGCTTGGATCAATGTTCTGGGGGGCAATGGCTGCCCTGTTCTACGGATACATGGTGTCGGCGTGGGGTGGATACGTCTTCATTACCAATCTGCTACCGCTGCATGCCTTTGTCCTCATTTGCATGGGAAGATACAGCCCTAGACTATACGTCAGCTACACTTCATGGTATGCGCTCGGTACGCTGGCCAGCATGCAGATTCCCTTTGTTGGCTTCTTGCCCATTCGTAGTAGCGAGCACATGTCCGCGCTTGGTGTCTTTGGTCTGCTCCAGCTCGTGGGTTTTGTCGAATGGGTGCGCACTCAGCTTCCTGGCAAGCAGTTCCAGACGCTTCTCCGCGCCCTCGTTCTTATCATCTTTGTCGTTGGTGTCGGAGGCCTTGTACTTTTGACCGTCACTGGTGTCATTGCTCCCTGGACCGGTCGCTTCTACTCGCTCTGGGACACTGGCTACGCCAAGATTCATATCCCCATCATCGCCTCGGTCTCTGAGCACCAGCCTACCGCCTGGCCTGCCTTTTTCTTCGATCTCAGCATGATGATTTGGCTGTTCCCCGCTGGTGTCTACATGTGCTTCCGTAGTTTGACTGATGAGCAGGTTTTCATAGTCATCTACGCCGTGCTTGCCAGCTACTTTGCTGGTGTCATGGTCCGTCTCATGCTCACCTTGACCCCGATTGTCTGCGTCGCGTCCGCCATGGCCTTCTCTCAGATTTTAGATGTTTATCTCGACGCAAAGACGCCCAAGACGGACACAAGGGAGAATGGGAATACAGACACCACCAAGGTAGCTGCTGCTGCTGCAGTGCTTCCCGAAGGTCTTCGATCTACGCGCAATCCCGTTATCGGAATCTATTCTTATGCTTCCAAGCTCACTGTCGTTGGAGCTTCCGTTATTTATTTGTTGCTCTTCGTTCTTCATTGCACATGGGTTACTTCTAATGCCTATTCCTCGCCCTCGGTCGTACTTGCTTCAAGGCTTCCAGACGGCAGCCAGCACATTATCGACGATTATCGTGAGGCATACTACTGGCTCCGACAAAACACTCCTCAGAATGCCAAGATTATGTCATGGTGGGATTATGGTTACCAGATTGGCGGTATGGCTGACCGCCCCACCCTCGTCGATAACAACACCTGGAATAACACACACATTGCTACCGTCGGTAAAGCTATGAGCTCCAGCGAAGAGGTAAGCTACCCAATCATGCGACAGCATGAAGTCGATTATGTCTTGGTGGTCTTTGGCGGTCTTCTTGGTTACTCTGGCGATGATATCAATAAATTCCTCTGGATGGTCAGAATCGCTGAGGGCATCTGGCCAGACGAGGTCAAGGAGCGCAACTTCTTCACCGCGCGAGGCGAGTACCGTGTCGATGAAGAGGCTACACCAACCATGAAGAACAGTCTGATGTAAGTCTTTTTTTTTCTTCTTTTTTTTTCTTCTTCCTTTTTTTTTTTAATCAAATCTTCTTCTCCATAATCTAATATTTTCTGTAGGTACAAGATGTCCTATTACAACTATAACTCGCTGTTTCCTGCCGGCCAAGCACAAGACCGCGTCCGCGGCTCTCGTCTACCCGCTCAAGGCCCGGAACTGAGCACCATTGAGGAAGCTTTTACCAGTGAGAACTGGATCATCAGGATCTACAAGGTCAAGGACCTTGATAACTTTGGCCGGGATCATCAAAGTGCAGCAGCTTTTGACAAAGGCCACAAGAAGAGGCGGGCCTCCAAGAGGAAGGGCCCGCGTGTGTTGAGGGCGGAGTAAGCGTAGCTGATGTATAGACAATATGGTGTTGATCTTGACCATTTGTAAAATAAAGTAAGCCAGGATGGCATTGGTGGCAAGCGGGCGTTTTGGGACAAGGAAATAGTAAAATTGAATCTCGATAGTAGGTTCCCCAAATGAAATGTGTAGGTAGAAAATGCAGGACGCACTAATTAAGGGACGCTCTTTGAGGTGAGAGAGCAAACAGTTGCAAGTAAAAGAGTAGGCAACCGTGCACCACTGTCTCCTTCACTTGGAGTTGCTGCGTGTTGCCTAACCGACAAGGTTGAAGTTTTCCAATCTCTCTCTTTTGTCAACTCTGTCACCTCCTCTTCCTCCTCTCCACCAGTCGTCCCTCCCCTTCGCCCTGTATCTCATCGCCGCACGTGCACCACTACGGGCCTTCCCATATCCAACTCCAGGCACGCACCATCATGGCGAACGAAGAGCAGAGAAAGGCCTTTGCGTCGTACATGGGAAGTGGCGGTACCAACCAGGCTGCTGCACAGCAACCAGGCGGCACCGCCAATGCAGGCAACCCATATTATTTTCAAGTGTAAGTGCACCGTCAGAGCCTGAATGCCTAGGGGATTAGGTGACTAACTTTAGCCCGCAGAAGTAGTAGTATACACCTCGAACATGGTTCCTCTGTAAGATTTACAACAACACAGCAGTTTGCAGGAGTGCAAGGCCTTCCCGCTGCACCCACTCCTCCACCAGCTGCACCCTCTTCTACTGCTTCGTTTCCCGGCTATCAGGGTGGCCTCCCTGCTGGCTATCCTCAGCGTGCATACGAGCCAAACAGTCACGTTCAGCGCCCGCCGCCCCTTGGTCATAGTCCAGGGCCGTTCAGTCAACATCCGACTCTTCAGCCTATAAACTCTCCCAGTTTCGCAGAAGGACCCAGGAACTACTACGGCCAGGTTCCTACTCAGCCAGGCTACGGAGCGGGTTGGCAATATACGGATCCAATGGCAGAGCAAAGTGCACGCTTGAGGGGCGAGCCAGCACCCAGAGACAATGTGGCTCCACCTTCGCGCATCGTGTCTGGCGAGGTTGTGCATTCTACATCTAACCAGACGAGCGAGCACTACCAGTATCAGCAATATAGACCGCCTCTGCCAGACCCGATACCGTCGTCACCACAGGTACCAGTGCTCTTGTGCCATACGTGCAGTGAGTGCGGCCGAATGCGCTCTACCGGTTACCATCGCCGCCATCCCGTTCTACCCGGCAAACCTATCGCACTGACGCCGTGTCGGAGATGCAGGAGGAAAACCAAGGGTCATGGTCGCTCAAGGAGTACCTACACTCACATCCGTTCATGTACTGCCGATGAGCCTTGCGACTGGCCTAGAGAAACCACTCGCATTGATATCGACCGTGTTGAGCGCAGGGGAAGACGGCGAAGCAGAGAGGAGGTGTTGGTCTATCACCATTCTCCAAGCCATCCTCCAGTCATTCGACAAGGCCGCAGTCCACTACGGGTATATAGCGAGAGAAAGACTCGAATTTCCTCCTTGAGCCCTCGCCGTGGCTCCAGGCATGATAACATTTGGCCGCCACCAGATGTTGTACGCATGGTGCCAACCAAGACTCGAGAAGCCCACCCTACGCATGGCACAAACTCCAACTTGAACTCTAGGGATGAGGTATGGCCGCCACCAGATGTCGTTCCTACTCACTCTTATAGCAAGGCTCCGACAATCCCTCTGTGTCGGCAAAGCTCCCGAATCGTTGAACTCAGCCCTTCACCGCCTCCTACTCGAACACGGTCGGAGCGAGTCATCTACAGAAGTCAATCACTGGAACGTCGCACTCAGAGTATCTCTCCAAAAGGGTTTAGCAGCCGCGATGAATTTCTAGGGCAGGATGCGGCGACTCGTCTAATGTCCCATCCACAGCCATATCGACGGGTTTTTCCTCGCGAGCGTGGGGTGTCGCCGGATAGGGGCATCTTGAAAACGCCTAGAGGTGACTATGAGACACCACGTCGATACAGTATGCGCGACAGTCAGCATAGCACGACAGTTGAAGTTGGAGGACCTAGAGTGCACTTTGACTCGGAGCGTGCGAAACAACCAGTGGAAGAAACACGGGGTCGAGTACGTTATGTACAGGATCCCCACGCAGAAAGTGACTCTCGTGCATATCGCTCTCGGAATCCCTACGCCAATGAATCTGCTGCACCGCCAATTGAGCAAATGCAACGAATGAGTGTTCACCGTTCACGCTCCCGCGACGAGATTCGGATCTCTCGAGCTCGCCACATGTCACCTTCGCCACCTCCCGCACCTGCGTCTGCTCCAAGGCGATTTGAAGACGCTCAAATCCGCCATGTCTCTCCCCCGCTGTATGACGAACGGACGCGTGTGGCCCCTCGATACCGGCATGTTTCCCGCACCCGTTCACTTACCCCACCACATGCTCGCGATTCGACATCAGATGACGTGACAGACACGGATAGCAGTCACTCTGGTGGGATTACAGAAGTCAGGAGCTGGCGAGGTATTGATGAAAATGGCCGGCCAGCGACTTTTGTCGAAGAGAGGAAGATTGTGAGAATGCCAGAGGCGGCAAGCCTTAACCAAGGCCCATCGAGTGTTAGGTATGTGAGCGATGGCTTGGGCAGTCGAAGTTGGCGTGAGATATAGGTGCTGCAGTGGTTTAGCAGAGTGTGAGCACAAGGGGCAACAATGACTGTGAATTCTAGAGTGAAATTTGGTTTACGGCCCTGGTTTTTGTTTGGTTTTTTTAATTCCTTAGTAGTTTAACTAATCCTCCTATGATTCAAGCCTATCTTGAAAAGGGCGGATTGGTTCTTCACGACGATTTCTCGGACTCTTAAAGAGTCTTGCAGCAATGCCGGATTAGCATAGTATGCAAGGGAAGATAAATGTATTCTTTTTTTGTACGGTGTGTATACCCATGCTACTTTGTTTACCCTTGTATTCGTGGAATTTCTAAATAACACTCTGTATAGATGTGGGTGATGGTGTTTCTGGTATTAGTGTTACCCTAGTAGGTGTTTAACTTGACCTCTCTCTGTCTGTAGTTGGCGAAAAGCAAATAATTACCTATAGTGCGGGACCTGGGAGGTTAGGTTACGTGTAGACGGAGGATGGGATTCTATTTCTTCTTCTTACTTTTCTTCTTTTAACTTGGGTACTTGGGTCTTGTAACCTTTTCCTTTATATTTACACCCCTCACTAACTACTACACCAAATCCCTGTATAATATCCATCACCATACCGTCTTCTATATTTTGCAATCTATAATCGATAACTCGTCGAAATAAAAAGCAGAAGAAAAAAGAAAAAAACCTGGTCCCTTTTAATCTGACTCCTCCCCCCACCTTTTTATGCAGGTTTTAGAATATAATAGATCAAAAAGGAGAAAGAAGGCAAAGGGGTGATATTGGGTATCTTCAAAGCAGCAAAGATAAGATGACATGCTGACAAAAAATTGATCATCGTTGACTGCACCATGCATGTCCAGCAACTGCAGAAAAAGAAAAAGAAAAGTAATGGTGTAGTTTAACCCCGCTTATACTCATCTCTAAACCCGCGTTGTAGCCCGGCCAAACATGGAAAGCCGCGACTTCTTCTTATTGCCCCGCGACTCCCTCTGGCCTTCCCACGGCAAAGCGTCATTCATGCGAAGACGGCCACCGAGACCAAGTCGTTCGCGCGGAGAATCAAACCAGTGCTCCGAGAGTACAGAGGGCGCAACGATTGATGGCGCAATCGACTGTGCGTCGCTTTCGTCATGGTCTACATCTGCAGGCTGTGCTTCGTGCAAGGTCGGCAAGCTGGAGCTGACGGTTGTGCGGTAGGGAGAAGTGACTGGCGGGCGTTTGGGTGGAGGAGCACCGTGTGATGAAATGGGTCGGCTAAAGTTTTGGACTGGTTGTGTAGAGATATAATGCGGTATACGTGGTCGAGTCACGGGCGATGGGACAGCTGAATCGGCGGAACTGATCTCAGGGAGGGGCTGCTCGTGGAAGAGAAAGTCGTGAGACTCGGGCACAGTTGCAACCTCGGAATCGTCTGGTGGTTGCACGGCAGGGGCGTCTTCCCATGGACTCTTGTGGGGTCTGTTGTTTAATTTCTTGAGAATGACGTCTGCAGTGTCTCTTATGACCGTGTCTACCGAGTCGGCAGAAGAGGCTGGCGAGTCTGGTCTGGGATGATCAGGTTCTTCGGGCACGGAGCGAGTCTCGGACCCAAATTCTGAAGACAGTGGCGGTGGTGACGGATGGCTTGTAGGTGGATACATGCCCGGGGTTGCAGGCAGGGCACCACTGATGAATGACTCCGGAACATGGTAGGATACTGGTCCCACAGTGTCAAGGGTTGGCGACTCGACAATAGGTTCAGGCTCGTCACTCGTGCTCGAGTCGGATACGGATGGCCTAGGCGAAGCAACTGAATTGTGGGGATTCTGCGTGCCGTCACTCGATATTGACATTCTCGACGTGTCCCAAATCAAGGCCTTGACGCGTGAGGTCCTAGAGTTCTGAGACAAAAGGCTATGCCTCTTTTTGGTGGACTTTGTGGACTTGCTCGAGCTATTACTCGCCGTCGAGAGGCGATTTTTGGTTCTCTCGGGTAGGCCGTTCCATTTGGAGTTTACTTTGGGTACATGGGCTGGGAGCTTTTGGGAGGGATAAATGCTGGCTGGCCGAGCTGCTAGTGTCGGTGGAGGTTTCTCAATGCCTTGCTTGCGTTGCGCCTCAGCAAATTGCTCGAGAGCATTTTGCGAAGGCTCCTTTAGGGACAGAAAGCTGAATACCAAGGCAGTCTTCTTTTTGGTCTTTTTGGATGACCCAGAGTCATTGGAAGGAGTGCTGGAGTGTGTGGACGCCAGACTGGATGACGTAAAACTGGCACTGTCGACTGACAGAGTGCAGTCAGACGACAGAGGGTTGGAAGCTGGAGAAGCGGGAGGAGAGTCGATTGGGAGTTGGTGAATGGGTAGTTTGGCTATCTCGTCGGCAGGCAGGGGATTTCTGAATTTGAGCCTTGGGACGCGCAGTGGCGGGGCATGCGCTGTTAAGTCTGCGCCGAGCGCCATGGCTTGAAGATGAACGGGCGAAGATCTCGGTAGTAGACTTTTTAGGGTTTAGCAGCAACGACGAGTGAGACGACGTATGTAGCTAGGCGCGTGATTGGTAGCGAGTCGCGGGCACGGCAACCGATAATGGTGGTGGTTACTGAGGATAGAGAAGCAGGATATGTACATGCAGGTGAGGTTGAGGTTGTCGAGGCCAAAGGAGCGACTTGAGGGACTTGAGAGCATCAGTGCAAGCGCAGTAAGGCAACCGCGATGGCTATTACCACGACACAGTACACGAGACACGGTGTATTGTGTATGTGTTCTTGCGTACATAGACGTACATAGAGCTATCATCATCGTGTGTGTCATGTCACAGACTCACAGTGTTGTCACAGTGTTGTCACAGTGTGTGTGGTTTTAGCTGTGTAAAGAGCTAGTCCCCATGCGGCTGTGGCTGTAACTATGCTTACATAAGTCTCGGAGGAGACTAGCCAGAGACTAGTGTATCGAAAGGTGGTCTGTGCGGTAAAGTCTGGTGGCACCAGCCCTACAGGTGCACGTGACAGGCAATCTGGTCGATTTCTACAGTTGATGTGACAGTCCGGCCACCTAGTAATTACCAAACAAACTGTGGTGCTTCACCTTGGTTGAAGCTTGAAGGCTAATTAGGAGAGTTTGTAATCATGTACCAAGTACTCCGTAGGGAGAAGGTATGCAATATTAGGTAATTATTACTCGGCAAAACTAGAGCATCCGTAGGCAAAATGCAACCGACCGATGTCAGAATCAGATTAACGAGTTTTGAATAACTAACTAGTTAGGTAGTTAATTAATTCTTAAAACAATGCCAGACTTGGAGGCTTCTCTTTTACCGCCGAAAAAAACAAACAAAAAAAAAGAAAACACCTAGGTACTCGGTAATCCCAACGTATTGGCAGCCTCTACCCTCTGTGCCACCCGCTCAACAACACACCACCACACACTCACTCACTCACTCACTCACTCACTCACTCATTCACTCACTGCGCTGCTCGTCATTCTGCCCTGTCATTGTGCTGTTACATACTCGGTACGGAGTAGTTACTTGCCATCTCCCTCGTTCTCTCGGACCACGGCCCGGGCGCCCTGTCCCGGCTTTCCCCTCTCCTCCACCACCACCACCACCACCACAACCACGACCACGACGACCCTCCCGGAAGCGGCGCATCGGGTAATTTGCAACGACCCTTGGGCTGAGGGCTCGAGACGTTTGTCCACGTCGCCGCCATGCCAGCGCTTCTGGTCGACACCAGCACTCATGCCCACGCCCGCCCGGCCTCGTCCAGCGATGCTTCGTCTTCTTCAGAGCGCTCTCGGAAGCGTTCCGAATCGGTGTCGCCCAGTCGCCCGCCTGTGTCGCCCATCACTCCCACGGCCACTGTCGCCCAGCTCGCTCCTGTCCCAGCAGACGTTGAAGGCACCCAGGCTGCCCGTTCACGCCCAGCTCCACCGCCAACCGCCACGTTTTGCCCACAGCCGCCGTCGGTTGCCATTGCAGAGAGCGAAAACCCAGATGCCATTGCCCTACGCTCCGCCATATCCCTCCTCCAACTGCAGCGCGAGAAGAGCAAGCGCGACCTCAAGGCCCTGGCCGACCTCAAGTCTGCTGCCGTTGCTGACCCGGCCACCTTTGCACGCGCCATACAGCAGCAGCGAGCCCAGGCCTCGCAGTCGTACTCGGACATGCTGACGCCTACCCTCGCCGGTCTCGCAGACGCGGCAGACGGCGACGAGGCGCATGTCCATGATGCGCAGCCCGGCGCAGAGGGGCGCAAAGACTCTGGTGCCAACACCGAGGTCCAGATGAAGCCGTCCAAGTTTCCTGCCATACCTCAACCCCAAAACATTGTTCGTTGCCCTCCAGTCAACTGGGCCAAATATCACATCGTCGGGGAGCCTCTGGACAAGATGCACGACGAGCAGAAGAAATGGCCTGGCCAATCTGAACCTCCACGAACCCAGACTGGTGCGAGGGCACCATCACATACCATTGCTGCCCCTTACTCTCCATTCACAGACGGCATCGGAAAGGCATCGCCGACGCCACAACCGTCTAACAAGAATGTCAAAAAGTCGCCGGGCTAGAGAAGAAATTCACCTACGCGCGCTTCTCTCACTCCACATTGCCGCCTCGCACATATCTTTCGCACATATGACTTTTCAATGGCATCTCAGAGCACAGGATGCTCTTTCTTTTTTTTTTGTTGTCATGAACATCATGCTATTTATGTCTTTTTTATGATAGACAATGGCCTCACGAACTAGACGAAAAAGTATATTAGGGGAGGGTAGAATATGCCTACAAACTACAAATAGAGTTGGCACCTTACGCACACACACACACACCATGCCATTTTCCGTGTTTTTACATGTGCTTTTCTCGAACAAGAATTCATGCCCACGGCTTCATTACGGCAATTATAATACAAAGTAAGGAATGTGTACGTACTACAAAGTAGCTGTACTACCTGGTTAATAATACTACACATCATGATCCATTCCAGTCAATGGTCATCCAAGGCTACACCGCCCCAACAGCGCCGGAGCATTCTCCATCCAAGCACAAGCACAAGCACAAGCACAAGCACAAGCGCCCGAGGCATCTTTCAAGTTTCAACAATGACCCTGATTTACCTACATAGGTACCTACATACATATATACGAAGTAGGTACGTGCTTAATCTAGCCTAGGTAGGTATGTATACTTACCTATGACTCTTAACATGACATCATATATTGGGTGGCCGCGAATGCACACAATCGGTCCGACCCCTCTGCATACATACTATGTACCTGCTGTAGGTAATATGTACGTATACGTATATGCCGAGCAATTAATTTTATCAAGTATTAAGTATCAGGGCAATGATGTATCAATCTGCACATGGGTTGGGTGGGTAAGTATTTAGAGCACGGTTGAAGTGTGTACGACAAGCATGCAACAATCTCTCGATATGGTGGCTGTGCAAACAATCTGCATACGGAGTACCTACATAGTTAGTAGTAATTAATAGGTAGTCAGGCTTGCACCGTTTTTCTGCAGGTTTTTGTGGCAGTACATAGTAGGCAGTTGAAACTTGACTCGTCATCATCCACTAATTATTAGTTTGCGTGCCTGAAATCCTGCTTTTTTAGACCCTTAGACCCTGCCCTGGTTAGTTAACTTGTCGCGCTTAACCTAACTCGATCTCGTATGTTAGTTACTCCAAGGCTCAAGCACTGCACTCACTCTACGTCACGTTAGGCTTTGGACGACGACTTACCACGTTGACGACACGGGGCGATCGCGAGGCTGGTAACTATGGCGGTGGAGGGATTGGAAAGTTTATTTCACTTTCCCTCTCAAAAAACAAAAAAAAAAAAAAACTAGGTGGGCTTGCGTGGGAGAACAATGACTGGTTTTGTGACTATAAGGCAGGTGAGTATAAGGATAATGACTAGTTCTTTGTTGGTTTGTTTGACTCTTTATGGTTGTTTGCTTGGGATCAAGGTTGCTGGTCTTTGTTATATTCCATTGTTTGGAACTACATTTAATTACTATATCTACCTATTTACACACAACTACACTCCTACCTACACAATCACTACTACTCCCACCATGCGCCTGACCCCCCTCCTCCCAATAGCATGCTGCACAACAGCCCTAATCCTAGCCTTCCTCTGCATCTTCGCAGGCCACAAAAAAGGCTTCATGGACAACTACTCCATCATAACCGTTCGGCCCCCCCCCCCCAATTTCCTCAAAAGAAACCCTCAACCTAACCAACCCCCAGCTCAACTCTTCCCTCATAGGCCAAACCCTCCTAACTCCCGACCCCACTCCCGACCCCAAAAACCCTCTGTCCTCCCTCCTCTCCCCGCTCCTCTCCCACCTCCCCCCGAAACTAACCTCCTCAATAAACGCCCGCATCTCCAAAATCACCCATGACCTAGGCATACATGACTTCTACACCGCCCACATGCTCAACTACTGCGAAGGCGAATATACCCCGACCCCAGTTGCCAATGCAACTTTTCCGCTAAAAGACATTCGCAAAAACGTCACGGCGTGTTCGCGCGCGCGCGCCGGGTACACGTTTGATCCGCAGGCCATTGTGCAGGAGGCGCTGGATCGCGTGACCCATGGGCGGGTTCCCATTGGGGAGTTGCATTGGCCCAAGGGTCTGGAGAGGGGGATTCGTGCGCTGAATGGGGTTATGGTGGGCATGTTTGCGTTGTATGTTATGGGGGCTTGTTTGGTTTTTTTGGCGTTGGGGGCGGCAGTGGCAGTGGCGGTCGGGGAGGCCAGGGGGGGGGAAATGTGGAAGGGGGGGCTGGGAACGGGAATAGGGAGGGCGAGGGCGAGGATGGGGATGGGAATGAGTATTGGGAGAGGGGGAGGTAGAGGAGGAAGTAGAGGAGGAAGAGGAAGAGGAGGAGGAGGAGGAGGAGGAGGAGGAGGTAGAGGGTGGGTGATGCTTGCAATCAACATTATGCTTTCGGGACTGGCTTTTTTGGCAGTGGGGATTGCTAGTGCTTTGGTTACGTTTGCGAGTGTCAAGGCGGCACATTTGGTGAACAAGTATGGGAAGGAGATTGGTTTGGTGGCGAGTTGGGGGGGAAGGTTTTTAGCTTTGACTTGGGCGGCGACGGGGGTGATGTTGGTGTGTTTTTTGGCGTGGATGGCGGAGTTTGGGAGGGTGAGAGCGGGTTTTGCTGGTAAGAGGTTTGGGAAGCATGGATGAGAGGTTGCTGCTGGTAATGCTTTATCATGGCCATGTTTTTTTTCCTTGATGTTATATACCCTCTCCCCCCGGTCATGATTGAATGACTTTTCGGACGATATACAAATTGCAGTAATTCAACTTCAGGTTTATACGTCATTGCTATCACAAGAATCAACAGTCGACACATTCAGAGCAGATACATGTCTCACACCTAAAGGGTATCTAATCATAACCATGCCTAGTCTTCTTCCCAACGTTGTTCTCTTGCTTTCGTCATACACAAGCGTGCCATCCACGACACCTGCCAATTACCTTGGGAGGATATGCACGGCCATCATCTCTCGCTCACACACACACACACACACACACAAAAAAAAAGGCCTGTTATCGCTGACGGATGATTTCTAGTACAGTCCGGTATCAGTTTCGGCGGAGATGGAGTTGAATAAGAATAGAGCTTGCGCACCTGTGAGGAACTCCTCGCTATGCACACGTTAGCTCAACAAGACTGGCTCAACCCACTTTGTCATTGCACTTACAAACTCAGTGTAATGTACCCGTCTCGATCTTCGTCATACTTTTTAAACACATCCGTCATTCTCTTCAGACTTATGCACGCTTGGACAAAAAGGTCAAAGCTCATGGCGTTGCGCCCACTGCGGTCATATGTCTGGTACAATAGCGTGACGAATTGCTGCGAGAGGCGGTATCCAAAGGCGACAAGCGCTTCATTGAATTCGACATAGGATATGCTGCCGCTGTGATCGGCGTCAAAACGATCAAAAAGACCGCGCCATGCGGACAAGAAGCCCCACAGGCCACTGTCTGCATCAGGATGTGCACAGGATTGAAGATGAGGGGGGGAAAGTAAAAAAAAAAAAAAAAAAAAAAAAAAAAAAAAGAAAGAAAAAGGGGACATACCAGAATTCGTCAAAATTGACAGAGCCAGAGCGATCCGTGTCGAACATTCTGCGCCCCATGAGTATTTGCCCTTGTATTGTTCATGCAAGCAAGGCGGCGTACCTAATCATCATGCGAACAGTATGTGGGTCAAAAGGTGACCAGTCACCGTTCACCAGCGCAGTGCGAAGCTCAGCTTCTGTCAAGGTGCCATTGTCTGTTACAGCGTCAGTGTTTGACAAACAAACATAGCGACGAATAATCATACTATCTTTGTCTACGGTACCAAACAGCCGCCAGAGGGCTTCGCGATCATTCGCGTCCCTTGGAGGCGCAGGCGTTGGCGGTGGTCTTGCTTGCTGGGCGATGGGTGGCCGACCATGATAGCCTTGCGGCGGTGGCCCGTGGCCATAATTTGCTGGTGGAGGCGACCCAACCCCATAATGGTCGTCATGCCTTGAATCGTATCGCGAGCTTGTGCTTGGACGTGCGTCATATCTTGAATCGTGATATGCGGCTGGGGGAGGCCTGCTTTCATACGAATGCGGGCGCGCGTTGTAGCGGTCGTCCTGGCGGTAGTCGTCTCTCCTCTGGCCACTGGATGCTAGTGAAGGGGGGTGGTTGTAATCGGGGCGTGCTGAGTTTGTGCGTGGTGGTCGTTGAGCGGGTTGCTGGCCAGAGTTCATCATTTGCGCCGCCTGTTCGTTATTATATATCAGCACGCTGCTTTCTGGCGCAGATATACCAAGGGGGAGGGGGGGGACGCACCTGCTCTGGCTCAGCATGCATGGGCAGCCTATCTGGATTGAACCCCTTGTTGTATGCCATTATGTGGCCAAGTGTAGAGGTTTGCGATGTGTAAAATGCAAAAGGTGGGGTGGGGAAGAGGATCAAGAATCAACAAGCACGACTCAGTAGTTAGATAATAAGTACCTACGTTAGGTACTAGGCAAGGCGATATACTATGTATGTCGGTGGGACAAAGACAGAAATTGATTGAATGTAGAAAGATGCATCTAACTAATTACCCCGTAGGTAATAATAACTCACCAGCCGCAGCGGCTGATGTCCAAAGTCCCTGCAAGAGGCGGGGGCGCTTGGCCTTATGACGCTGCCGGTCAACTGCAGTGACTTGCGTAGAAACAGTCAGAAGACGCCACTAACACCATCTACTCGGGACTGCCATGATTCTGATTCATGCCCGCCGGTGAAGAATAATCATCATCTGTGAAACCATCCTCTCTCGCAGACTGGCACTCACCACCTAGCCCATGGTCATCTGCAACACCTACTCCAACCACGTCTTGGCTAGCTACATACTTGGGCCCTAGGTAGCTAAGTAGCTAAGTAAGCAGGTATACATGTAGACATCAATCAAGCTATCATTGCCAAGTATCTACAGCGAAGAATCTGTCCTCGTATCTCCATTCTTATCATGCAGTGATCCCACCTCTTCAGCCAGGGAACCAAAGAAACAACAACAATAACAACAGCAGCAACAACAGTAAAGTAAATCTCACAATGTCCTTCACATTTTAC
>SSBG01000032.1:185366-276298 GCA_028220655.1 Shiraia bambusicola | reverse complement strand
AAAAAAAAAAAAAAAAAAAAAAAAAAAAAAAAGGCCATCATCGTGGGTATTCACAAACGCCCGCAACACCTCTCTGATATGTATCCACCAAAACCAATATGCATCCAGCGCCAGCGTCGCTTGCTTGCAGCCCCAACAAAAAGCCCAACATGAATCGACATAGTAGTACAATATGGGAAAGAAGCTTTTGTCCACCTTTTTTTTTTGTTTTTGTTCTTTTTTGTTTTTTCCCTAGATGGAAGAGCTGAAAACGAACGACTGTGTAAAATGACAACAAGCCAACAACTCACGTCTTTACTCTCTTCTGGCTCGCATCCGAGCCGTCTTCCGACGTCTTCCTCTTGCGGTCTGCCGAATCGTCGCGCCCAAAGCTCGGCCCGTTGGTTACCACGGGCGTCTGAAACGTTAGAGGGCTGGGCAGCATGTTGGACTCGCGCCCAAAGCCCCATTCTGGATAGAAGCTCGAGGGAGAAGGCAGCAGTCCGTTTTCCACAAATCGGCTGGGCAAGGCAGAAATGGGGGTTTCCATGTCGTTGCGGCCGTTGTACGAGTTGCTGTTGGAAGGTGGCGGCGGTGGACGAGCAAAGGGGTTCGGCGGTCCCGTTGCGCCGGCGCTGAGCAGTGAATTGGCGCTAGGGGACGGGGGAGGCAGTACCACGCCCGAAGAATGCGAGGCATCGGTGCTGGCGCGCGCTGGCGTTGCGCCCGTGGTGCCAGAGTCCTTGGGAGAGGAGTCGGCCGTGGCGCTGCCTGCATCCGAGTGTTCGCTGGGAATCTGCACCCTGAGGCGTGGCTTCTTGGGATCCATCTGCAGGCTGTTTGTTCGTGAGACGGGCTGGATGGCGGGCACAGACGCAGCAGATTGTGTTCGCTGCGGCGGTTGCTGAGCAGCCATCTGTGCAGGCTGAGGCTGTGGTGGAGAGACACCATTTGACTGCGACCTGGACATGGCGGCTACATCTATGGATTGCGACCTGTTCTCTTGCTTGATAAATGGCACTTCATTGCGCAACGGGTTCATGTTGCTGCTGCTGCCCCAGTGCGCAGCCAGCATGGATTGGCTATCATCAATTGGGGTGAAGATGCTGTGTTTGGCAGAGGCATGCAGTGGTCTTGGCTGTGGGAGAGGCGGGCTTTGGAAGTTGTTCTGGGGCGATGGAGAGGGGACGGTGATGGTGGGCTGTGGAGGGATTTCCTGTTGGGGCTGCGAGACAGGCTGTGGTTGCAGAGGAGGAGATGCTTGTGGAGGTGGGGGCGGAGGTGGCTGCTGTTGTTGCTGTTGCTGCTGCTGTTGTTGTTGTTGCTGCTGTTGTTGTTGCTGTTGTTGTTGTTGTTGTTGTTGTGGCAATTGCGGGTGCTGGTGCTGATGCTGGTGCTGGTGCTGGTGCTGGTGCTGCTGTGGCGGTTGTTGCTGAGTAGCCGGTGGCATTGACTGCCTTGGTTGCTCCTGTTGCATGAATTGTTGGACTTGTGGGTGTGGTGGAGGATGCGGGTATTGGAATTGTGGGACTGAAGGAGGTCCAGGCGAGGGTCGAGGGGCCATCTGCTGAGCAGCTTGCGGGTTGTAAAAGGGAGGGTTGGGCATGTAGGCATAGTTGCCAGGCGGCGGTGCTGCTTGCGAGGCATACGTCTGGGGCGGCGGCGCAAGGTTGGACGAGGGTCGTCGAATATGGGCAGCTCGTGAGTTGGGACGCGACATGTGGCCAGGCGGCTGGGGTGAAGGGCCTCGGTGCTGGAAGGGCGCGCCATTGGGCATGGGCGGCGAGGCTGAGGGCGTGCCATGTCTAATGTGCTGGAAAGCGTGGGCGTGCTGCAGGTGGTGGTGAGGCATCAGGCCATGGTCGGGCGGCGTGTGCGAGTCGCGCGGTGGAGCGCCATCGTCGTCTTCGTCGTCGTCGTCGTCGCCATCCTTTTTGCCCATGAAGTCTTCAGGGCCTTTGTGTTCGTGTGCGCCGCCATACTGGAGGGGGAGAGGAAAAGAGTTAGTGCAGGCTCATGCAGCAAGAGTGAAGACTCGTCTGGGACGTTAGGTCTGAGGGCGCAATACATATTGGTAGCGGCCAATGGTCTCGTTGATGTCGCCAGATGAAAACTCATACAGCTTCTTGTTGTGGCCAAAGATGATGACGGCCACGTCGACCGAACACAGCACAGAGAGCTCATGCGCCTTTTTAAACAGACCGCCTTTGCGCTTGAGAAAGGTGCTGGGCGCATCCAAATGTCAGTGGTGTGCCTCATGTGCATCATGGCCATGGGAGGGCAGGAAAGGCTTACACTGAGCGGTTGCGGTCGTCCTTGATGGCTTTGATCTCAATCTTTCGGCGGCCCATGATGACGAGAGTGCAGCGATGCAGGCGGGCAGGACTGTGGCTGATGGTGGCCGCGCACGTCTCAGGAGAGGAAGACAAACGGGCGCGCAGTAGTAAGTAGTTAGAGCAGCAGAGGCTCGAGGCTATATTAGTTACCTAAGTACGTGGTTGGTTCGGGGTGGGCGAGAGAGGGAGAGGGAGAGGGGGAGAGGGAGAGGGAGAAAGAGAGAGAGAGAGAGAGAGAGAGTGTGTGTGTGTGTGTGTGTGTGTGTGTGTGTGTGCGCGCGACAAAAGCAGAGCCAGTGTGGCCTGTCCACTGCGAAGACTGCAAAGTGGAAAGCGTCGACGGTTGCGGCTCTGGAGCGATGAAGATGTGCAAGAGGAAGCGATGCCATGGTGGAGCGGGCGACGGGTCCTAATAATAGACCTGTAGCGTCCTGTCCTGTCCTGTCCACTCACCAATTCACCCACCAGTGCACCACCACCACCACCACCACCACCACCACTCAACCACTCAACCACTCACCATTCTACCGAGTGCCAGTCCACTCTCCCTTTGCTGCCCGCTGCCCGCCGCCCGCTGCCCTTCCCCACTGCTGCTAATCATCCTGTCCTGGTTAAGCCCCAGCCCGCACCACCTACAAGAGTTATTTTTGGGGCCTTATCCAGACTGGGGTCTTTGCTGAGTATCACGTTGAAACCACCTGCACCATCACCACTCTCACCGTCGTCGCATGCCCTCCCGTCTCGCCCTGCAGGGGGGGGAGGGGGGGGACAAATGTCCCTCAACTAGGTACATACCTACCTAGGTATACTCTATACTCTTACCTACATACCCACCTAGGTATACTCTTACCTACATACCTACCTACCTATCTACCTACCTACCCACCCTACCTGCCCGTGCCTACCTACCTATACAGCTTCTTGTCTGCCTTGCTTGTTGATGCCATGCATCTATTTGTCCCCATCACCTCCTGCTATTCACCGCGCTTACTCCGTAGACTGGCTGCCAAAACAAAAACCAAAAAGAAAAAAACAAGAAAAAAACAAGAAACCCCCAAGAAAAAAAGGAAAAGAAAAACCTTGGCATCCCAGTAACGGGCACTACCAACGTTGAAGCAACAGCTTGATATGGCCCGATAGGCTGCATCAGGCGGAGCGGAAGAGCGGGTACAAGCATGTCTCTCCAAGCCCATGGTTGCCGTGCCATTTCTTCACCCAAGCCTCGACGCCTCGTTTGCACAACGCCTCGTCGCCGTACAAGGAGACCCCGTGTGCTCTGCAGACCTTCAAACACACCACTCCACCACCACCATCTGCCATGTCACTCACGTGCTCTTTTCATCCCATCTTCACCCTCCTTAGATCTCCACTAATAATCATTGCCCTCGTCGCATCCATGCTTCTCGCCCTGGAATCCTACAATCCTCCAAAGCACTGCCGCATCACTATCCAAACATGCAAACGCCTCACTCGACCGACTGACCGACCGACCGACCGACCTCATCCTTCTATACAATACTCCCGATGAAGTCGAAATAGGGCTCATGGAGAGACGTGTTGTCTAGCGTGCTTTTATGATTTGACCGAAACACCCCCCTAGCCCCCCCCCCCCCAAAAAAAAAAACAGAAAATGTATTTTTAGCATCACGCGCCCATGGCAAACCCACTCACACGGGTCTCCGACTACCCTATGACGCACCCGTTCACCGCAAACCCCCCGGTTCCGTTCTCGACAAGGGAAGCCCGATCGTTTTCTCTGCCAATCTATCTATCTACGTACATGCTTGGCTAGTCTTGATTCCCTACCTACTCTGGTCAATGGTATGGTATACCCCCGTTTCCAGTCGTCAGCTCACCCGGGGAGCCGCCCGCTTCGTATCGCTGCTGTACCCGACCACAGCCTTTTTTTTCCCTACCTACCTACGGAGTAGCCAGTCGCCATATACACATTGTCTTCTCCCGTGTTTCCATCCTTTACTGTTTTTTTTGTTTTTTTTTTCACTCCCGATCTCTCTAACCGTGATAGAGTCTTGCGTGGATGGACTAGGCAGGTACTCCGTACATTTATTTCCCCAAACGATATTCTAGGCATAACTACCCCCCTCCATCTCACGTCCCCATTCCCCAATTCATAGCCTGATCCAATCTAATCATCCCACCGCCACCATCGTCGCTGTCAAACATGTACATATACATAGGTACCTACCTATCTACCTACGTGAGCTCAGCATGCGTAATGCAGGTACACAAGGTATACATATATTAATTATAGTTATGCTATTCTTATCTTGACATATGCAGGTACCGGGTTTTTGTTTTGGGGGGTTTCGTTTTTCTTCTTCTTCTTTTCTCCTCCTCCTCCTCCTCCTCCTTCTTCTTCTTCCTCTTCTTCCTCGGATAATTAGTAGGTATGTAAGTTTGCTATTTTTGAGGGGTGAGGGGCTCGATGTTTGAGGCGCTTGTAGAATTGCTGTGTGGATTTTGTAATCCTTGCGAGTTTCGTCTGCTTTGGCATTCTCTTCATTTCTGCATACTATCAAGTCTTGCATGCATACTAGCGTACAGTCTGGCTTGAAGGAAAGAATTGATGCCACACTGGACTTGATTCTCTTGATATCAAATCATTACATTACGCTTGCGCCTTACTTTGTACCCGATACTAGACGATGCTCGTTTCATGACGAGAATAAAAAGAAGAAGAAGAAGAAGATCTGCTTGTTGATTGAAGGATGGCTAGTGACGTGTTTGCAAAGATTAAGATGGGAGGGGGAGGGGATAGTACTTAGATAGTCCTCCAACCTTTCTAAAATATACTTTTTATCCTATCCATCTACCTATCAATACATTACCTACTCGTCAAACCCAATTTTGGTATCTGAGTGTATTGGGTGTGGGGAATTGGCTTACGGGCATGTGTGGGATTGTGTGGGGTCGGGGCATGCGAGTGTTTTTCAGTGAGGGTTGTGGAAAAGGGCTGGATTTGGATTTCAAAATGGGTTTTGCGAATGCTTGGTTTGGGGCAAGGATTATTACTTTTCCTTGATTTGATGGAATGGAGTTTGTTAGTTTGCTTCTAGTCTTGGTAGTAATTAGGTATTACACTGGATTAAGCGTGAACGGGCGCGCTGATATGTTAGATACTTGGCCATTACCTAGGTAGGTAACTAGGCAATCCATCACAGCTTCTCCCACGTCTACATCTCGAAACGAGCTAGGTGCAGACTGACCCGCCGAGATGCGATTCAAGTTCAATCAGCCCAGCACTTTGTTGAAGTCTTTTGCATAATCTGACTGCTGCAGCGCTGCTTATTGCCTGCAGCCCCACCTCCTACATTGGCAACATCTACTGTGAAAATGTATATGTATTGGATGTAACTGCATCCTCAGCAAATGTTGGGAACGCCACAACTTGTGATAACAACAGGTAGGGAGTAACCCTACAGACCATTTCCAAACTACAAAGCAATAAACACAAAAACCAAGAGTTTAGAACTGCCGGTCTCCATGTCGGACATTTATAGGTACTCCTGTCGTGCAAGTCCATATTGATTAAAAGTTCCGAGTCCCGGCGTTTCCATGAGATACTTACAGGGTACCTTGGGAAAATGCTTCTTGCAGCCTATCGCTACGGCAGCTGCATGCCAATGCTGTTGGCGAGCTGCGATGGCTCCCAAAATACCTGGTGTTACCGGACTTGTCAGCATGGCAGTAATAATAATATCATCTCCTGATCAATTGCCGTCTTGTGTAGCACACAGTTCAAGGCCAAGGAGTCTGGGATGCTAGGGGACTACCTAGCTGGGATGCCCAAATGGGGCATTTACTGTAAATACCCCTCGTCTGACATGCATCTTGCTTACGCCCGAACGGCTTGATGACAGCAAATTAGTAGAAGAATTCGATTTTGCTGTAAAATTATCGCATACTCGGTATTCGGCGTTTGTGGGTAATTATTGTTAACTATTAGCATTTGAATCCAGACATGATGGTTTGTGATTTATGGTTCCTAGCACAGGCTGTATTGGAATCGTTTAGGCAGGGTTTTTACTCTCAAAGGGATCGAGGGGTGCTTTAGAGGTGTACTCTACTCCCGAGGTCGTTGGAGAAATCGGGTTACCAGGACAATCGATTGACAGTAGTCCCGTATTAAAGTTGCTGGCTATATATCCTGACGGTGGCGCTGGCGATACCTACCGTACTGCGGAGGGGGGTCTATAGAAAATAGTGCTATAATAATGTTGATATAATTTTGGTTTAAGATATAATGTTAACGCGAATATAATGTTAGAGAATTTGAGCTGAGGTCTCAGCACTATATAAAAAACTGTGTTTGTCAAAAAGAGTTATGGTAGTATTTTTACGTAGGATAGTGTTGACTTGATTTTAAGTTAAAACTCTGTTGGTACAATATTGAGCGTAACACAATGTTGAGCGCAGCACAATGTTCGCTTAAAAACGATGCTGCCGCGACACCATGCCGACGGAACAACATATCAGAATAGTTTTTGATGCGCACTACCGCAAGATCATGTCTAGTCAGCACTATGTTACTTCAACGATATTTCAGCACTATATTCAACCAAAAATTTACTGAGATTGATATTATTTCAGCATAATGTTTTCTCAAAATAATCTTGTTATAGTTGCGCAATCATGTTCAAAGCAACAGATACTACTTCAACATTATTAAAACAAGATGCTAAGATCAAAACTTTGTCGACATCTATTGGATAGGACATTATACTACAGCAACATAATTTCACATTATTATAGTATTAGGCATATAGATATAGTATTAATTGCATTGTTATAAGCAGGCACTAAGCTAGCACTTAATTACTCCCAGCGCATACTATGTCATCTTCCGAAGTATGTCAAGAACAGTAAGTTTAGTTAATACTACCCGGGAGCATCCATGAGCGATCGACCTGTTAGGAATCCAGGATGTTCTAACATCCCAGATTAACCATCTATGGATTAGCCACAAGATCTAGAAGACATGGAGCACTATGACGTACATGGTACAAGGTCTTCTAGTATCGTTACCCTATTTGTAACATTTCCATTGTAAAATTCGCTCGTCGCGTCGCGTTGTCTAAGGCGCGTCGCGTTCATCATGATCTGCATTCCTCTAGTAGTCATTAAGCGGGGTAGAGGTGAATGGCTTGCATATACGAACTTGGCAATGAAAATCCCTTTCCTTGGCAAGCGAAAATGCCTCAAGCTTCAGACGCCGATGCCAAGTAGGATATCGCCCGATAAGGCTGAAGACACAGATCCAAACGCCGATTATTTTGCTGCTCCGCCGAAGTTTACCGATGTCAACATGCTAAATCGCGAACCTGCCACGGGTCAGATGACTTCGTTTCCTGGGAGACAAAGATGAGGGGTAAATAGAAGTACAAGTCATGTCCTGTCCTCTTCATAACTCTTCCTACACTATTCATTTGCCTGACTATAGCACGTCTGTTCACTGACTTCCTTTATAACTAGCATTATCTGTAGGTAGATTAAAGTCAGTATCTCTAATTCCTATTCTTTTGGACACTTACTATTCGTGGTCGTGACGCGACGCGTTAGGCTTGTAGGCGAACATGATTGTCGTTGTTAGTATATTAAACTTTCCAAATGAATACCTTACTTACACTGACTACCTTACTTACACTGACTACCTTACAGCAGATTAACTACCAACCCGATAAATTCGATACTTTCCTAGTAATACCACCTCTCCGCTCGGTCTTCCTCTTGCTATTAATGTCTCTCGCATTATATCATTTGACTCAGGCGTCACAGGCTGGCTGTGAACCATTGTTGCGTATTCCGGTCGAACATATATGCCAGCATATACCATTCTAGCTCAGTGTTGCTGCCTTCCGGGTATCCTCTTAGCTTCTTCCAGTCCTGCATCGATGGCTTTCGACTCTTCCAGGTAGCATTTCTAGACTTCCAGTCCTGCATTGATGGCTTTCAACTCTTCCAGGCAGCATTTCCAGACTTCCAGTTCTGCATCAACGGCTTTGGAGTTTTCTAGATATCTTCTTATAGACCTTCTAGTCTAGCATTAGTGCCTTCTGACGATGCATACTGGATTTATCCTGCTATTCCAGCTAGATACTCTGCGCATTCCTGGTTTGGTGTAGCCTAGGTTTCTAAGGAAAAAAAATTTGAAAATAAGGAGACACTTATAGACAAATTACCTAAAATTAAGACTTTCTAGAATGTTACTATAGCAGGCCTTGATGTACAAGAATGATTTCCTAGTAGTATACTTAGGGAAGACGGTATTTCCAGGCATCTCTAAGACAGATTTATAGGCCCAGAGGGAATCCATAGCATTGGACCTACATCATCGATTAGCCAAGTTTGAGGGGACCTGTCTGCCTCTGTCTTTCCTATAGACATAGAAGCATCTAGGAATGCATCTTCTACCTGAATTTAACTAAGGTCCGTAGTAGAACAGAAGGAAAATTGATATGTGTGACTGGTGTGGGTGCTGGTCACAACTTGGGAATATTCGGACTTGGTTGAAAATTGATGTGTGCTGCTGGTGTAGCCATGGCACCAGATAGGTATAATCTTGTTGGAGATGTGAATGGCTTAGCCGATAATTTCGGTCTGGAGATGTGCGTATGGCGAACAAGGAAAGAGATACCATAGAAGAGGAGGTTGGCATGGCTCGGCGATGCGTGAAGGGAGGAAGATGGATACTGAAGAGGAGGAGGTTGGCATGGCTCGGCGATGCGTGAAGGGAGGAAGATGGATACTGAAGAGGAGGAGGTTGGTATGGCTAGGCGATGCGCGAAGAGAAGGGAGAAGGTATGGAATATACAACGACAATGGCTGCAGGCGAAGACTCGGATGACCGTAACTCGGCGATGTATAAGGCAAGATGGAGTGCAAATTAAACGACTGAGCCCCGCTTTGGGTAGTTGATGAATGTAACTTTGGAATAGTGTTCTGGGTTTGGTTGTTGCTGGGTGACGAATCCTTTCCCTTTGTAACTGCCATTAACCACTGTTCCTTCCATGTCCCACGCCACTGGCTTTCGAGGTCGCGATCACCATCGCGGAAGAAAATAGAATCACAAGAATCTGAGGGTGACTTTGAAGACTTGAGGCGAAGCACAATCAAGAAGAAGGCAAAGCTTACGCAACCACAACCAAATACTTCAAAGCCACATGCGTCGTCTCAACCAACATCTGCTCAGCCAAATAAGCCTCGCATTTTATCGAGAACCGAACCGCGATCCCGCTCTCAGACAATTGTCGCGTCTCACCACAATACATTGCATGCTCTCCAGACAACAGGTGGCTTACAGCTCTCGGATTCAGAAGCTGAGCGCAATGCCAACGATATTGATGCAGACGTCCCTGTTAAGAAGACAAAGAGAAGCAAAAGCAACGATGAAGGACAACAAAAGCATCGTCATAAAGAGAAGCACGACTTAAAGGCAGTGGACAAGAGATCCCGCAGTTCGAAAGAGGTAATTAGGAAGTCCCGCGGTTCGAAAGAGGCAACTAGGAAGTCCGATCATTCGAAAGAGGTAAACACAGACACGCGCCAGACACCACAGTTTGTAAATGCGACAGACAATGATCGATCGACGGAATTGAATCGAGTTCTTGACCAAGCCGATAGCACGCAAAACAACAATGAAGAAGTCCAAGAGAAAGATTTATCTGCAGACGATATACTGGAAGAGCTTGGACTTGTCCAGACATCGAATGTATTCAAGGGATTTAGTATTGAAGATCTAGAGAAAGCTGTACCAGTATGTATCTACATTTAAACTCTTTGTCGGCCTGAAAATCAATATGTTCATATGCTAAATGTTTCAGGCGAAAACTTCACGTGTTCTCAAAAAAGGATACTTCAAGCAAGGTGTACCGGAGATTGCTGCCGACATTCAACCTAGGATGAAACGCCTGGAGGACCTGACTAGATTGACATTCCTGGCTACACTGAACCCGAATACTTGCGCTCAACTCGTATCGCATGTCTTTCCGGAGTACATTCATGAACCAAATGCTGCTTGGGTTGTTGAGAATGCAGCAAGTCGCGTACGGCAAAATGTGAACTCCTGGAAATGTAGAACTGTAGCTGAGCTCAAGGTATGTCTTCCTTTTCCTTATCATGTTCTTTGGCTATCTATTAACATATATAGCTATTCCTCGAGAAGATATTGCGCGAAGATACTAATCGAATCATCGTTGACTGCAAAACACTTAGCGGCACCCGCGAATTATTAATGCAGTCCTATTCTGAGGCCAACTTTTGTCATGTCTTTACATTTATCGAGGATAGCATTGATTTAGAGCACTCTTCACATCGCGTTAAATGGTATTGTCGCTGTAAGTACTTAGATTGTTGTTTATCTACAGTTTTTAAAAGTACTAACACATATAGCTATCTTTGTGAATCTCGCAGCGTTCGCGAAGTTCACGGTTGCTGCTGAGCTTGGCCTTGTACCGCATGACGAACAATTTAAGCACGCGCTTCTACTTCAACGATTCCACGCGATACCGAACCTCAAGAGCCTATACGATTTCCGCCCATCGCTATCATCATTCAAGTTATACTATTCATTCATGGGCAGAGCATATCGGAAGCAGGAGAGGACCAAGAAGACACAATGGGATATCAATGACGAGCAGCATGTTGGGATGTTCGGAGTTGAAGCTCCACCAGATATTAACGAAAACGATGAAAGTCTTCTAGGGCATAGGTTTGAGTAGGAAGGACTTCATATTCTACATCTGTTGTACATATTATATTTTCTTGGTAGGATCTCTTTGCATGATACCCAGCATCTCTCTTTAGAGGGACAATAGATGAAAGCTTCTTGATATGTCAGACTGCTGTTGATTAGTGTGTGCATAAGTGATCTACGGAAGATACTAACTACCTATCTTACCAAGTACCCAGGATGTTTCTGCTGTCGCAATCAGCTACCTACCGTACCTACCTACCTTTTACTTGTACCTAGGTATCTCAAAATAGTTCTACGGTAGTGTTGTGGCGAAATCATATTATGACAAGGTCAACATCGTGCTGCGCGCAACATTATGCTGCGCTTAACATCTGTTAATATAAAAACTCTGCCAGCACTTGCTGAACGCAACATATCTTGCGGTCAACACTATTTTTCAACAAAACTATATTGCTATTATGTTTTACTGCAACTATTTTAATTCAGTTTTGTGCGTTGTTAAAATTATTTCAAAATAATACTGAGCTCAGCATTTAACATGTCTAGCATCTATTGCATGCAGCACCTACTCAACAAATTTTTTCTTCACACAATTTTAAAGGTCAATATTGTGATAACGCAAAAGATTGCCAGCAGATGTTGTAATATGGACATGGTTACATCATTATATTCACATAGATATAGTTACATTACTATTTTCTAGACCCCTATAAGCGCGGTACGGTAGCTTCCTAGAAAACAATTTACCTCCCACTTTTCGTCACTAACAACATGGGAGATAAATCTCAAGTGGCGGCTTGAGAGACATGCCGGTCTGGCTGTATCAAATGCAAAGACAACAGGAGCTGGTTCCTCAGTTAGAATAGGTATCCAAAGTAACCGGGACAAAGTCCACGGGACTACCTAGCCGATATGCTCAAAATCTCTGTCCCGAATGAATGTAGAGTTTCCAGACTGATGAACTATCCAAAATAGGACATTAATGTAGGTATGTAGGCTACTCCCAAGTTTCAAGAGTCACAGGATTACTCTCGTGGTAGATCGGAATGGTTTGGGATACCAAAACGCACACAATGAGCTTAGCCCCTTTGAAATGGTTGAGATTGGCATGTGCCCGCTGACAAAGCAAGTGATCACGCGTACTCATCAGGTGACGAGTCCTACGCCAGGTATTACGTTTCGAAGAGAGAACTAGGTAATTATGTAATTATTAGTTAAGGAAGGATGCTTCCGGTATTAATAACATTATAGGTACCATCTTGAATTCTGCACGTCTACCTGACGTTCGTTTTTCTAGTCAAGACGTTACTGGGCCTCGTGGCATAACTATTCATCTCTAAAGCAAAGACCTTGTAGAAGAAGAATTGGCCACGTCATGTAACTAGCGAATATCTGTTCTTTTGATGCAAGCAATTTGGTAGCTAGTGTTGCCTTGGAATGTAGTTATGTACTCCGTAGTTAGTTTACCTACATAGTAGTCATTAATTAGTGACAGCCGTGTCGATCAACCCAAGCAGGACTGTGGTCATGGGCTCCCATATTAATATTAGTCTCACTGCAAAACAATCTGGGGAAGGGCGTTAATAGTAACGATCGAGTTCGGAACGTATGTAGTTAATGGGGTGTTATTAGTTGCGACAATAACTACTGTTCCCAATGTGATAAGTTGCAGGGGGTGGTTCCACTTCTGGTATGTATATCACTTCCAGTCGGGACTAACGTCGAACACTATCTTGGTGTTGTTCCATCGTGATCCTCGGCTGATAGTATTATCTAACTGCCATTCAGGTTTCATATGCATGTGTACCACGGCAGACTTTGTGCTAATGTGGGCAACGCCCCGCGGGGTCATGGCGCTGAGCAAGCTATTACCCCACGTTGGAACCGAGGCATCTCTGCGTACATTCTGGTAACACGCAATGCCATGTGAGTCTTCATATGCTCATAGGTACACATGGTGACATGGTGACATGGTGACATGGCGTTGGCATACTGGCTTGGGTTTGGGGCGATCAGCCTAGTTACCTACTAGGCACTTTAAGCGCATAACGGCGGGCCATGGGCCCATGACATATAACATATATAACACGGCTACATGGCCATATATCCCGATCTAACCACTGCAACCCAACACCCCTCAACGAACATCAACAACATGGCGGCTCCAGCTGATATCAACATCAAGAACCTGCAAGGAAAGTGGGTCTTGGTAGGTTCCTCCTCTCTATTCTTGCCTTCACTTCCGACGCCCAACTCCCACCAACACGAGCGGTGCAAAATGTCTAATACACTTGCAGAATAAAAATCTTTCCGACAATCCTGACGCCGTTCTTTCCTTGCAAGGCATCAATTGGCTTACCCGCAAAGCCATCGGTGTCGCAACTGTCACCCAGCTCCTAAAGCAAACTCCCATCACAGGCGATGACGGCAAGCCCACCAACGAGATCATCATAGAGCAGATCGCCACTGGAGGACTGAAGGGCACCACGGAACGGCGTGTGCTGGATTATCAAGTTCGCGGCCACAGTGATTGGCTTTTCGGTACCGTCGAGGGCAGGACGCGCTACAACACCCTCGCTGCCCTTATAGAAGAGAACAAGGGCAAGCCTACTGAGGAAGATGTCAAATACTTGACCGAGGGCTGGCTTCCAGAGACACAGGAGGGCGAAGTCGTAGATGCTTTTGTGGAAAACGAACAGTCAAAATGGACTGTTTGGCAGCTCTGGGGATTCGCCAAGGTCAACGACCAAAGAATGCTCACGAGGAGGTTTGTAGCCCGAAGGACGGACAAGGAGCAGGTTGTTAAAATGAAGATGTCGTACGATTGGATAGGAGAGCTATAAGGTCATCTCACGAGAGACCATGCTGTTTAGGTAACGTCAGCCAGAAGCAGCGTATATGTTGCTTCCAAATTTACTGCACACGAGGAAATGCTTCAGCTACATAGCCAGCAATTCGAATCTTTGTTCGAATCCTCGAATTCATAACACAAATTACATGTAACTGCCAATTTGGGAAATACCGTCCTCCCGCATCATACCCGTCCCCCTTCCCGTGTCTCGTCCTACCAACGAAATAAACTAGTCCCCCCCTCCCCAACCATTTCTCCCGAAAAGCAACAAGACACATCGTAGGCTATCAGAAAATCTCCGTGTGCAACCACTGTATTATCCCCAACATCTCTGCACCACCATGCTTCCCGCAATACTCCAGGAAACGCAATCCAGCACTCCTGCGGAAACACTATGTAAACCTCATCCCTTCACACATTCCACTACCACTCCTCCACGTCATACCAAACAACATCCCCCCAAGAGAGAAGAAAATGTCACACCTCATCACTTCCAACCTCTACATAACCCTAATCATCCTCTCCTCCACCTTCCTCGTCCTCTTAACCCTCTATCTACTCAATCACTACATCAAACGCACCATGCGCTCGCACTCACACGCCCATCCCCCATCCCCATTCCAGCACACAGACGAAACCTTTCAGCACCAGCAGCCATCATTAGACCAAGCAGAAAGGGGGATCGAATTGTTGCCTGAAATTCACCCGAGTCAAGATCGGGCAGAGGAGTGGTTGGAAAGGAGGGGGAACGCAGGGTGGATGACTTGGGAGTGGGGCGAGAGTGGGAAAGTCGGTAGTCGTAGTGGGAAGAAAGATAGTGTGGTTGGGGGGTAGATGGCGGAGGAGAGGGGAGAGTTTTCCTTTGGATTACTTCGTAGAGGTCTGATCAATAGACACTTGATTTGCGATTAACGTTTGTATGCTTTGTTTATTTGTTGTGAAAGGAATGTTCTTTTTTTCTTTTTTTAAATCGCGATAGAAGGTGCGGAGGGGTTGGGCTTGCTTTTGATTGGATATTTGTACGGTGTATATGTAGACACAACGGATAAGCGCAAGTAAGTTCTTGTGCTTTATGAGCACGTAAATTAATGTCATGGAATTTGCTGCGCGCCAGGGTTTGGTTGGACAATTGTTTTGGATACAGTATAATGTCGTCTTTTGATAATCTTCAATGACCTTTCGTATCTGAGTTCGGCTCGAAACCTGAGCTGAGATGGATTTCAGCGTTGTCGCTGTGGATTTAGGTGTGGTTTTTCTCTTGGGTGGGCATGATGGGTGACGCGAAGAAATGGTTCTACCCGTCCAAACAAAATTTTGAGAGACGATAACGGGCTTGATATGGAGCTTGCATTGGCGATATAAGGAGTAGGCGAGGCCGACAGTTGTTGTGGTAAAGAGTAGGACAGAGAGCACAACGATGTAGCGCAGAATGGTTTTGATATTGGGGGCTTTGTAGGAGCTACTGTTATAATTGACGAGCATGAGAGATACGATGGACGTATTGTAATAATTTAGATTCAATACGAGAAGCAGATTGAGTGGCGTAGTTGCTGCACAGTGCTGAAGCATTGGGTCGAATGGACAAAGCCATAGCGTGACTGGAATGAAGTTTAGATAATTGTGTTGTGTAGGAAGTGAGCAAGCAATGTATACCTAAAAGTCTCGACAAGAGTGGGCTTGATTTACCAGTAGAAACATGAGAGCAAACATTGCATTTCAATTCATCATGGTGCTGTGACGTTGCGATGTTGTGACGTGGTAGTTGTTTTGTAGTTGCCTGAACCTCTCTTGATCATGACACGAGCCATTGAAGAGGCCAGGTTCACAAAGCGTGAGAGAAAGTAACGTTTTTTTGCGTGTTCTATTGGTATTTTGAACTTCTATTGGGTATCTAGAGGAATGAATCAGTGTAAATAGCAAAACCTTTTGGTCATGTGGGCTGAGAAGCCTTTTGTTCTGTAGCAGCCGCAGCCACCTCGTCGTCATGTACCGCAGCATCGATCTTATTCTGTGCAAGTCGCTAAAGCAATGTTAGTCACATACAAAGTGTCAGGAGAATAAAGAATATGTACTTACAAGCAAGTTTCGCAGTAGCACCGCGATGGTGACTTTGCCTATTGCAGGCACGTATATTGAAGCCTTCTCTTTCACTTCAGGGGTGAAGTTTCGCTCACTCGAGAAGTTGATGCAGACGGCGCCATTTTTCAACTTTTCCAAGGGTACTTTGTACTTGTCTCCAGGTACTCCACTAATGACCACGTCACTGATCGGAAGGCAATCGTCAAGAGTCCAGCCTGGCTTCTCAACAACCTCGTGCCTGCGCTTTCTTAAGCCTACGCCCCTGGTAAACTCTTGTACATCGCTAATATCAACGCTGTATACGTGCGCCCCATCATTTGCCGATAGGGCTGCAAGAGGCCTGCCCACGACTTCGCTCCTGTTGATGACTGTGATAGTGCGACCGTGTAACCTGTTCCCGTATGGCAGGATCGTGTTGTATATCCTCAGATACTCCAAGATCTTGATTACTGCCAGAGGTGTACACGGTAATATACTCTTCTTTGTGTTCGCTGGGTCGAGGAAACGGATGTTCTGGTACATGTTGAAAATGTACTGATGGGAAAGACCTTCGACGTCTTTATCAATAGAGACGATCTGCTGGAGGTACTGGTCTTGCCGATTACTGAAGATGGGGTAGTAGACAATTATGCCATCTACTGCAGGGTCGTTGTTCGCATCAATGAGGGCATCTTCAAGAAGCTCGCGATCGACTTCGCGCAGGTCAAACTGGAATCCACTACGGAGTACACAGCAGTGAGTAATTATTGATTTACCTAGGTAGTTTAGAATAGAGCTAGTAGGGTTTCTTACTTTTCGGTGCAGGTCTTGCCGGTCCATTCTGCGTAGACTCGAGCAGCGGGATCAGCGCTCGACAGGAAGCCAACGAGCAGCGGCTTGCGGGCAATCTTGGTTAGCCCGCTGCGAATCTCCTCGAGGAGGCCTCTTGCAATGTTGTCGGCGAGAACAACTTTGCAGTTTGGCCTCTCGTCAGCCATGGCGGGGTAGTTTTGCGGGTTTGAGATGGTCTCGTGGAGATTTCAAGAGGGCCGGTGGGTCTTTCAAAGAGAGAGAAAGGTCGCATCCGTTGATCTTCTGAAGTTTAGAAGATTATCACCCGATTTAATAATTAGTTACTCAATTACCAATTATTAAATAGCCTTGCCTATGTAGACTGCGCAACTTTTTTTTTCTGTAGCTGCCCCACCATCTCGGTCACAGCCAATCAACAGCAGCCTTACTCGCCTCACGTCATCGCCAATCGCGTGCATAGTTGCAGCGTTCCTAAACCTCCACGATCGCCTTGGATTGATTGTGAATACTGAACATGTCAGACATTCAGCAGTATCTGCTGGACTATGACAGAAACAAGAAAGAGGCCAGCGCCACTGCTCAACAGAGTGCGACGCGTATGTACGAAGTCTCGGCGGGCTATCTTTGGGCATGGCTGATGGACGATAGGACTCAAGGATGGCCGACTGAAGCTTATAAGCCTGGTCACCGACCTTGGCGAGTATCTGAATAGCGAAGATGGCGCCATTCGATCCAAGAGTGAGTATGAGTATTAGCTTGTGACATATTGCTGACCCAAGTAGCCATGTCTTACCTTGCCGAAGTACTCGCAGCGACTCCGCAGAAGGTCCTCTCCCTCCAGCAGCGTACGTTGACCCTCGATTCTACCCACCCAATTCCAACCACCGTAATTAGATGAAGAAAGGGTGTGGCTAGACCATAGCCTCAAGGCTCCTTGTGGATGCCGCGCAACTTACGAGCAAGTCGTACTAACATGCGGCAGGAAACCTGCTCTGCGACTTTGCGCTTTCTCGAATGGACGACACAGAAGGCCTGGGATCCTGTACAAAGGCTCTTCTGGCCTTGGAAGAGCTTGGGAAATGGGATGACACAAGGGTGGTCGGCATCATAGAGACGCTCTTGAACAGCACCCATCCTCTGCGCCAGTACAAGCAACAAAGCGAGCGATACCCAGTCCTACGGCTCGTTGACACCCTCATGGCCAAGTATCGTAATATCCTACGAGAGCATCACGATTCAAGACCAGACTTTATGTCACGTTTCATATCGTACTTCGATGGCGAAAAGGACCCACGGAACCTCATGGTCGTCTTCTCCATTTTGAGAGTGCCAATGACCGAATGGAGCATTGGTGGAGATGCCCAGGACCTGTTCGATGCAGTCTTCAACTACTTTCCCATAACATTCCGACCTCCTCCAGATGATCCCTATGGAATCACGGCCCAAGACTTGAAAGATCGCCTCAGGGACTGTATATCGTCTACTCCGGACTTTGCACCTTATGCTTTTCCTGCGCTGCTCGACAAGCTAGACTCCACATCCATGAACACGAAACGAGACGTCCTACAGGCCATCACTGCCTCGGTGAACGAATATGGTTCATCAACGATTGCACTGTATTCAATCACGCTATGGGACGCATTGAAGTTTGAAATACTCAACGTACAAGACGAGCATTTGGCACAGGAGGCGCTCAACGCTCTGGCCGCGATTGCGAAGACGCTGTTTCAAGGCGCTAGCGGGCCATTGAACGCATACTTGAGACCCATCATCAAAGAGTGTAACGAAAATCTAGAAGATGCGCCCACAAAACAATCACAAGCATCAGCACGTATTTTGCACAAGATTGCACAAGTGTCTGCTGAGGTTGCCAATATCCTGCTCGCTGGTGCTTTGCCGACACTATACCTCTTATTCCAGAGCGCAGACACCATTGCAAAACGAAGAGGATTACTAGAGGTGTTAAATCAGCTTATTCGAGCCAACATTGATGTGTATGGTTCTTGGCGAACAAGAGGTTCTGCGGGAGAGCAAGCGGCAAAGAATGCTTTGGTTCAATTCCGTGATGAAGCTCTCGAGATTATGATGAATGGACTCGAGGCAGCACCTCCCAAGGAAGTTTCATTTCGCTTAGTCTGCCTTGATGGCCTCCTCCAGCTCTCCAAGACACGTCAACTGCTAGGCGACGAAGAGATCGGCAGGATCATTCAGTTGTTGCACCATGTTGTGGTTCAAGAAGAATCTTACGGCAAAGACGAAGTCAAGGAAGCGGCTATTAATGGTCTGGTCGAAGTTGCTCACCAGAAACCGCAAGTTGTGGTCGAAAAGGCGTTTCCAGCATTTCTGGCTCAGTTGCCCGATACCGATGTGAATGGTGCCCGCGGCTATCTGACTGTCTTGGAGGCCTTTGCCAAACTATCCAGTGAAGAGCAAATATTCGACACTGTACTCTTGCGACTGAAGAACAAAATGAGCGCAGCAGTGAAGCAAGGTGCTTCGTCGTCGTATATTGTGTCCCTGTTGTCAGCTATGCTATATGCATTGACCAAGGGTGAAAGTAAGTTAACACAGAGCTCCGATAACTCGACTTATTACAACGACATCGTCTTCCCGCTTCTCCAACGGGCATCAAGTTCAGATGCATCGCACCCAAAGGCCTTTGATGAGGAAGTTACTCTCGATCTTGTTGGACGCATCTGCAACCTCATTGTCAGGACGCAACCAACTGAACAACAGAAGGCTCTTGCTTCCGAAGCCTACACACTATTCCGTAAAACACCACAGGCCAGTCTTCCACCATTCAATATTAATGCAACACCCGAATCGCATAGGGCGATGATCATATCTACGCATCTGATTGCATCTTTCCACAAAAATACGACACTTCCTTGTGAATTACAGCTCCTAGTATCTTCACTAGCCAACTACGTGCAACAGTCATCATTATCGGTTCCTGTGCGCTCCGCCTCTCTCCGCCAGATGTCCCTGATCATCAACAAATACTACTCTTCTGCAGCCTTAAAGACATGCATGGACTCGCTAGTTTCTGAGTTGGACCTTTACAACCCCGAGAAATTAGATCCGCTGCGAATAAGAATCATCTTTGCAACCTTGAAGGGTGTCGTACTTCGAAGCAGCCCTGTACTCAGCACACAGTTTCATACACTACTCCCTCTACTCTCTCATCCAAAATACGGCAGTACAGTTGCCCACGGCTTCTCGACGCTACTGCAGCCAGACGACATGCTCACAAAGTCAAACCACTGTCAGATCCTAGGTCTACACAAGCACAAGAGCTTCGCTCTATTAGTACCAAGCATCACAAAGGCCTTTAAAGAAGCAGACGCACAGACCAAGCCCAACTACCTGATTGCCCTCTCAGGTGCACTACGATGGATGCCATTCGAAATCGTCGTCGAAGAAGTAGACCAGCTAGTAACATTGCTCCTCCAAAGCCTAGATCTTAAAGGCGTAGACAGCGTCAAGGAAGCAGCGATAGGCACACTCACCTCCACCCTCGTCGAGAGGCCACAAGCCCTAGAAGGCCATGCTAACGCACTCATTTCTCGCCTCCTGGCAAATGCTACTTCAAAGGATTCCTTGGGCCCTCCTGCCGTCAGGGCAGCTGCGCTCAAGGCGCTGATGCTTGTGGCAGATAAGTTCAAGCAGGAGACTGTGCTGCCGTATAGGAGACAGGTCGCCAAGAGGCTTATTGTCGCGCTGGACGATGGTAAGCGTGAAGTGAGGGGTGCGGCGGTACGATGTCGGGCAAAGTGGTTGACTGTAGATGAGGAGGATGACGAGTAGTAAATGTTTGTGCAGATTATTATTGTTATTCTTATTTCGCATTGTTGCAATAGGGTTAGACGGATACAGGGGTTTTCATGATGCATAAAGTTGGTCTTTCGGATAAGGGGGAGACAGACATTATGGAATGGAATAATGATCTTTCGTTGAATAAACCTTTTTTGCTGGGAAAGTGCATTTTGCGAAATCGTGGTGGTGCATAGTCTAACACCACAGATTCCCCGAACGCCGCCTTATGCATGCTCTCATTTTCCGACTATACCTTTTGTTTCTTGGGCATAGTCTCGTCGACGATGCTCTCTCCACTCTCGCTTGCAGCGTCTGACTCCTCATTGTCGTGGTGGTTGTCCTCGTCGCGCTCATCCCTTCCACGCTTGAGACCCTTCATCTTCCTCGTCTGAAGGTTTCCAAAGTCCTGCTTGCCGGCGTGGATCTTGCCAGTCTTGTCGCCCATGACATCTGTGTCAATATTCTTCTTTGTTCGTGCTTCTACGCCCTTGGGCTTTTTGAGAGATTCCTTGAGCATGTCTGGGTCAGGAAATTGTTCTCTGCCAAGAGTAAAGTCCATGCGTGGGCCCATTTCTTCTACCTCGACGCGCGGTAGTTTTTGTCCGCTGCGCTTCGTCTTGAGCAGGTAGAATCGCAGCTTGACTTCGGGGTTTGGCTTTGCGTCTGTGGGTTCTTCGGCAGAAATGCTGATCAGATACTGCAATCCTTCGACATCGACTTCAGTTGCATCTTGGCCTCGGAACAGATCTATCAGCAGACTCTTGGCCAATGTGTATTTCGTCTGGTTAGGATCTTCGAAAACGGTGCCGTGGAAAGCGATTAATGGCTTGAGACCAATTGACGGCTTCTTGTTCTTAAATTGTTGGAGGGTGCGGAAGGTCTCAGGGTTGAGATAGAACTCCAACATGTCGAGAATCTTGTGAGAGAAGGTGCGAGCCAGGGTGAGGCAATGTGGGCGCTTCTTGGAGTGGAGGGACAGGAGAAGCAGTGAGGTGTCGTTCTTGAGAGAGAAGAACTCGAGGGACGAGGCGTCTTCGAAGGGATGAATGTCATTCTTCTTGGTAAAGCGCGCACAGAATGGCTGCTTGAGGGAGCTCAGGTCGGCAACGGCCAGTTTGAGGATCTGAGACGTCTTTTGGCCATTGACTAAGAGTGTTGTCTTTGGGTTCTCATTCTGCTGCGGCTCGCGTTTTGCCATGGCGCGTTTGGCGCGGGCATTTTTGGGTTTTCTAGTAGCTGAATCAGCATCACAGCTAAGAGAGCAATTGCTAACAGCTCGTCTCGGCTTACACTGTCTTCAACATGGCGTTGTCAAGTTGTGGTGTTGGCAATGTCGAACTCTTGGTGGCTGGAACTTTTTCGATCAGACAAGCGGCGGGGGGAACTTTGCCCGAATCTGATAACTGATTAGTAAGTTGACTAGCACGTGACTGGTTAAGTAGCTAACTAAGCTGCGGAATTTCGTGGGGGTCTTTCCGCATATCGGCGGGGCAAAGCACGTCAGAGACTCAGAGTCCAAATTTCGACTCGACCCATCTATCCACACGCGCATTGCTTTCTGTGCTTGCTCTCGTTGCCGCGGCCATATTCAAACTCTAGCCGCTGCTCAACATATTTCATTCACTTTTACCGTCCTCGTCCTCGTCCTGATCAAATATCCATAGGTAGCTCGGTCCTACAAACACACAGTCATGGCTGCGATCCAGGAAATTGTGGACGAGACGACTTTTCAATCCACCATATCTGCACTCCCGCAATCTACGCTCGCCGTCATTTACTTCCACGCACCATGGGCGAAACCATGCGAACAAATGTCAATCATCCTCAAGACACTCGCCAGCACATACCCCGCCGATGCGCCTATTTTCTTCCTAGCCCTCAACGCCGAAGATGTGTCGGAAGTCTCAGAGCAGTACGACGTCACGGCAGTGCCATACATTGTTCTTCAGCGAGATGGGCAGATACTAGAGACAGTCTCGGGTTCAGATGCTGCAAAAGTGCGCGCAGCCGTTGAAAAATATGCAGGAGCAGGAAGCGGCGACTCCAGAGCCAGCTTACCACCCGCACAAACAGTTACACGACCACCGCCGCAAGCAAACGGTGCCACTCGGGATGCTGCGAGGGCTCAACCATCTCAGACAGCAGCAGACAGCAGTGGTGCGGAGCATGAGACCAACAAGGAAGAGCTGTTTAAGAGATTAGGAGAACTTGTCAAGGCTGCTCCAGTCATGCTGTTTATGAAGGGTACCCCCAGTGCACCACAGTGTGGCTTTAGCAGGCAGACTGTCAGCGTACTAAGAGAAAAGGGCGTGCGATATGGCTTTTTCAACATCCTGGCAGATGATGAAGTTCGACAGGGATTGAAGGAGTTTGCAGATTGGCCAACTTTTCCACAACTCTGGGTAGATGGAGAGCTTGTTGGTGGCCTCGATATTGTAAGTTGTGAATCAATCTATGCTATTAGCACGTCAAGCCAGTACATTTGTTCGCTAACAATGCGCAGGTCAAGGAAGAGTTCGAAAACGACCCAGGCTTTCTTTCTCAGTACTCAGTCACCGCAAAGCCAGCAGCCTGAAGTGCCGGCTTGCCTGTGTTTGGAGAACTTTTGATTGATCATGGAACAAGTGGCAGAATGAAGTCGAAGGACAAGGGCGCATCTTGAGTTGTGCGTTAAACATGCTTTAAAGTTGGAGATGCTAGGTAGAGATTCTTCTCAGATGCCCTCAGATCTCGAGCAACGAGACGGGTAAATCTGGTACTATTAGTAGATGTATTAAACTCTTCATCATTGGCCTTACAATGTCAAGCCTTCGACCCAGTTTTTAAGTACTGGACATGATTGCGTATGGCGCGCTTTCCTCTGTTGTGCCTTGTACTCATTTGAGAATTTAAAGCTAGACGTGTGTTTGCTGTCGCGTTTGCTGCAAACGCGCTCACTACACGTACTTTTTGGTAATAGACTAGGTATTAGACATGCTGTATATATATGAATTAGTTTGTAGATGTTTCACCAAGCAAGGTTAACCTCTTGGCGCATTGGTGGGTTCCTGGGCTTCGTGGGGGGCGTACATGCCAGGTCGGGGTGGCGGGGAAATCGGCATTAGTTCGATTCCTGGCAGCGCCTTGGGAAACGTCCGCGTCTATTAACTATCTTTTTGCCCTTTTTTTTTTTTTTTTTTTTTGCTATTCCAACCTCCATAATTGTACTAGGTACTAATAGTCTCTCTCCACTGTCCGTTTCCCATTCCAATCAATTCATCACTCCCTGCCAAGCACACCTTGCTTTATCATGCCAATCGACGTCATCGCCCAGATGACCCCCAAGCCTGGCAAGGCAGCCAGAGTAAGTTGTCACTTGACGAGAAATGACAAGATAATTAACCGCAATTATTAATTAACTAGGTGGAGGAACTTTTGGTACAAACTGCGGCATCTGTCAAGGCCAAAGAGCCTGGCACACTACGATACCATTTGCACAAAGAAACCAAGGGTGATGCGCCCACTTACATTTTGCTCGAGACGTACGTATACTTGGTCGATTTGAGTTTATATTGGATATAGAGCGTCATTAGTAGGCTTCGGTACTGACCGATCATAGATACAAGGACAAGGAAGCCATTACTGCACATGCAAACAGCGCTGATTTCAAGAACATGGGAAAGCTGTTTCAACAGGAGGACCTGCTTGCCGGCCCAATGAGAGTCATGGTTACTAAGGAGGTTGGCGGATATGCCAGCAAGTTGTAAGAAGTTGCTAATCATCATTGATGAAATTGCATGACATTTACATAAGCACATTAGAATATTTTAAACGTCGCATCTACCATGCCTAATGTTCAGTCCCATATCCTCCCACGAAATAATTTTCATATCCCGGCATTCCCCTCCTGGTCCGATTCGCAGGGGGCTGTGGCCATGCCTCAAGAATGCTTCCCGACTGATCACCAGTCAATGTGAAATCGACAGAAGTCAATGGCTGATTATCAATCAACAGCGTATAATCTCCAGGATACAAAACCTTGTTCCCTTTCTCGTCAACGCGTGCCAGCGAAGCCAGCGTGAGATTGAGTTTTGCTGTACCAGTCGACCCACCGCTAATTCCAAAGAGACGCTGATATGCTACCAGCGTCTTCTTAGGTTGAGGTGCAGGCCCATGATTACCAGCAATATACCCAAGTGTGACATAATCCGATGTCGTCTTCCCAGTATTCGTCACAGCGACATTTACAGATGCAAACGCGCACTCATCAAGCCCGCTCTTGCTACTATTCCCACAGCCTGGAACCAGATCGGAAATTGCATAGCTCGGTCCTACTTGTGAAGTGATGTTGGCTGTGAAATTAGTATAATGCAAGCCGAACCCGAATTCATACGTTGCAGTGCCATTGTACCACTTATACGTACGACCTGGATTGTCCTTGCCGGGCCGGAGAGCCATGTTGGTCATGGCTACTTCTCTGGCGTATTGTGCTGGGTATTGAGTTGTGGGAAGTCTACCAGCGGGTGCGACCTTTCCAGTCAAGATGTCGAAAATAGCTGGTCCGCCGTCTTGGCCTGGGTAGCCTGCCCACAGCAACGCAGAGACATTTGCATTGTTGACGAGTGGCGAGGAGTCGATTTGGCCGCCGCCCATGGTTACGACGATTGTTGGTTTGCCTGTTCGTGCTAATTGTCCGATGACATCGAGTTGTGGGCCTGACCATGCTAGGGATTGTCGGTCGTGTTCTTCTGCTTCGACGCCGTTGTCGATGCCGCCAATGTAGATGAGTATATCGCTTGTGTCTATAGCTGGTTTGAGTTTCATCCAGTTGTTGGTGGTCGGGTCACCCTGGCCTCCTGGGTTGCTTCCTGCGTAATTGACTGTAATGTTTAATTGCTGTGCGGCCCATAGCGGGCTGTGTAGGAATGTTGGAACACCGGCTTTTGTAATATCAGCATATGATTATAGGTTGTCGGTCTTTGAGAGCTCACCATAATTGCCGTGTAATTGAGTAGTAGCATTAGCCCAGTCACCAAAGAGACCTATCTTTGTTGTCGAGTTGAGTGCAAGAGGGAGCACGCCATCATTCTTGAGAAGTACAATGCCTTCAGTAGCAGCCTGGCGAGCAAGCTGCGTCGAAGCATCTGTAGCCACATCATTCCAGCCGAGCTGCCTATAAGGCTGATTATTGGGCGCATCGAACCACCCTACGCGCACCAGGGAGGAGTATTGTCGGATCAAAGCTTGGTCAAGAGCAGTTTCATTGACTAGCCCTTGTGCAAAAGCACCTGGAAGATGTTCCTAAAGCGTGTATCAGCATCATACCAGACTATACCGCCGTCGATAAGAGTCTCAATCCGACTAACCTGCATATATGTACCGCAGTCAATATCAGTACCCGCAATCAGTGAGTCTGCAACGGCTTTTTCACGAGTATCAGCCCACTGATGAGGCAAATACACATTCTGAACCGCATCGCAATCACTAGTCACCCAATTCTCAGTAGCATTGAAACCCCAATGTTCCCTGAGAACCGTTTGCAGTAGATAAGGATCAGCACAAGTAGGCACTCCATTCACCGCATTGTAGGAGCACATGAACGCTCCCACATTGCTGCGAACACAAGCTTCAAAGGTGGGAAGATAGTACTCCACCAGATCCTGCTGCGATATTTGTGCGTCGAATTGGTAGCGCGTGTTGCCGCCCCAGTCCTCGATGTCGTAACCTGCGAAATGCTTGCACGTAGCAATTACGCGTTTGTACTGATCGTTTGGATCGCCTTGCAAGCCTTGAATCAAAGCATGAACGTAGGATGAAAGATGATATGTATCTTCTCCTGGCGTTTCCTGTCCTCGGCCCCATCTTGGGTCTCTGAAAGGATTGATGTTGGGTGTCCAGAAGTCCAATCCAGTTCTGATTTTGACCAAATTAGCTTTCAAATTCGATGGTCTGATGATATCGCGTACCGATTAGCGTTATTGAAGGCCCTCGCCTCCGTCGAAATCACAGTAGCGACTTTTGTGATCAATGCATCATCAAATGCAGCGCTCATAAGGATGGGTTGCGGGAAGCTGGTGCTGTGGTTATATTCTCCCTGTTTACTAAAATTTGTAAATGGCCCTGCTATGCCATGGAGGCCTTCATTCCACCTAAAGCAAGTCAGCTATAGAATGCCCTTATCAATTGTTTTTCTGGAATTACCATTGGTATGGTGGCACACCGAGACGCTGGACGCCTGGTGAACCAGAGCTAGTGGCATTGATTTTTTCTTCAAGTGTGTAAAGAGCCACGAGTGATTTGGCTCTGTCATACGATGCTATGAATGATCAGCTTATATTGCGACCAAGTTTGAAGATATTGGAAAGTCTTACACGCTGAAGCATCGCATATAGTCACATTCTTCAATGGTCCATTGACACAATCTGGAAACAAAGCAGATACCCCAGCAGCCCACAGAAGTGTGGGTATGTAGCGAGAGGACGTCAACATGATATTGGACTTGGTTTTTGCTGATCAAATTCATTTCCCTGTAAATCTTATCCGCAAGCCTTTATATCATTGTAGATGGCCCGAGGATCTACCGCATCTCGCGCCGCAACAGCTGTTTTAAAGCCGAATTTCAATAGAATTGTATGTCATGGGTGGTTGTCCGGGTATTGATCATTAGAAGTATGGCCGCGGCTCCACTGTGCTCATAGTTACCTCTTACATGCATGCTGGTTCAAGATCCCCAGGACTCGGAGTGAACAGGACTCCCTGTAATACTACTGCGAAGTTTCGTGAGGGGTTTACGCTAAAGGAAGTAGATGCTTGTATGATTGGTCATGAATTCAGGCTGAATTATGGATTAGCTAGCGTAAGGTTACGGGCCGGCAGTGCGGTACTTGTATGCTCAAAAGCGAGACCAACAGTCACCAACAGCACGCGGAATCTCCCATCGGAGTCCCGTGGAAGGCAATAGGTAGAGCCGAGTTGCATGTACATACATAGGTCTGAAATCTCCGATGATTCTAGCGACGACATGTCCAGCAAACCACAACCACCCCATTGTAACATGGAAAACCGATCAAACATTGCGGATTGTGGGGCTAGTTAATGGGGCCCGTATTTGCGCAGCACATTCTGCAAGAAGAGATGATCAACTAAAAGCTATCCAGACAGAGGGTTTCCCCAACTGAAATGAACAGGCATTATTGACAGTCTCGCTTACTGGCACAAACCATAAACACTGCTTTACTGTGAGCAATGGAATCTCTTTGGATTCTAATGCAGTCCTGCTCTTTTCAGTCCTTCGGTCCTTAAATGTCCATAAGTCAATGTGTGAATGGTTCTTTGACCAGAGGACAGGAAACCTTGGAAGTACGTGACCATGATAAGGCATAAAAACGCGGAGATGTACTGAAGTAGAGCGTCACACAAACGAAAGTGAATCGATCTAAATGGAAAGCGGCACTCCTCCCCATAGACATACGGAATGCAGGCTGATAGGCTCTGTGAATTGGAGATATATGATGTCTTGATGATCCGAGGGACGAGCTTGAGCTGTTACAATTGATACCTAGCCTGTGGGGAGAAACTCTTCTTTCAAATACCCGACATGTCTGTTATGCGACATTTTTCCCCACCTCATGTATCAGCACTCAAAAGTCTAGTTTCTAGCGTTGGGGTTTAGTGCGGAGCTCAGAGGCGGCGTTTCTTGGTGAAGGATTCTTCTGTCTAGAAGGCCCCACTGGTTATACTGACAGTCTACGGGTGGCGGGGTAGCGCATTCCAAGGTTTCCCATTCTCCACTCTACATAATTATTAATTAGACGCCAGTTTGAAATGGGTAGTCTTATACTCGAATAGAAAGAATCGAAGATTTTCACTTTCAATTTCGCGCTTTCTTACTCCAATTTTCACTACGACGTAATTAGTCAATCAATCATTTCTGCCAAGAATGTCAACTCTTCTCAGCCACCCCCAGTTGGGTGAATTGAAGGGCAATGCCGTAGATGGAACAGTACAGTTCCTTGGCCTCAAGTATGCCAATTTGAGAAATCGCCTGGCAAGAGCAGAGATAGTTAGCAAATACGCTTCAGGACAAACTGATGCCACACGATATGGGTAAGACAGTTGCAGGGCATAACTTGACACGCTCACCTATTCTTCATAGGCCACCCCCCGTATCGCTAATTGGTGCTGTCAACAATGAGTTTGGCTTCATACAGCATGCTCTGCCAGTGCCTAATGTCCCAACACATTCTGACCTTGAAGGGCTGAATCTGAACATCACTGTCCCGCTTCAAAAGGACGGCCGAATCCGTTTAAATGAGCGATTGCCTCTTTACGTCCTCATCCATGGTGGCGGCTTTGCAGTGGGTTCTTCATGGTACCCGCATTACAATCCTGCTGCCATAGTCAAACTTTCTGCCGACTTGGGAAAGCCTATGATAGGCGTAACAATAAAGTGAGTGTGCTATTGGAATCCAGAGGATTCTAGTACTAATTCATGCAGCTATCGGCTTGGAATTCCTGGGTTTCTGACGTCCGAAGAGCTTCGGAAAGCAGGATATGAGGCCAATAATGGCTTCCATGACCAGCGTACAGCAATGCAATGGATTAGGAACAACATCGCTGGCTTTGGAGGTGATCCAGACGAGATCACCGCAGTTGGCGAGAGTGCTGGTGGGCGTAAGTATACAATATCTCTAGTATAGGGCTTACTGACAATATCAGAATCGGTGACCATGTTCCTTTGCTCAAAGGAGCCATTGATGAAGCGCTGTCTCAGCACAGGAGCCGCCATACTTTTGTTCAAGCCTTTGCCCTTGGAAGCTGCCGAGACATCATACAAGAAGATTATCAAAGCTCTCGGGCTTGCCGATAAATCGTCAGAGGAGCGTGTGCAAGCCCTTCTCAGCATTCCAAAAGACGATTTATGGCAGAAGGTCCCAATAGGTACGCCATTAGTCCCTGTGGCCGACAATGTGACAGTACCTGGATTCCCTGACTTCGCCACCATTTCATCACAAGACGACAGCCAGTCATTTCCCATGCCGGGAAGAAAATGGTGCAGTGCTCTGATGATTGGAGAATCAGCTTTGGACGGAAATATCCTCGCATATCTAGCATTAGACGCTCAAAATCCAGGCATTGCAGAAAAGTTCACCAATTCTGTCAACAAATCCTTCGAACCTCAGCCGGGCGCTGCCACTCAGCTTCTCTCAGCTTACAATATCACGCCAGAAACTTTGGATGAAGAAGCCATGTTGTCCATTCTACGTTTCGCAACGGAAGCAGCCTTCTACGCACCTGCCCGCGCATTTGCAGCTGGATGGCCTTCATCAGGAAAGTTCTTTCTCTATCATTTCAATGAAGGCATTCCTTGGGAAGGTCGATTCAAGGGCGAAGCAGGACATATTCTTGATGTAGCATACCTGTTTCAAAACTACAACGAGCATCTTGATGAGAAGCAGAAGAAGGTTGCACGAGCTTACGCGGAAGATTTTATTAATTATGTCAATGGAGAGGATCCTTGGCCTACTGTACAGAGTGGAAAGCCTGGCGCCCGGGTCTATGGCCCAAGTAGTGAGGGCATTACGACAAAATATGATGACGATGGTAAGCCAAGTGAGATTGGAAGAAACGAGCGAGTTTTGAAATTGGGCGAGCAATTCGGCTTTGAAAATCTCCTGGTCGCTTTCCGGAATTTTATGGACGGGCAGTAGAATTAGTCGTCTATTGTGCATAATCTTGTAGCAATGATTACTGTTCTTTTCATTTATAATGGACTCTTGGCGGCTTGGTAGATTATTAATTGAACTTTAGAGTTTTCATGTCCCATAAGATGACAAGTACGAGCAGAGAATAAGGAACAAGGAGCAAGCGTCAGATTTGATCAAGGCTGGGAGAGCATGATTTTTATGGATGGCAATGAGTCGTTCCGCGCTGGAGTGCTTGTGGTGATATTAGCAAAGACAAAAGCTGCGCCTAGTTATATGAGGCTGGATAATGTGGAGGAACGAATTTTATAGTCGAGTCATATTGTCAGATGAAATGTTTAATGCATAACCCTTCTAGTATCCATAAACACCAAATGCCTGCTATCTAAGATGCTAAACGCTAAATGTCAAAATTGCCGTGAACTTTTCTCCCCCCAAAAATTAGATAGTCATCTCCTTGAGGTCCTCTGCAACCTTGAAGGGTGCTTCTGTCTTGCTCCTGATCTCCCCGACTGTGACGCCCTTTGCGTGTTCCTTCAGTGTCAAGCCCTCTACTCGGTCGACGTCGAAGACAGCAAGATCAGTAATGATGGTCGAGACGCACTTTTGCCCCGTTAGAGGAAAAGTGCATTTGTTGAGAATCTTAGGGTTGCCCTTCTTGTCAACGTGCTCCATGGTGACGACAACCTTGGTCTGTGTAGGGTTTGCGACAAGATCCATAGCGCCGCCAATACCCTTTACCTTACCAGGAAGCATGAAGTTTGCGAGATCTGGAAAATGTCAGCATACAATTCACTCCAACGAACAAAGTAAACGGGGGTCCTGTTACCTCCATATGCGTTGACCTGCATAGCGCCTAGCATCGCTACATTGATCCTGCCAGACCTGATCATGCCGAAGCTCTCGTGGCTGCCGAATGTCGAAGCACCCTTGGTCAGAGTGACAGTCTCCTTTCCGGCATTGATGAGGTCGGGGTCCTCCTCACCAGGCTTGGGGTAACCTCCCATTCCCAAGATGCCGTTCTCCGATTCGAGGATGATTTCGGTGCCTTCAGGGAGGAATGCTGGTGCAGCAAGAGGCATGCCAATACCAAGGTTGACGTACATGCCATCCTTGAGCTCTCGCGCCGCACGCTTAATGATACGTTCGCGCCTTTGGGATGCTTCAGTGGAACCTGTTTCCCCTCGCATTAGTTTGCGTACTGGGCGATTAAAATGCTACCGACTTACCTTCTTCCAACAAAGCCTTTTGTTGCTCTTCTGGGCTCTTCCAGAATACCTTCCTTTCAATCTGCTTCCCCTCTGTGCTTTGAATGACCTTCTTCACATAGATACCCTGAAGATGGATATCTTCTGCGGCAATTTGACCATCTTCAACAATCTCATCGGCCTCGGCAATAGTGATCTTTGCGTTCTTGCCCATAGCCTCGTTGAAATTGTTCTGAGCCTTGCGGAACTGGCAGTTACCAAATCGATCCGCTTTTGCAACCTTTACAAAAGCGTAGTCACCATAAATGGCCTCCTCGAGAACGTATTGTTTTCCGTTGAATTCACGGGTTTCCTTGGCTGGTGCCATTGTTGCAATAGTTCCATCGGCGTTGTAGCGGACGGGAAGCTCGCCAGTTTGTACTATTACCGATCGTCAGCAATCGCACCTTTTGGACAATCGATGCCAGAAATTCGAGAAATCTTGTAGCCTTACCAATGGTCCCATAAGCAGCGGGGGTGTAGAAAGCAGGAACACCCGCAGCACCAGCAGCGCACTTCTCGGCAATTGTGCCCTGAGGTGTCAATTGCAAGCTTAATTGACCCTTGAGGTACATTGACTCAAAGACTTTGTTATCTCCAATGTAGCTTGCTACCATGGTACCGATTTGCTTGGTCTCCAATAATTGACCAAGTCCAACACCGGGCATACCTGCGTTATTGCTGACGACTGTGAAGTTCTTGAGGTCTTTACGGTCCCGTAGCGCGTTGATGAGCGTGTTGGGAACCCCAGAGAAGCCAAACCCGCCAACCAGAACAGTGGTGTCTGATTTCATGTCCTTGATAGCTTCCTGTGCCGACGATACGATCTTGTTGATGGCTGGTCGCACTGTGGTTGTGGAGAAAAGGCGAGGAGTGAGGCCATTGCGACGCGCTGCATACAGGAAGTTTCTTTGCATGTTGAAAAGCTACGGTGATTGCAATTCTCAGATGTGGAAGAGGGTAGGTATTCTTAGTTGAGACCAAAGGACAACGATTTGGTACCAATCGATGGCTAGAAGATTGGGAATGGGAATGAGAGGTGGCGTAAGGAGATGTTGATGCTTCAATAGTTATTGCAAAAGGCAGTCAGCCTTAACCAGACAATGTTTCGAATCCAAAGTCTGAATGAATTCAACAAACTCAATGAAAAATGAGCTTCACAGCTTTTCTGGCAGCAAGTTGGAGTACCCCACACACTTGTAAGCTGTATTATAAGACGGAACACCGTTCTCGACTGCCGCCCGACGCTGATGGAGCAAAGTAAGCCGGAAAAGTTTCCACACGCAAGTCGGACAGCGTGTCGGAAGAGGTCTTAGCCGACGCTGGCCGGATAACCAGGAGCTCTACGCAGTTCATTGGCTAAACTATGACCCGGATGAGCCTTTTTATTGGCAATCGGAAATGTTCTCCAAGTTTAACGGCTATGCTCCGGCTCACGTGGGCACGCGTTAGGCGACGCGTTAGGCGACGCGTTTGGTGTGAGATATCGCATCAAAACTTGCTAGGTAATGTCTAGATGCCCAAGGATTGTGTAGGTCAATCCATCTTATGTATCTTGTTTGTATTTTTATTCACATTTAAACTATACACATGTTGACAAGTTAGTTGTCCTAACTAACTAGTACAAATCGTGGACAATTTTCTTCACTGAAACCAAGTGTTAGTTTTAGTAAAAATCGTGGCAGTTTCGGGGTTTGCAGGATACGTACAGTTCGCAAAGTCTTTGTGATCTTTACTGCGCAATGCTCGGGACACGATAGCCTCCTCTTCAGCATCGCCAGTAGGGACTTGGTACTAATCAACTGTCAGCTGTAGCTGTTGAGAGTACCTATACAATGAATGCTTACCGCTGTCAAGGTGGTCTTGTGTCCAAGCTGCTCGACAAGTTCAGCAATTGCATCTGCAACAACATGCGAATCTTCTTCGTCACTTCCCGTGCTTTGTTTATTGATGTAGGGAATAATTCTGGCGATCTGCTTCGCTTCTTCTGGGTTGCTGGCTTTGAAATGGACTGTTGGTGCAAGACTCAGACAGCTTGTAATGCCATGTGGAATGCTATACGTCGCCCCGATAGCATGGCCGATGCTATGACTGAGTCCAACGCCACCCGTGTAGAGGAATGGGAAGAGTGATGAGTAACAAGCGAGGAACAGCTTTGTGCGGACCTCCGCATCGTCTGGCTTGGCCTTGGATTGCGGGAGATATGTAAACAAGTCTTTAATGGCTTCTAAGCCCATGCGTTTAGTTGGAATTTCAGCAGCAAGCGGGTGGTACATTAGTTCGACAGCGTGATCCAAGGATCGGATCTATGTATATTAGCCAGTTCATAGGCACATCACGTTTGTTTGGAACTTCTTACTCCTGTGCTGGTCCAGAGACTGAGTGGCGTATAAACAGCCAGTTCGCCATCATATACAACAGCTAGTAATGGATTAGGATCGCAATCGCAATTTTTGGAGATTTGAATTCTTACCTTTGGGGACAAGCTCAGGATGGCTCACGGCGATTTTGTGCTTCTCCTCTGTGGTAAAACCCGCGTTTTGGGTGGTTTCCGCAACACTCAGCGTTGTTGGGACTGCGATAGTGGGTATCCATTTTCCGGTTTCTTGGTGGATATTGTACGCGATTGCCTTTGCGGAGTCGATTGGTGAGCCACCGCCTACAGCTATCAGAACATTGCAGCCAGATTTGGCCATCAATGAGGTAGCCCCCCGAATGTCTTGAATCGGCCTAGAGTTGTGTTACTAGAGGTGCTTGGACCGGCACGATGTATACTTACGCATGTTGCCCAATCTTGCTGAAAGTGCCTCCATGAACAGACCCCAACGACGTTTCAATATTTTTGATGACTGGGGTCTTCTCATATAGCGACCGACCAGTGATGATGAACCCCTTGCTGCCACCAAGCTCCGCTACGACGTCCGAAATCTGATTGCTGGTACCTGATCTCTATATAAATTACTGCGCTTCCATTCTGCCAAGTAATTGAAGACTCACCATTCCCATATATCATCAGCTTGATTGGAGAAGCTCGGTATACACCCTTGGCGGAAGAGTCAACGCTGCCATTCTGGTATTTGGTTGGAAGCGACATGTTAAAATGAACTGGAAATGCGCGTTGATCGACTTCGTAGCAGAAGTTGCGTTGGATGTCGCCCCACACAGCGCACTCTGCCCCGCCACAGCCTTCCACAGCGGGCCTTTTCAGTATACTGGGCCAAGAGTAGCACGTGAGGCGTTACTTTCTCGTCACGATGCTTCAAAGTAAGTCTCGAAGTACTTGTGTCTAAACTGGCCTCCTTCAACAAGGTCGCCCGAAATGTACTTCAAAAGACTCCCAATGATGTTGTTCTGCTATCTGCTGTAGGGTCGCCAATCAATCGTAGCTTCAAAGGCGGCTACAAAGACGCGTATCCTGAAGATATACTGATGCCCGCAAGTGGCCTTCATGGTGCCAATCCGTTGCTTCTCCGTTGCTTATACGTCGTAGGTCATGAAAGCGGCGGTCCAGCGAGCCAATATTCAACCAGATGATGTCAACGATGTCATGATTGGAAATGTACTGGCAGAACGACGAAGACAAAGTAAATCCTAATGGCGGTGCGATGGCACTAGGACATCCTACAGGAGCCACTGGAGCCCGTCAAACTGCCACTCTATTTGCTGAGCTGCGACGGCAGGATAAGGAGATGGGTATTGTGAGCATGTGTGCAAGCACTGGTCAAGGGGTAGCGTCATTGTTCATCAGCGAATGACTAGTAGTTAGTTAAGCAGTTGGCGGGTGAAAATTATTTTGAAGATTGATTCTTGGAGAATTGGCCTCAACCACACACACTCGACAAAGTAATACTTCGTAGTAGTACCTACACTCTCTCTCCCCGTAACACGTGATGATGCCTGGTCTAACCACTTGGGTCGCACTAGTTAATTAGTTAGTTAACTAACTATTAGTTACTTAACTAGTTAATTAGTTACTTAACTAGTTAATTAGTTAGTTAACTAACTATTAGTTACTTACCTAACTAGTTAACTAATTAGTTAATTAGTTAAATAGTTCATTAGTCAGCTAACTTCTGCTCCCCCCCACACAATTGCAGTTCAGTATATCAGAGTCCCACCGCTTTCACCATGTTTCGAGTTAGTCATGCCTCGAAAGCTATACCTGGGGTCTGTGGGCCTTCTTCTATTCACTATTGCAGCCCCGAGCTTTTAATCATTTGCCCACGTTTCATTTTTCATCATGTTTTTGCTTCGACAAGCACCTTTGCGCGCTGTGCCTCGCCTTTCCACTGCCCATCAACGACGGTCGCTTGGAAGTGTGAGCGCCATTGACTCGGCGATTTTTCGAACGCTATTTGGAACAAAAAGAATCCGCAGCGTGTTTGACGACAAGGCCTATCTGAGCCGATGTGTCGACGCAGAGAGCGCTCTGGCTCGAGCACAATCCAAATGCAATGTTATTCCCTCTCACATTGGAGAGCTGGTCACGGCCAAAGCCAGGAATTTGGAGCTTGACTTGGAAAAATTGCGTCACGAAACTGAAATTGTTGGGTATCCCATCTTGCCTCTGGTACGGCAGCTATCTGCGGCCTGCGGTGAAGAGGTGGGGCGCTATGTTCACTGGGGTGCAACGACTCAAGACATCATGGACCTTGCAAGCATGCTTCAGATGAAACAAGGCCTCGACATCGTCGAACAAACACTTAAATCTGTCATCAAAAATCTCGAGAATCTTGCAAGGAAGCATAGAGATACGCCAATGGCCGGTCGAACACATTTACAGCACGCACTTCCCATCACATTTGGCCATAAGTGTGCGATATGGCTGTCAGGATTTCAGCGACACCTCGAGCGTCTCGAGCAATTGAAACCACGCACGCTAATGGTTCAATTTGGTGGTGCCGCAGGCTCATTAGCTTCTTTGGGTTCCGGCAACGATGGTATACGTGTGCGCAAAGAGATGGCTAAAGACTTGGGACTTTCAGATCCTCCTATTACATGGCATGTCGCACGAGATGGTATAGCGGAGATTGCTAACTACCTTGCTCTCGTGGGAGGTAGCCTGGGCAAACTTGCCCTCGATATCATAATCATGTCATCAAATGAGCTATCTGAAGTCTCAGAACCGTTCGTTCTACACCGAGGGGCATCTTCGACAATGCCACAAAAAAGAAATCCAATCTCTAGCGAAGTCATTCTAGCTGCATCAAAGATTTTGAGGTCCAACGCGGGCCTTGTACTTGATGGAATGGTGTCTGACTTGGAACGAGCCTCAGGTCCATGGCATCTGGAATGGGTTTCAATACCAGAAAGCTTTGTCATTGCGGTTGGTGCACTGAATCAAGCAGATTTTGCACTTTCAGGCCTTGTTGTGAACCCAAAGAAAATGCTTGAGAATCTTTACTCGACTAGAGGACTCATTGTGGCTGAGGCAGTCATGATGGGCCTGGCTCCACATATTGGTCGTGGTAAGGCGCATGACGTGGTCTACGAAGCATGCAAAGAGAGCATCGATGATGATACAAGTCTCTTGGAAGCTCTTCAAAAGCGCAAGGACATCACTGAGAAGATTTCGAACGAACAGCTCAGTTCGTTGTGTGATGCCAAAAATTACTTGGGATCTTGCGGTTTGATGGTCGATGAAGTTCTGGCAGCATCTAGATAACACCACTTGTGGACTTGCTTGATTATTTATTGCACTTATTTTCTCGTATTTCCCTAGCACAGATGTGGTGGCATCAAGAAAGTCGTCCATAGTACATGGATCGAGTTCGTGTGATAGCTTCCAGGGAATTTTTGATCCCACAAGTAGCTTTACGCCATCCACCCATGCACATGGAAATGGAGTGATTACGGAAAGACTATCAATTAATAATCAACATCCATTATCCTTAGCCAACCGGGTTAGAACACAATGCACGTTTGTTGTGGATGCACGCCACAGTACTTCAAACCCTCGATTACTAGCCCCGCCATTAGCAAGAACCAGGCCCCGCCACCACATCATGCTCCGCGCGCGCCTTCGTCCGGCGGCAGATGGTGCATTTCCCTATGTGGATGTACGAGACTCAATATACCTAATACGTGTTCACATAAGCCTGAAAAAGTATGCTTGACCCGCGTTTTTGTCTTGTTCCCAAATTTACATCATGTCAGAATTCAAGGAGCGCCAGCTTGTTACCGACCCACAAAAGGTCTTTCACTTCACTGATCTCCAGCGACTGAAGCCTACTCGTGAAAATGATCCATATGAGTATCAGCCTGGCTGGGGTAATCGACACCAATCCGAGGTCATCCCTGGAACTCTTCCAGTAGCTCAGAACAACCCACAAGAAGTTCGGTTTGGATTGTACACTGAAGGAATTACATATTCAGCATTCGCCGCTCCTCGTGCACAAAACTTTAGCACTTATATGTACCGGTGTCGTCCAGCTGCTGCTCACAGTATGGCTCACAATATCATTAAACTTATCGGTACTAATTCGAACAGATGGCTACATTCCGATTGAGTCCAAGTCAAACATACAGAACTGCTTTCTTTCCATAAATCCAAAGGTTGCAACACTCCCAGAACAAGCTGAATGGAGTCCTTTTCCTCTGCCCAAAGATGACGAACAGATTGATCTTGCGGACGGCCTCCATACCCTTGCAGGCAGTGGTGATCCCAACATTCGTGAAGGCCTTGCTCTCTACGTTTATATGATCAACTCTAGCATGGAGCGGCGCGCATTTTGCAATGCCGATGGCGACTTTCTGATCTGTCCTCAATTAGGCAGTTTAGACATCAAGACAGAAATGGGTAACATTTTCCTGCAGCCCGGCGAGATATGTGTCATTCAACGAGGTATCAGATTCTGTCTGAATCTGGCGCCAGATACTCCAAAAGCACGTGGGTACATGACAGAAGTGTGGGGCTCTATGTGGGAATTGCCTGATCTTGGTCCGCTAGGAGGCCACGGTTTGGCCAATCCTCGCGACTTTTTATATCCAGTCGCAGCAATCGACGATGAGCTTCATGTCGACTGGCAGATTGTAAACAAAATCAATGGACAGTTGACGGCTATCAAGCAGGACCACAGCCCCTTTGACTTGGTGGCATGGCATGGCAACGTTGTCCCATACAAATACGATTTGACAAAGTTCTCCTCGCAGAACAGCACATCGGTTGACCATACGGACCCGTCAGTCTTCACTGTTCTCACAGCCAAATCTCGAGACCCTGCTACTCCGTTAGCCGACTTCCTGTGGTTCGGTCCTCGCTGGGATGTGGCAACAAACACATTCAGACTTCCTTATTTCCATCGCAATTCTGCTTCAGAATTCCTTGCGTGCATTTACGGCCAAGGTTTGGGTCGCAGCGATGATTTCCAGCCTGGTGGTGGTAGCTTTGAGGGCGGACACACTCCTCATGGTGGTTTCCATGAAGGTTATCAACATGGCATGCGAATACACGAAGGACAGCCCGAGAAGATCTTGACTGGTAAGAAAGCAAGTTTGGGCGCACAAAAGATACTAATATTTCGTAGATCAATTGACCATAATGGTTGAATCAAGCCGCCTTTTCCTATTCACAGAATATGCTCGTAAAGGATGTGGGGTTATCGATGAGCATGGTACTGACTACAAGGTCTGGGAAGCTCTTCCAGTAAGTCGACTGCACAAAAATTACCGCATTACGTTTCTAAGATACCATCCTAGGACCGATTCTCCGCGAACAAACGCGCTCAAGAACTCCTCGCCAGAATCAAGGAGGACAAGGTCGCGGAAAAGAAGAGACTTGCGCCGTATTATTTCGGTGGCTTCTCACACGGTGCAAATACAAGTGACACCAAAGGTGTTCACTCTGCTGAGCTCTCGTCATATCTCCAAGGAAATACTTTGAATGGAGTGAATGGCACAAAAGGTTACCATGCATAATTAGTGAGAATAGGCTCCATGATGTTTTCAATGTATTTTTTTGTAGACTGGGCATGCGTTGCTTATGGCTCTTTATCTGTATATATAAGCTGTATGTCCAATTTTGTAAGTGAAATCACTTGTAAACCATCCCAGCTCCCAGCATTCATCAAGAAGCGTTTCGTGTTCCTGAACTAATTCTTAACCCCACAAGCAAAGTATGTGGGGCTCAAAACCATCATTCGCTAGGAAATGGTCTCTTTAACATGAAATTGCGCAAGATGGAGTGCTACAAAAACTATCATGAGTTCCTTTGGCGTCTTGTCCCGTGTAGCACCATGTGTGCGGGTACGATGTACCACAAGTCGGGTTCAGGCGCAGGAGTTTCGGCGATGGGGACGAGGGGTCGCGAATATGCAGAACGTGGACAAGAAAATGGTTGAGAAGCAGCCGCTGGCTGGTATTCGAGTATTGGATATGACAAGGGTGTTGGCAGGGGTAAACAATGGTCGTAGAGGGAAATTAGGTCTGATCGTAGCTGACAAGATGGTAGCCAACTTGCACACAAATTCTTGCAGATCTTGGGTATGCTATTTTATACTAGCCTTTTAGAGGAGCGAGCTGACGAGGATATAGTGCAGAAGTAATCAAAGTTGAACATCCTACCAGAGGTGACGATACGAGGTCTTGGGGGCCGCCTGATCTTCCTTACACAGATGGCGTTGAAAGGACGTTTCCGGGTGAAAGCGCATATTACCTGTCAGTAAGTGTTTATGAACTGTAGAAACATTTCGAAGGACTTCTTTCCGATCCATATCCAGGTGGACCGCAACAAGAAATCTATTGGACTTTCTTTCCACAACCCCGCTGGCATTTCAGTCCTTCACAAATTGGCCCAGAAATGCGATGTGCTTGTTGAGAACTACATTCCTGGCTCGCTGGTAAAACATCAACTCGACTATGAAACCATCTCTAAAATCAATCCATCGCTCGTATATGCATCAGTGACGGGATATGGGCAAACTGGACCTTACCGTGATCGCGCGGGATACGATGTCATGGTCGAAGCTGAGATGGACTTGATGCATATCACGGGCGAACGAGACCGACCACCAGTCAAAGTTGGCGTTGCAGCCACTGATATCTCGGCAGGCATGTATACAGCTATTGGTATTCTGGCAGCGCTATACTCGAGAAAGGAAACGGGGTTGGGCCAATGGATTGACGCCAGCTTGAGTGACTGTCAAGTCGCAGGTCTAACAAATATCGCAAGCAGCTGCTTAGTGACAGGCAAGAAAGACAGTGGGCGCTGGGGAACAGCGCATGGTATGTGTATTTTATTTGTGCAAAAGTTAGTGATGAATTTAACACGGTTGCAGCTACAGTGGTACCATACCGGGCATACAAGACCAAAGACACCAACATTGCAGTCGGCGGTTGCAACGACAAGCTATACGGTACTCTCTGCGAAAAGCTTGGAAAACCCGAATGGAAAACAGATACTCGATTCGTCACCAATGCTTTGCGCGTCAAGCACCGCCACGTCCTCGATGCAATGGTTGAAGCAGAACTCAAACTACGCACCACTCAAGAATGGCTAGAGATCTTTGAAGGCAGCGGCATGCCATACGCAGCGGTCAATGATATTCAAGGCACGCTCAATCATGAACACGTTCTTGCAAGGGATATGATTGAGGAGATTGACCACCCTGCCTGTGGTAAAGTCAAGCTGATCAACCACCCAGTCAAGTATTCCAGAGTCGAACCGAAAATCAGGATTCCGCCGCCGCTCCTGGGCGAGCACACGGACAAGGTATTAAGGGAGTTATTAGGATTCGAGCAAAGTGAAATAAGAAGAGAATTAAAAGAGAAGAAAACCATTGCATAGATAAACACCTAGAATCTATACAATAATGCCATGTACCTACCAACGACATAACATTTATATTTCCTGTAGCAAACGGACTGGCATAGATAAATCCTACCTACCTCTTCACACGACCTAGGTACTCAGTACAACTCTCAAGTCTCACCAAACATATGACCCTTCGCGAAGCCTTGTAGTCAGTCATACAACTCTACCTAAACTTGCATAAAGCCCACACAAACGAGCCCATTCCCAGTATTTGCGCGCTTCACCTTCCTCCCCTTTCAATGTTGAGACATAAACCTTCCCCATGTATTTTCAGAGGCCCCACATCTAACTATTTCCGTTTCAAAAGGCCCCACAAAATACCCCCAAGTATCCCAGGGTGGCTGGCATGCGGAAGCCATAATATGTAGAATGTTATCAGCTTAGATGGGAAGGGAAGATGAAAAGGGCCTTTGAGCACATTTGTGAGAAAAAGATTACAAGGTTGAACTGAGCTTCCGACATCTCGCACGGAAAGGATTTTATTTTGTGTTCTGGTACGAAGTGAAAGAGCAAAGAGAAAAAGCGATATTAGTGTGATTATTGCTCCTGTGACGAAGCACAAAGTACTGCCGTTTCAGTATTAATTTGCTGTTGCAGGTGGTGTTGCGGGTATATCAGAGATTCTGGGAATGTGAGTTGAAGGATTTTCGTGATTTGAATCAATGGATTATCATACTGAGTGTGTAGAGAGGTATCCACTTGACGTTGTGAAGACGATGATACAACTTCAACCTGGCAAGGAAGGCTACGCGGGTATTTTGGACTGTTTTGGCGAGATTGTTCAGAGTGAAGGGGCGATGAGATTGTATCGTGGCATCACTGCGCCAATGCTGATGGAAATCCCAAAAAGGTGAGCATCTAGATATCCATTGGCTTGATTGAGTAATGGCCAAGGTTATGAATATATGGAACGATTAAGTTTTCTGCAAACGGTTCCTTCACGCGTTTTATCAACGTTTATTTGCGGCGCCTTCAGTTGCTTTCTGTCTCCACTGGAGCAAGTGCAGGTGCTGCAAAATCATTCGTTGTTGTCCTGTTTGAACTGTTGAAAATTTGGTCGCAAGAAAAAGCTTCTGCATCACGATACAAGGGACTGCTGGACTGTCTAGTCAAAGCCGTGCGACAAGAAGGCCCGCTTGCGTTGTACAATGGCTTTGAGGCGACGCTATGGCGGCACATTGTGTGAAATGCTGGCTACTTTGGATGCGTCTTCCTGAACCCGAGACGACAGAAGATCCTGAACGATCTTGCGCCAGGCTTTGTCGGAGGAGTAGTGGGCACGACTCTTAACACTCCTCTCTTGATGTAGTCAAGAGCCGGATACAGAGTGTGGCCACGTTTGGCAGTAGTTGCTCGAGAAGAAGTATTTTGGGCGCTGTACAAAGGCTATGTGGCCAAGATACTGAAGTTTGGTCCTGGAGGTGGAATTTTGTTGGTGGTTTACTCTGCCGTTCTGAATAACTATGTTTGCAAAGATGGCTTGAAAGGTAGCAAATACAACTCAGCTCTGGTCACTTCAGCTTTAACTCACTGCCGGCAGTTATAGAATGGCACTTCGTGTCAAGTAATTATGAGCGAGCATCTGTCAAGAATAGAAATAGAATCCCGGGGAGGGCTAAGAAAGCTTTGCGCTACAGTAACACTACTCTCCCGGACTCCGAATGGCGAATGACATTTCGAACATTGTACGAAGTTCTCCAGTCCCGTACCATGCTCCACTAGTGCAAGCCTCAGGGTCCCACTTGAATGATAGTCTTGCTCAACGTAGAAAGTGTTTTGAAGATTGGGGTCATGAGTGACACTTGACCATATGATTGCTCATGAATTACTAAGGTTGTCAAAAGCCATCGTTCTGGAGACAGTTCCAAGGCTGGTGGGAAAACCTGAGTAGGTAACTAGCTAGAGCAGACCTCGGGAAGCGTCGGACAGTGTTGAATATATCAAATTCTGAACCAAACAGAAGAAATATACAGTCGACGCAATCTGGAACTGGGCAGATTTTATATGTTGCTTGCAGATGAGCTTGAAGTCAGGGTCAAGATCCTGGCCTATATTAACTACCTAGTTAACTAGTTAACGGACTTAGCCGACTTAGTTATCCTAGTATATACTTTCCCCCGCATGCAACACATCCGGATTCACACCTCCGACCAACCATCGGTTCATCAACACCAATGCCAGCTGATTGAGAAATCCTTTTTATGAACTGGGTACGATAAAACTTCACCATGGCACTCAAACAATGTAGCATGTGCGATCGCACCTTCACCAAACTTGAGCATGTAAAACGGCATGAAAGATCACGTATGTTTAGAGAAACCTCCCCTCGTGGATCGTCTTCTGAACACATGCAGATACACGAGAGCGACCATACGAGTGTCCAACCTGCAAAAAGCACTTCTCCCGAAGGTAGGGACAAGAATGCACCTGGTGATTTTCAACTAATCTTTGGATGCAGTGATGTCCTTTTTAGACATTGCAAAGGCCATGCGCAACATGCTATGAACCGCTTGAAGAGCAACGAGAAGCAACAGAACAGCCCTCGAAAACCCCAGGATCAATCTGCTTTAAGAAACGGAACCGGCCCGAATCCGGCAGCAACACAAACCAGCGAGGACGAGCTAAGAAGAAAGCAGTCGCAATTACCCCAGAACAACGACAACCATTTCAACCACCTATCACCCAACACCCAACGTCCATCTCAGCAGAGGCAGTCCAATTCCCCAGGAGAAGACCGGATCGAAGCATTGATCAACGCAGCCCAGCACCTCGAGCCTTCAGCAGACACCCCTTGGCGATCGCCTTCGCCCATGATGACTGGTCACGCTCATCTGATGAATCGCGGACAGCATGAAAGTATGGGCCCACCAATTGACCCTTCGATTGACGTCCTCTCCTTCTCACCCGCTGGCCATGTCTCAAGTTTAGACCAATGGGCCTTTGGGCTCGTCCAGGGAAATCATCCCGTTCCCAATCGGACACCAGCAGATGCGCTGCAAACATGGCTGTTTCCATCGGAAAACGACCTCCAAACACCACATGAGCCACACCACATGGCTGTCGATGGCTTCTTCGACCAAGATGCCTTTCGAAACATCTCGGAAACCCAGGCAAGCCCGTCTGGAAGCACCGTTTCGATAGCCAGCAGAGTGCCTCGAGAGCGATTTCAGAGAGTGCAGAGTTGCTGGCCGTCCAGACGTCGAACTTCGACTCGCTTGATGCCAGATTTGTGGCAAAGTCTAATATCATGCGATTGCACCAACATTCTCTCTGAGGTTCCGCTAGGAGGAGTCGAGACGCCAACGAGTGAAAGAGAACGAAGAAGCTCAAGATGGGGTCTGGACGAGGAGTGTAGAAACATACTCCAAGAATCCCTGAGGGCAATAGCTACTAGATCAGAGTCCTATGGTGATACAGCATCATCGAGTGGTGATGCAACAAGCCCAGGTCTTGAAGGTATCCAATTCCCTCCTGCCGAAATCCTAGATATCGCCTTGGAAATGTACCTGAATTACTTCCACCCAACACTTCCCATCATTCATATTCCAACCTTCTCCACAAAGAACGCCTCGCGGCCGCTCTTGTTGTGTATGTGCCTTATTGGCCTCAGTATTCTGGGTACAGCTGGCGCTACCAAGTTTGTTACCAGAACTTTTCTGCCAGTACTGCAGTTAGTAACGAGAGAACTCCAGTCATTGGCGTCAACGAATCATCCTCCACACCAGCAATTGCGGATAATTGCCACTGGGCTGTTGGCTTTGAACTTGGCTTCGGTGACGGGCAGGAAGAGCCGCATTGCTCAGGCAGAAAGATTGTACAATGAACTAATTTCAGTAAGCTAATTGCACGTGTCCAATGGATTCTTACTAACGGACATAGCTTTCTCAAAAGCAAGGTCTTTTCGCCGCGAACGAGGGTGCATCGGTCGATTCCCTCCTAGATGAGATGGTAGATATTGAAGCCAAGTGGAGAGCATGGTCTAAAGTCGAGTGTGGAAAGCGGTATGTCAGGATTGGAAAGTGTATCAGTGAATGAGATCTCTAACGAATTTTTCAGCATCATATTCGGATTAATCGAAGCGGATTGTTGGTGGGCAGGATACCTATCCACATCACCCATGATCAGTCCCGAGATTGTACAAATCCTCCCACCATCAAACTACGCCCTCTACCACGCAAAATCCGCCAGTACATGGATGCACCTCATCCAAAGCGGTGCAAGAACCTACTACAACCAAATCACACCGTCCTTCCACCCCACCCCAGGCCTCAAACTCGACGCCTCCAGCTTCCAAAACCTCCTCACCCTCCTCCTCCTCCACATCTACGAATCCAACGACCGCCTTGCCCCCGCCACCGGCCCCAAAAAACAACTCGAACCCTGGCGCATATACGCCCAAGACGAACGAAGCCGCGACATCCTCCCCCGACTTGTCAACCTCTCCACCTCCTCCATCGACGCCCTCCGCACCCCAGACCTCAACTCCTCCGTCCTCTGGCACGCCGTCTGCATGATCATAGGCGCCAACCTTCGCGTCTTCGAACTAGCCGCCGGCCGCGCCGGCCCCGAACCAGCCATCCACGCCCTCGAAGATATATCCGCATGGGCTCAAACCCCGTCTGCGCGCCGCTCCGTCTTGCACGCAGCACATATATACAAATTGCTTTCGGATCGCAAGGTTTCGGATATTGTTACTCCTCACAGTACTCTTGCACTGTTTCATGCTGCTCTTGTGCTTGGGTTGTTCATCTTTACTATTCCTATTCCTCAAACTTCGTCACTGCCTGAACCCCCTTGCATCCATTTGCTCAATCTCACAGAGTGGATTTCTCTAGGCCAAATTGCGCTCGTTCCGCTGATGGACTCGTGTCCCGCAAATTTTTCGTGCGATGGTGCGTCGTCGTCGGTTGCGGGCTTTATTCGGATCGGCGGGCAGGTTAGTATCGAGGGCATTGCTTTGCATGGTGGTTATTTGGCTGCGCGGCGCATGTTGTTGCATTGTGCGGATCTTATGGATGGTATGGGTCGTTGGAAGTCGGGTACGTTTTCGCAGATTTTGCATATCATGTCGGATGATTTGTCGGATTATGAGGATGGGGATGAGCGGGAGGGGGATGCGTGAGGGAGGGGTTGGAAGAATGGGGGGGGGGTTCAACGATGGGATTTCAAGGTGGGGCTACTAACCATGATACGATTCAATGTCAATATGGATGGGAAGTGAGAAGTGGGATATAACATGCATCGGATGGGGCGTTTGGCAGGATTATTCTGGCGTCAACATGGTCGTGAATTTTCGGACAGGGTCAGCGAAAAAAGCGCATCATGGATATTGCAGTGATTGATTCTTGATTTGGGAATCCAAAGACTAGTATTAATAGTGTACACATCATTAAGCATACTTTCTCGCATGACTGAACTCAACCAATATACGGCTCACAACTCAAGACCAGTGAGCTTGTAAATCATCGTATCGTATGCCTTGTTGGCAATGTTGGCTGCTCGAGCAGCAGCGACCCAGAAGAGTGCTTTGGGGAGTAAGCCGATGACGTTGACGAATGTGGGATGCTGTGGGTATAGGATCATCTGCATTCGCTCAGGATCGGTGGTCGGTTCGGGCTGGACCTCAGTTGTGTTCTCGGGAGCGCAATCTGGCAATGAAAGAGCGTGCGACTGCTCGATAGATTCGGGGGATGGGTCTTCGTCAGGCGTGCGGTCTATGGTTTCAGACTGACAGACTGCGCGCTCCCGGTCGGCTACCTCGAGAGTCTCTGAGCTTAGCTGATCAAAGGGCCTAGCAATGTTCAGCGAATCCGTTGATATCTGTATATCATCTAGATATCCACCACGGTCATTCCCTGGGACTGGCTCCATAGGAGCGAGATCAATCTCTCGGAACTTCTCCAGGTCTTCTTCTTCTTCTTCTCCTTCTTCCTCAGCAGCCTCGTGAATCAACTCCTGAATCTCTTTTGGCATCAAATTCTTGCGGCGGCTCTTCGCAGGCGAATTCTCGCAGGGCTTGAACTGTTTGTAGAAGTTAAGAGTCTTGGTAAAGGGTGTATATGCCATGACAGCGCTTGGGTCGGAATCAGTGTGTTCGCGTATAGGTGTTTGGATGGTTGCTGATGGACCATTTTGCGTATTAGATTGGGAGGCATGGCCTGGAGAGAAGCAGCGAGAGGCTCTGCGATCGAATGCTTCTAGGGACTGCTTACATGTTAGCAATCAAGTCCTTTATGCGTCAGATATCTGTGACAACATACCTCATCCCAAACATCTTCAGCGCTGTCCTGGACAGTACTCAGTCCAGTCTGTGCATGTATAGCCTGGACTGCCTCAAGCTCAGAGTCGCCAGGAACGTCCACAGCGCCGTCTCGCTGGTACTGCAGATGCCTCTGCTGCTCCAAACACTCTTGAGCCACCTCATTCTCAATGGCAGCACGCTTGAACTCAATCTCCTCCGTCTTACCCTGCAAGATCGCATCTTGAAGATAATCTTTAGGAATATCCTGGCCAGTCGACAGCCCATCATCTATGTTGGGCATGTTCATGATATCCTCAATTGTATCATCTTCACCACCCTCCTCATCCTCAACTTCACTCTTCCTCTCATCCCCGCCAGCATAGCTCTCTCCGACGTCACTCAAATCCATACTCTCATCCTCATCCACATACCCCTCATCAGCTTCATTGCCATGCTCAAACTGTTCGCCTGCTTCTCTGCTCCCCTCGTTATGTGCAGTCACGCTGATAAAACTCTCATCGCCATCACCTGTGCTGCCGTGTGAAGAAGCGAATAAAGGGCTACGCACATCTCTTATGATCTTATCGAGAGTGCGGCAGTCTGCTGGCGTTAAAGGTGTACCACGGGTTTGCGACGTGGCTGCAGCGCTGTCTGCGTCCTCAGGTGTAGCACGCTGCTGAGCTGGAGTTGACGGCATAGCTTGAGGTTCTTCGTCATTTGAGATGAGAGACGTCATGCTGTATTACGGCGGTTGCGTTAGGATTGCAGGACACACAAGCTTGGAGTGGTTGCAGATATACTGCGAAGAAAGCAAGTGTTTGTATTTTAAAGCAAACTTGACGCAAAACGGAAAGTGCACAAAGCTTCGTTGTTGCCCAATCTAGTTGCCATGACAGGAGCGTTTGCGGCCCCGCCAAAACAAGAAAAAAAACCTGTTTGAAGTGAGAGTGAAAGTGAAAGTGTTGGTGGGCTATCCACAGCGTCACCGTGTGAGGTCGGAGAGGGGGGAGGTGGTGCGAATTCGTACAAAAACAATGACAATATATCAAGTCAATTCTGTCTTCTCCAGAAATCGAACTGGAGAAGTCTACGAAGTACTAAGAGACCAGCGCACAGGCCTGTGCCTAGCCCTCAGACTCCTCTGAGCTCAATTCACTCCCCCTTTTCCTCGGCACGTGCCCGGGGCTCCGGGTATGGGGGAGGAGGCTCAAGCTTCAACACCGTAAACGGACAGAAAATGACATTGACCAATCATTTTATGCTTCTACCTCCATACCATCCTTGCTCACCTTCACGCCTCGGAGCATATATCCGTCTCTCCTTGCATCTTGGGCTTCCTTGAGGATTGTCTCTACCGCTTTTTTGCTTCTAGGTGTCCACCTCACGTTATACACCTTGGCTATTGTAATCGAGCCTTCAGAGTCGAACGCTGAGTCGCTTGTATCGACCGTCATACAATTTCCTGCTTCATCCAAAGGAGGCAAGATATCGAATGCCCATAGCAACTTTGCAAGAACGATGAACATGCTGTTCTCTGCGAGGTGAAGGCCAGAGCATATTCTGCGGCCTGCACCAAAGGCCCAATGGTCGCGTGCTGATGCTGGGCCTCCAGCATAGTAGCCTGACCCAAAAGGATGATTGAGAAAACGGTCTGGATTGAAGCGATGCGGTTCTGGATATAAGGCTGGATCGTAATGGATGGGATATTGTTGTAGGCAGACGACTGAGTTGGCGGGGATGTAGGTATCCTTGTATGTTATGGGTGCAGTAGTATAATGCGGCGTACCAATGCTGGTAACGGGCCTCATACGCAGAGTTTCTTTGACAATCGCTCGAATGTATGGTAAGTCCTGCTCGTCAAGATATGAAGGAGACCTTTCGTCGCTGGTTATGCGGTCAATCTCCTCGCGTGCTTTTTGGCGGACTTCAGGGTTGGCACTCAAGTATAGTATTGCCGTATTGAGCGCTGCTGACGTCGTTTCACTTCCAGCTTCAATGATACTACCAGCTAAAAATGCAGCTTGGAGCTCCTTGATACCATGCTTCTCATAATCGCTTTCGATGAACTGCTTCACGAAGCATTCAGGCGCTTGTTGCGTTTCCATTTGCGTCTTCAAAGAGGTCCAAAAGGACATCCAGAGATTTGCCTGCTTGTCGAAAAGAGGCTTGAGGCTTTTGCGCCACCACTGCAATTGTATCGGTAGTTTTCCAAGAAATGGTAGAGCATCTGCGAGGTAAGCGCCTGGCTTTCCTACCACTGAGAAGTCGCTCATGAGGCTGTAGATACCACGCACTTCATCGCAATCCTGTTACGATGAGTTAAAAACGGAAAGCAATATCATAATCACACTCACCCATTGAGGTATACGCCGTCCATATGTACTGGTCATGATCACACTAACAGTATATCTCCTGATTGCCATGTAGCTAACATCATTGCCTTTCTTTTGATCCGCGTTGTTCAGGATCTCTTCGATCAGCATCTTTGCCTCGAACTCTTGGCTCGGTTTGAATGTGGCGCTGACAGCCGGCGTCAACAACTTATGACTTGTGCCTCTCAATTTGCGCCACGCTGGTCCATAGGGCATGAAAAGGAACCGCATGCCACCACTGAGCGCATCGCCAGCAACCGGCTGTGGGTTTCGCGAGCTAGTGTGAGCTGATTGTTTGTCGAGAACATCCTTGCAAACATCGGGTGAGCATATCATATACCAGTCATTCCAGCCCAGTCGAATCTTGTAAAGTTCTCCATATTCGCGAGCCCAAGCTGTGATTTGTTGATGTGGCTGGCGACCAAGTTGATGAGCATTTCCTAGTATTGGCAGACCAGTTGGTCCGGGTGCATGTTTTGTACCGGATGGCGGTCGTCTGCTGTACCTGTTGTATATGGCATACAAGATAACCAATATAAAAAGCAAGCCAAGTGTATACATGTGGGGCAGATGGATTCAATCCTACCTGCCTTTTGAGAAAATGAAAATCAAGGAACGAGGCTGACTTATCAAATTTGAGGAGTATTCCGAAATTCATATGAGCTAGAATTGAGATCTTGTTGAACATTATTATATAAAAGCTCGTGGCTTCCAAATGTGTGCGCCCCTTCCCCACATTGTCGGACAGATGAATCCTAGGTGAGGCCCGTGAGGGGAAGACGATATTACTGGCGATCTGTGGGTCTTGGAATAAATGCGAGATAATCGAATCGGGCCGCTGGTACTTACAAGACACTGTGTAGTGTACTAATAGTGATGAGTCTCTCTACGCATGAATGCATCCATGGATGGGACCAATCAAAGCAAAGCTCCAGCAATACAACAATGAGAAAAAACAGGACGAAACTAACGTGGTTCTGAGTTCAAGACAAAGGCGGAGATTCCCTTCAGTTCGATCCACGAAAGTCGTAGAAAGTACATAACTACGGAGTACAAATCCACGAATACAAGTGAACAGAGTTAGTTAGCGCAAAGCTTGTGGGCCTTCTTTTCACCGACTGCCCAAACATTCACCCCGTCTCTCTCTCAACGACCTCACCACTTGACGAAGCATCTCACCAAAAAAAAGAAAAGAAAACAAGAGAAACAAAAGAGCATGGCAAAAACACTGTGCCATTCAGTACCTAATCCTCGCATTACTCAATCGGCCTAATGTTTGCAGCGCAGCAGTTAGCCACTAATTACCTAGGCATGTCGTGCTTATTATAGTCATTAATACCACTAGTTAACCATTGTCCAAATGGCCACTCCATTTCCAATCCCAGGTCGACTTTTAACTCGCTCTGTACGCCGGACCCTTTCTTCGCGCCGCACAATGCCCGCTTTTCAACTCGACAACAATATATTCAACGCGACGCTGTACAAAAAGCTCGCCGACGTCTGGCTCCCAGGCGTCGATCTGAATGGAGACGAGCTGGACCATAGCATCTTGAAGCGCTGGTTTATGGCTAGTCCGGACGAGCGAGACGCTTTTGATGCAGTCTGCAGAGACAACTTTGCCCACGCGCTGGACGCCATTGGGCCTGACGCCCTACCTAAACCCACCGTACAGCCCTTCATTCGCGAGATAAGTCGCATTGCGAAAGAGGATCCCTCTGATAATAGCTCTAGAGCTGCCTGGACAGCTCTCAGCTTAGTCCTTTTGCTCGACCAGATCCCTCGCAACCTGTATCGAAGCAATGAGGGCTTGCGCAAAGTGTACAGCCACTACGACGCCATGTCGTGTTCTCTCGCACGCGCCCTACTAGATTCGCCTTGGATTCTCCCACGTGTCGACTTGCACCCGCAATGGCGTCTCTCTGCCGCACACAGGATTTGGTTTTACATGCCACTGGTACACTCAGAGAATGTCGAGGCACACAAGTACTTGGACGACATCCTCGGCGAATACAAGGAAGAATTGGGGAACATTGAAGGATACAAGGGTTCCAAAGGAATCATTGACGGTATAATCAAATCTGAAAAGGACCACAGAGACATCATCGATAAATTTGGTCGATACCCCCATAGAAACGAGGCTCTGGGCAGGGAAAGCACAGAGCAAGAGAAAAAGTTCCTGGCAGAAGGCGGCGCTACGTTTGGAGTAGGCCAAAAGAAGAGCGATTCATAGATCAGATATTATCATCTGTCATCTGTCAATTCATAAAAGATCCATTACGGTACCACGTATCAACATATTCATTCATGGTGACGCAGGGAGAACCGCTAATGCTGTGATTTCATGGTCCTGTTCTCAAGTAGACTGCTCATAGGAGGTCCTTTATTCGTTCATGGCTACCTACTTCTTGGCATTATCAACTAGTAAAGAAATAAAAAAGCATGACCACTCACTGCAACCGTGAGTGAGAGTGACATAGGCAGTTGCTAGACTGTCTTTCCCTGACTCCGAGTTACCTGATTGAGTCTTCCTTAGACATCCTATATTATGATATGATCCGAGCACACTCGAGGTATCCATCCAAAAAGAATATAATTCCATACTTCTAGGAAAGCGAAAAAAAAGAAGGGTCTTGCCGCGACTCGAACGCGGGGCCTCTCGCAATTGTACTCAGGTTAAACCCTAAGCGAGAATCATACCACTAGACCACAAGACCTTCGATGGGGTTATTGACACTTCGATAGAAAGTCGCCGCAGTAGATAAAATATATAGTAGCAAATAATTAACAAGACAAGAAATTACTGATTGCGCAAAGCGAATCGTTTGAAGGGGTTTCAGCCTAACAAAATCTTGAGCTAAGAAGGAGGTGGGAGGCACGGTGCGCAGATGAGCAATGTCAAAACTCGAATGTGGATTGGTCGCATTTGCTCTATTATTCATGACTCAGCCTATTACACACTCTGAATTGACGGCATTAAATCATGACATTTGTCTACTTCGTATTGCCTGGGGTATAGTTATCTTTATCATAATTAACAAGATTCAATATCTGTATTTGCAGGTGCGCATTCTCTAGTAACACCCTACGAAACTTGCACCACAGTCGACGACAAGGGGCACTAATAATAGCGTAGATGTAGTTATACTATTAGTAGCTTTCAGCTAGCCCATTAATAACAAATCATCTCATAAATATTATAGCTTTGATACATCCTTTGGTCCTGTGGTGTCTCTAATAGCAGCTGTGCAATGAGCTCCTTTGAAATGATAACATTAGTCAACTAGTCCCCATTTGGGTAGTTAGAGCTTCTTCGTAAACATTTGGCAACTTTTGACTCACCCGCATACACTTTCTTTGGTTTCGACTTTGCTCTGTTATGCTACACTCCTTCTCCTCCTTCTCCTCCTCCACCACAATAACACGAGCCATGGCTGCTGTTATGCCTACTCCAGCACGCGTCCCCATCCCCAAGAATGGCGTTGACTACCGCGGCACCGTCGTTCTTGCGCCTATGGTGCGCTCAGGCGAACTGCCGTCCCGCCTCCTCGCTCTCAAGTATGGCGCAGACCTGGTATGGGGCCCTGAAACAATTGATCGTGCCATAATCGGCACAACAAGACGACTGAACCCGCACACATCAACTCTCGAGTGGTCGCGCCTTCCCACATCCAAAATCAAGAACCCCACCTTGGACCCAGAGAACCGCGAAAGCGTCATCTACAGGATCCATCCAGAGCTGGAGAAGGGCAAATTGATATATCAAATGGGAACCGCGAACCCAGAGCTGGCGGTGCAGGGGGCCAGAATGGTTGCTGCAGACGTGGCAGGCATTGACGTGAATTCAGGTTGCCCAAAGCCTTTCTCTACTGCCGGCGGTATGGGCGCGGCACTGCTCAAGACTCCTGATCTGCTGTGCGAGATTCTCACAAGTCTGGTTGAGGAAGTTGGTAAGCCATATGAAATCGGAATCTCAGTCAAGATCAGGATCCTCGACACACCAGAAGACACTGCAGCATTGGTCAAGAGACTGGTGCGTACAGGCATCACCGGCCTGACAGTGCACTGTCGAACAACACCCATGAGGCCTCGCGAGAGGGCTATACGCGACCAGCTTAAGATGATTGCTGAGATTTGCAGAGAGGCTGGCGTTGCATGCGTCATGAATGGAGACGTCACATCGCGCACCGAAGCACTACACCTCATGGAAGAATTCAACGTAGACGGCGCCATGATCGCCACCGCAGCAGAAAAGAACCCGAGCTGCTTCCGCTCCGATGCCCAAGGCGGCCCTTACGAATGGAAATCTCAGTGGAGGACAGTAGTCATCGAATACCTGCGCTTCGCTCTACAAGTCCAAAATAGATGGGGCAACACAAAGTACCTCCTGAGCCAAATGATTCCCGGCCGGGACAAAGCATACCAAGCCATGAACAGCGCAAAATGCTATACAGACTTGGTCACTGGTCTTGGTCTCTCCGACGTAGATGCTATGCTCGAGCATGCCAAAACTGTAGATCAACATCTAGGCATCCCTCCTCAGGAATCGCGTGCGTCAAAAAAGGCAAGAGTGAAAGAAACGAATACACAAGACTCAGAACCCAAGAAGGCGAAAGAGAAAAGAAAGGATGTTGACAAAGAAGAGTCTCGGGCTAAGCGCGTAAAAGGGCCAGAGCTTGTTCTGGAACCTCAGATTGTGCAGCAAGTTGATGTCCCTGCTCCTGCTGCACTGAGCGTGTAGACGTGGTCTCTTTCGGCGCAGTGGACGCCACACATTTTGTGAATATGCATTGGGAATGGTACATGGGAATTGGCATCTGGGCATTTTTAAGAGCGAAGGGAGCATTGTATATAGGATGTTTTTATGAATGGAATGCTCAACAAAAGTTGTTTTAGATCTCAGGACCAGTCTTCCGTCTTCAAGCGCGTGTCCAAACCATTCTACGACCTGTCCTTACGCCTTGCAACCGATTTTCCCGAGCCTCGTCGGCTTCGCATGCATGTTGACTTCAACGAGGGCGAAAACATCCTAATCTATCCGTACTATCAACATTCCCTGCCTGGACTTTTTCAGGAGGATTCAAACATTTCTGATGCAGCACGGAAGAAAATCTTGCGGCAGACAGGAGAAGCCATACAAGAACTACGTAGCAAGGACTGGATCCATATCGGTACGATCACCAGTCTAAATTTGATTTTCCATTACGAAATCCTAACTGATCATCGATCTGGGCAGATATAGAGCCTGATAATATACTGGTCAATTGGACTTGCGACAAAGAGTGTATTACATAGTAGATCAATTACCAACGTCGCTTTAGGTGACTTTGACATCGCTTTCAAGTTGGAAACAGGAGCGCTGCTTCAGACCACTCATGCAGTAGGGAATGCTATGTGGCGCAGTCCAGAAGGACAGACCATGAGAAGCTTCCAAGGTTGTCTAAGGCATCAGATGTTTACTCATTCGGACTCGTTGTAAGTTACTTCATGCCATTTCCATGGGTATCATCGAAGAAATCCACGCTAAACGTTCGCGCAGTGCATATATGCTCTCGGAGCTGGGGAATTGCTCCTCATCAACGATTACCAGGACCTCGTCAAGCTTGCCCAGGTGGCATAAGCCCAAAGCAAGAAATATTAACACGACACTTCTCTTACTTTGGGTCCGCGAACGAGGGTCTTCTCAACCAGATCGCCAGGGATAAAGGGACAAAAGCTCTTAAATTAGTATCTCAAATGGCTGAGTTGGCGGTGCAAGACCAACCAGAAACGAGCTTCGAGGTTTGGGGACAGGAAGTGGGTTCTGAGGCACAGAAGATGATATCCAAAATGACGAAACCTGACCTCAAGTTTGGACTAATTAACTAGTTAATTAGTCAGTGGATCACCATGTGACTATACAAGGTGTCCTGGGCGTATCCCTCCAGCTAATTAAGAATTCAAAGTCGGATAGCTATTAAGAGATTGAAGCTGGCCCACTGATATTAACTATGGGCGCTTCGGTGGGTTATGTAATGGGCTAGTAGTTCGATGATATCTCGGTCACGTTGTCTACCATAAGCAACGTGGTGAGTCTGTATAACTAATGCATGAACTGTCAATCCAAACCCAGTCGAAGCCATCTCTTGCAGCCAAAGCGCAAGCTCCTTGCACCTTTGGGAAGCCTGGCAGGGCTTTTGCTCGACTGTTTTGGTTGCAGATTGGGTCTTTTGCGTTGGCTTCAAAGGTAAGCTCTAGGTACGTCTTCCCATCGACGGGGGAGAATGGCATGATCGGGGGGATTAATGAACCATTTGAGTTCTAGAGTGTGTGTTTTCTCTAGGTTACCTAGCTCCCCTAACGCCCGGGCCTCGAGTAACTAATTATGTTGTGGGAGTAGAATTGAGTGAGATGATCAGGCTGAAACATTCACAGCCAGTGAAGAAGTCCCGCTAATGTTGCACAGCGCGCTTCAATTATCAACTACCTACATACCCCTCAACTGATGCATCTTGCTGCATACACGTTGGAGAGATCAACAATTGCAACTAACAAGCATTTCTCTGTCGAATAACTAACTACCTACACGAGCAGGCTCATTGGACTTTCTCACGTTCCATTTAGCTTTAGACGCCGGCGTATCTGCGTCTTTTTCTGGGAAGACGAACGACTGAGAGGCTTTACCGGCGGCCACGGCCTCGAGGCGCGCGCGACCTAACTAAGGCGTAAGACGCGACGATAACTAATACTATGTAATATCGATACGGAGTAACTGGAGCCAGACCTGAGAGCACGGTTGACGTGGCGTTCGTCTGGCCCCCCAATGCAACTCAACTCCGCGTCCATGCAGAGCCGCATCCGCTTGTAGGTAGTTAAAAGATGGCCAACCACCAGCGGCTCGTTCCATCCCTCCCGTGTTCTCCAATCTTGAGCCATTCACCACAAATCCTTGGTTGACAATTCGATACTTGGAAAGAAGAGCACCTATTCACTTCTATTTTGATATTTAATCAACTGGCATGAACATTGAAGAAGTGAAGCCCAAAACTACCGTGAGCCCCCCTGAATGATGGCAAGCAACGGAGCCTCGGTTGAGAAGCAGACTCTCCGTGATACTTCGCAAAGGAATGTGACGTTCCACACAAAACCTACCGAAGGCCCTGTGGGCTCTTGGCTGTGCGCTGAAGGTAACAGCACATCCTTTTGCTTCTACTAGATATCGCTCACATTACTAGGTCCATATCGAGAATATATCGAAGCTCTTAGTGCTTCCCATCCTGGACTAAAGAAGAGTGATCCTAACAACAAACAAGGGCCACTGAAAACAGGCAATGCACTCGTGGTGCTACTCGATACTACAGCAAAAGGCCCACCTGACTTTTCAGCTCCCACTGAGTTCAGGTCTTCATTGGAACTTCAAACACACTTTAAAAATTCTTTACCTAACCATGCTCGTCGACGAATCTATATTATGGAAGGATTAGCTCCCGATTTTGTTGCGGTTCTCGGCGAATATTTCTTCATGAATCCCATCTTCTTTCAGCGACAAGAAAGGACATGTGTGTGGAGTAATGAAGTACGAATCACCCCACCAATTATTGCACAGGACTCAAACTAACCTATATGTCTTTGAAATAGTTCACACCTGTCTCTGATGCATTGCCTCAGCCGAGCTTGCTTGATCCAAGCGAGAGCTTCCATCTACAGTATTGCGAGCTAAGGCAGTTCGACAAGGCCATCCAAAATCGCTATTACTTCTGCGAGAGGACTAGGCGTCATGTTGGCATGACTGCCCCGCGTCATAAGGAGGAGAGCACAACGGGTATCCTGCGACGCAAGGTCAGCTGGTGGTGTAGGGAAACGGAGCAAGGAGGCTGGGATGGTGCGTTTCCTAAACCTTCAGAAAAAATGGCATTTGACTCATGTTGCTAAATTTAATTAGTGGTAATACTTTGCGATCCCCAACTCCGCCATCTCTCACCAGATCCAAAAGAGATCGTTCCTGGCAGTAACGTGTTGCTGGACATTCAAAATGTGAAAGAGACACTGAAGAATGGGCCGTTCCAAGATGGCTACGTGGATTTTTTGCCCGTCATGTCACGCGAGGAAGCCGCCTCAAACAAAACGCGACATCCACACGAAAGCATGCTTCGGGACCTAGTCTACTACTACAAACATCATTCTGGCCTTCTTACTGAAGAAGAGTGGAAAGGCCCGAACAAATCAGCACTTTTTCTCCAAAAGATTGTAGCAGCACATTATTTACAACTTGTTGACTATATCAAGGTCATGTTACCTTCACTAGAGCTCAAGCTGACGACTGCATGGGTTGAGGAGCAAGAGCAGTGGAAAAGTCTCCAGACCATCTCTCGCCGATGTGGAAACTATCGAGACGACATTGAGGACACGATGCTCAGCTTGGGGTTTCCGCTCGATGGTAAACCCGACTCGGTCAGGAAACGACAAGCAAGCTGGAAGGACTGTGAGAAGGATTTTCAATATGCTTATTTTCGCTTGAAAATTCTCAAGGAGCGTGCAGACAATCTTACAACATCGATGACTGGTCTTGCTTCCATTGCAGGCAATCGTCAGAACCTGGAAGAAGCCAAGCGTGTCAAGCGACTCAACTTACTCGCGCTGCTTTTCATTCCCTTGGCGTATACAAGCAGTCTTTTCAGCATGCAGGACAACTATGCTCCTAACCAGGAGGAGTTTTGGGTGTATTGGGTGGCTGCTATTGGAGCAGTCGCTTTGACATCATTCATCACGTTCGTTTTGGACCGCGCGCTGGATGACGAAGCGAACTGGACGTGGCGGCCGGTGAAATGGTTGAAGTTTTGGTATAAAGACTCCGAAACGGGGGATTTGAGGAGGAAGAATACTGGATTATTTGATTTGGCACGGAAATGAGCATTGAGGGCATGATTTTTTTTGGCTTGCTAGCTCGCATCGCATCAACAAAAACTTGTTGTAATTCCATCCCATCGTTTACTTCCTTCCGCCTTATCTCACCGCATGGACAGCTAAAGGCGATAAGCGGCCCGAAAATGCGACGTTCGGTCCGAAAGTAGTATTGTTTTATGCAGGTTGAGAGAGCACGGTTTGAAGGAACTGCTGACGTGAGTACTCTGTAGTGTAACTCTATCACCACTATGGTGGTGTTGGATGGCTAAGCATGGTAAAGCAATTCTTGCATCAGCAATTGGTCCCAATCACAAGCAAACAGAGGGCAGACCTTGATCGTTCAAGCTTTTCCTCGAACCAGGCTGTCAGAATGTTTCCGCTTTAACTGCAATCTGAGATATAAAAGGCGTCAAACCGACATGGATGTACCTGCTGAGATTCAAACAACACATACCAAGCATCCTGATCCCAACCTAGGTATCTAACTATTGCATTAATTTACCCACAAGCCCAGACATTTTCTACTATCCATTACAAACCTCAAAATCATATAAAGATGCATAAACATCCATAACAAAAAATTCCTACCACCTCCAACTCCCCCAAGCATTCTTCCCAATAATGTCTTGCACCAAAATGTATAATAACCTCCTTCACCTCCTCCCCCTCGCCCTCCTGACCACCGCCCTCCCAACCACCTCCTTCTCACCCCCCATAAGCTGCCCCATAATCTTCGACGGTCGCGTCCCCCAAAACCTCACTCTCGCCTCCTTCGACTCAGCCTCTACTTCCCCTTTTAACCCAGGCTTCGTCAAAGGCGAAAACATCACCTGGTCCTCCATCCTGCTCCTCCCAAACAACACATCGCCATCCCGCTTCGACGACCCGGCCCTCCACCGCCCCCTCGAAGCCACCATCGACGACCGCTCCATCTTCCGCGGAAAAGGCAAGCTCCAAACTGGCTTCCGGCGCGCAGGCCTCTTGTACAAAGACGATGCCAACCCGGCGGGCGATGATGCTGCTGACTCGGGCGTCGTGACGTTCCACTGGTCTGTCAGGAACGATCCTGAGCGGCCACTGAATCTGACGCACGAGTACATGAATGTGTGGCATGAAAAAGCGGATTTCTCGGGAAATCAGTTCATGTTTGTCGGTGGGCTGGTGTTGCCTGGTGATGGTGGGAATGGCATTGATACTGAGGAGGAAAAGCACAAGTGGAGGGTACAGAATGCGAAAGAGGAGTTCCTGTTTGAGACGCCTATGGAGGAGGATGAGTGGCAGAATTTCGCTGTCATGGTGGATTATGCGAATGAGTAAGTTTGAAATGTCTTGGGTTTTTGGAAGAATAATGGCTAATTGCATGAGTAGTACGGTTCGGGTTTATTATTCAAAGGGCAATGAGGAACTGACGGCTGTTACTGAGCCTGTGCCGAATGCTAATGGGGGCGGCGGCCAGTTCCAGTTCGGTTTTGCGAAGAAGCCGACTGAGACGGTGGGGGTGTTGTATGATGGATATCAAGAGCCGATTCCGCTACGAGGTGAAGGCCAGATCTACGGTGGCATGTTTGTGGAGAAGAGTGATGGTGGGTGTGTTAGTGTCTAAACGTGCTTGCGAATATGGTTACCAAGGCCTTTGTAGAATGAACCCATGTTATATATTAGGCACATTTTTCCATGCAAAGGAACAAAAAGATCCTCTCAATCGTAGTTCGTCATCGACTTATGGTAAAACACAAATAGGTATCAAGGCTTAGCTAGCAAGTCAAGGTACATAAAGAGTGGCGTGCTTGAAAACACACAAACACCAAAAACGCCCACCATTTCTTATAAGCCAATGATTCAGTAAACCATGCTCTTGCCGATTTCACTCGCCCAGTTGTTGGCCCTCTCAAAACCATTGGAATGTGACTGGTAGTCCCTCATGGCCTGCATGACCTCATCCCTGCTTGTGACAACGAATGGGCCATATTGCACAATGGGCTGATCTAAAGGCAAACCAGCAACAAGGATAAACCTCGATGGCTTATCTGCATCCTCGTCGACGTATGCTTCAATGCTGTCACCGTCCTTCTCGAAGACAACATTGTGGTATTGGTCGACCGGTCGCGACTCTCCGCCCGTGGAGAAAATGGTTGTGCCGTCGAGAAGGTAAGCGAAAGCGTTCCAGCCCTTGGGCAATGATTGCTGGACTCTGCCGCCAGGCTGGACAGTGAAGTCGAGCAACCAGATGGGAGTGTATGCCAGCTCTTTTAACGACTCGGTGTCGTATGCCTTTCCGCTGATAACCTTGACGTGCACCTTACCGTCGCCTGACTTGGCGCCTGGAATTTCCTTTGCGCGCAAATCTCGGTATCGCGGCTCGCAAAACTTGAGCTCCTTGGGCAGGTCGACCCACAACTGCATGCCCACGTTGGCAGAGCCGTCTTCGTTTTGTCGAGGCATTTCGGCGTGTACGATGCCACGTCCAGCCGTCATGAACTGCAAGTCGCCGGCTTCAATGGTGCCTCTGTTACCAGCAAAGTCCTCGTGATTGACGGCGCCGGAAAGAAGATATGTAACGGTTTCTTGTCCACGGTGGGGGTCTGATGAAGAGTTAGCTTCTGAATCAGCTGCATCTAACATGGCATATGAGGGCACCTACGGTCAGGGAAGCCAGCGCCTGGGGGAATGGCAAAATGGTCGAGCATGAGGAAAGGACTGAAGTTCTTGAGCTTTGGGGTTCCTACACTCCTCCTCACTCGTGCGCCCGCTCCTTCCGACTGCTCGATTGCAAGGAATGCCTTTGCAATCTTGCGAGGGGCAGTAGTGGTAAGAGGCTCGTCTGGAATGACGGGTAGGCCGCGGAACATGGTAGTGGTGGTGTTGGACATGTTTCTTGTGGTGTTGAGAAAGTTGCCCGTGACTGCAGTCATGTGCTTGGACAGCGCTATGACTCGTGATAGCATATACTCGCTGTTGTAGAATGCTACTGCGATTGCAATGAGGGCAAAAAGGATGGATGAAAGCGTCTTCATGGATCGAGGGGTGGGTCTTTATACAAGTGATGATTACCTAGTTGGGAGGAACACGAGCAGGAGGAGGTTCGCACCAAAGAATTGCCCGAGTTTATGTAACACGGGGGCATGATGAGAGGTATGATGAGAGGTATGATGAGAGGTATTAGACATGGTTGCTAACGTGTTAGAAAGCGGCCAGCCTGCGGTTGCTTTGTAGACTCTGACCAAGCACTCACAAATTGCCATTGGGATGACTAAGCGGTCGTCTTCCGGATGACGTAACTAACTAACTAGCCAGTCACGTGTCTGCATTCTGCGCCAAGCCTTCCTTCACCACCCGGCAATTCTTCACATCTAATTATTATTCACAAGCCTACGGTTTCAACATTCTCTGATAAACTTCCCATGTATACAACTCTGCCTGCCAGGTCACCGGCCGGACAATTTGCTACATCCATCTATGGATATACGCCTCCCGTGTCTGCCCAGGTGCTAGGTACCTATACAACAGACCCATTCATCTGCCCCTCTGCCTTCGCAGCAGCTTCTAGTTTATACTTTTTCGCCCTTCCATAACTCTTTGCATATTCCTTCAAGACTGCCTGCTCAACTGTAATTGGCGGCCATTTGGGCTCTTCGTCCTCCTTGCAGCAATTCGGTAAACACTCGACTACATAGTCAGGGTTTCCTGAGAAGAATACGGGAATACTGTACCTTTCCTGACCACTGCCATTGATGACGCGATGAAGATTTGATGTGTATTTGCCGTTGGTCCATCGCATCATCAAATTGCCCAGGTTCACGACAAAAGCACCAGGTGTGGGTTCGACATCGAGCCACTCTTTGGCCGTGTGGTCGTAAACTTGCAGCCCAGAGACTTTATCCTGCAACAAGACTGTGATGCAGCCAAAGTCTGTGTGGGCCCCAACCCCTCGCGTTGTTTTTGCGGGGCTGTCTGGTGGTTGCGGAGGGTAATGAAGTAGTTTCATTGTGGTGATTGCGCCTCCCACAAAATCGTTCAAGATACTCTCGTCCATGTCCAATGTCCAAGCTATGACTTGCATAATATCCTTGGCGAGACTGACAACTTGACCGAAGTAATCGAGCGCGGTGGCTTTGAAGTCGTCCACATCAGGAAGGTCGGACGCAGAAGGCCATATGTTTGGACCAGAGTTGAGTTTCTTATTGATGAAGTAGGGATGTGTCGTTGGTATTTCCTCGCTAATGAAGAATCCTTCTTTCAAATCGGGCGTGGTGCCTTCTTCGAGAATCTGCGACTTGATGAGCTCGTAGCCGCGGTTCCAGGTGTTCGTTGTGTCTACAGTGGACTTTTAGTATCCTTTCTACTGGTCATGCTTCGACCATATTCTACCTTTGTTGACTTTGTTCTTCTGCTCTAGGCTTAAATTGAAGAACTTTTTACTGCACTCCAGGATCCGATTTTGAAGCTCCAGTGGCACGTTATGTCCCGTAATCTGGAAGAACCCATTATGCACGCAGCAGTTCCTCACTTCCTCAGCCAGTTGTCTCTTGGCTTCCGCATCGTTTTTATAGAATCTCGAAAAGTCGAGGATGGGAGGGGCTTGACCAACACCTGGCATGTTGAATAATGTTGAATGTCCTTGAGGTCTTTTAACACAAAAGGCTGTACTTTACGACTCAGTACGTTTCTTAAACACTTAGGACCATCCCCTCACAATCCCAACATCTCCGCCATACTGCAGCTACCCCTCAACCCGACATCAGGGTGCAGGTGGGACGATAGCCATTCACCCCACTCTTGCGACTGTGATCCGCAGACCTAGCAAAACACTTCACATAACCACTTCTATGGAATTGGTGATAGACTGAGCTTTGATCTTAAACTTATCAGGAAAAAATTGACTATTTCATTGCACTTCACTATCTCACAACCTCATTTCTCAATCCACGCTACTTCTTCCTCAGCGCACTACCCTACTGCCCTCCCACCCGCCTACCACATCGCAAAAGCACCGAAATTCCATGAGGTTTTTCTAGCCAAAGAAAACGATTTGGACGTAATTTCCTTTATTACAGAACTTGTAACTGAGCAATGCGTCACTATCTTACAGAAGCTTGATAGTGTACCCTGCAAGTGAGCTCAGCCAGGCTATCAAGATAAGTGATCGGGGCACTGAATCGTCGCTGACCCGGGAATGGCCTGGGGTATCCCCATAATTAACATACAGCGGAATCTGTGGCTGGATTTCTGTGTCGGGCTTTGAGTACCAGTGGAAGATCCCTGTCTTGTCCACTCGTTGGGATTGGAACATGTCTTGTCCATTTGTTGGGATTGGAATAGATAGGCCGAGCGTTTGCTGCTGCACATTGGATGGGTTCGTGCCTGGTTTCAGCGACAGTTGGCAGGTGTTATAATTCTGATATCACATGTTTCAGAGTCAATAATCCCAGGTTTTTGAATTGTAAACTGCGCGTCTCACATCATCAGAACCAAGAGGGTTGCAAAAGGCATTAAGTAAAGATCAAATGGTGATTTTCAAAGCATAAGATAACTATGGTAAAACATTTTATAATTTATATTAAAAATTTCAACACCAAATGCTCGTCGATGCTAGCTACAAATACCTACTCAAGACAGTCTATCACGCTTGCGCGGCAGATTCCTAAAAATGCCATCTTCCGGGTGCAGCATATTCCACTTCCACACAATCTCCTCAGCACGAGCTTTACGTCGCTTGTTCAGTGTGCCTTCGCTGACAACCTTAAGAAGCTGCCTAGCCAGAACAGCATCCGGCTCAAAGGCGAATCGCCGAAACTGATCTGAACCCTCATCCAAGCAGGCGTCCCTCAAAATCTGCTGTTCCCTATAGAAAGGCTGCATAACGGCCTCCTCTTCGCTAACCATGCGTCTACTAGCCCACGCCCAGAATGGGGAAGCAAGAGCCATAAACTTGGGGGCAAAACAGGCTAGATCCCAATCTACTACTCCCGTGATCTCCACGGTTGAAGCGTCCTTGACATAGGCCATGATGTTCCGAGGATAAAGGTCATTGTGCACCAAATGGAACGTCTCGCCCAGCCAGCCTCTCCGCTGCAAAGAGCGAATGATGAGAATGATTTGTCGCCAAAGGAGTTCATCATTCATATATCCAGCAGCTTCTCCAGCTTTAGCCCAGCGATGACACATTTCTATCATCCAAGCCATGGGCGTCTGGCGCTTTCCTGGCGCAGTGCTGAGATTGATGTTGGGATCATCAGTTGGGATCGAGTTTGGGACAGGATACTGATCGATTTCAATGTTTGAATTGCTTGGCGAATCGATATTCCTATCTGATATAAGTCCAGCTACTCTCGAAGTTACCATTGCGATACGCTCGATGGTCTCGGTTACCTGTCGGACAGCACTAGCTTGCTGCATTGGCGATAATATATGCCAGATGGAGGCAAGGGACTGACCACGCAAGCGATTCTGCAAGACATATGGTGCATTCAGAAGATTTTCTGATGTTGCATCATACTTCATGACTTGTGGTATTGGTACAGAGACTCGGGACCCAAGGACCTGCAGAATAGCGACTTCGTGCCGTAGGACAGAAACCAGCTCTGCACCCTTGACGTGGCGATCATACGGCGTCCGGAGAACGTATTGGAGAGGGACAGGTGTCGAAGAAGAGAAGAAAGCTCTAAATCCAGTGTTGGATCGACTGGAGCCCGGCGTAGGGTGGATTGTCACGCCGAAAACACGGTTGTAGGAGCCTTGACCGATTTTTTCAATGGCGATTTCTGTCGATGAGGAGATTCGGGGGAATATATCTGCTATCAATATCATCATCTTTATCTGCAGTATTTCAGCGGTGTCCTCCTTGGCTTTACCATTGTATTGGTTCCTAAACGCCTCTACAGGCTCGTTGTCGGTGATAGCGGAGCAACCATTGACGACGACGAGTCTACGGGGCGGTGTTTGGTTCTCGGAAAGTGCAGACATGTTGGCACAAAGGAGAGGCTTTTGCTTGATCTGGGCAGGAGAGAAAAGGGAATGAGAGGGCTTTATTAGTATTCAGTCGAAGCGACAACGTTGTGTCGTGCACATTATGAGAATTGCCAACATTGCCACCTCACAATGTTCTCTGAAACATAGTGTGGTATTCAAAGATATGTCGTAGAAAATAAATTGCTTAGTGTTGGTAGCCGACGAGTGCAACATGCCATGCAACATGCCATGGCACTTCTTCAGCGTCATCAGAATGGCTGCATCAATGGCTCTGAAACTCGGTTCTTGAACTTTAAATGTTTGAGTGGATATAATGCACCTAAATATGAGACCTATACTGGTGAACGATTTTCTCAAGTGAAAAATGTGTCATGCGGTGATATAAACCCTGAGCTCAATGATGCATAGCGCATGATGTCCACCATCAATCCGGGCCTGGTCTATCGTCAACCGAATAAATTTTAGCGGTGATGTTATCCTCTGGGTGCAGCTGAACCCATTCCTTAATAATGTTATTTGCTTCCGCAAAAGTTACGTCCCCAAAGATACCTGCCTGCAAGATAGTATACATACGACGTGCCAGTATAGCTTCTTGCGAGAATGCGAATAACCTGTACTCATCCGAAGCAGTGCACATAAAAGCGTGTTTGGCTCCTAGGTCTATTGCAGTAGTTGGCTCTATCAAGGCATCATTTTCTTCGGTATTCTTCGCTTTCATTCCATTGAGAGTCCATAGCCAAAATGGCGCTCGATAGGCCACGAACTCGGGTGCAAAAAAGGCATCGTCCCAGTCTATTATACCTGTAATCTCTACCTCGGTCGAGCTGCGAACCTCTGCGAGAAGGTTGTACTCGCGTAGGTCCCCATGAACGAGTACGCATGGTCCATCAAGAAAGCCGCGAGCTTCAAGGGACTTGAAGATGGCTGCAAACCTGTTCCAAATATCCCTCAACCCGGGCTCTTTTTGCTCATTTTCGTAGTTCGACCATTGCTGGCAGCGCTCGAGCAGGTGATCAATAGGCCTCTGAGCGACTGAAGCTACAACCTGACCACCTGGAACTTGAAGTTTGTCAATAACAACCTGAGAGTCGCCTTGGGATTTTGAATTATCGGGCGATATTCGACTTGGTGATGCATGAATAGAAGCAATCTGTGACACTAATTCCGTAACTCTCTTTGTCAGACTTATCATTTGATCTTCGTTGAGCTCGTCCAGCAGATCTGTAATTCTTTGCCCTGGAAGACGTTTTTGAATCATATATGGTGTACAAATGTCATTGTTTGGCGTAGTGTTATATGCCACTACTTCAGGGGTAGGCAGTGAAAGCTTGGAAATTATAGTTTTCAGGGTCGCTATTTGTTGCTCCACGTTGTTAACTCCTCTGCGTGGGACGCGGACAATGTAGGATTGTGTTGAGGTTGTGAGACGATCCGGTCGAAAACAACGTGTCCAATTGAGGCAACTCCGGCTGGGCTTCATCGATTGGACTTGGACGCCAAAAATGCGGTTATATGTCCCGCCCTTCATACGCTCGATTCGGACGTCCGAAAAGTCGCAGCTAAGATGCATTGCCATAATCTTTACAATCTTGTGCTGGATAGTACCGAATGGCTCGTGCTCGTAACGCAGGGTAGATGTTTGCGATCTTGACTCTTCCAAATCATCCTCATCCAGAATATTTCCATCTCCATTATTTGGGTCTCCGTGAGGTTGCATGGTGCCAGCAGTCATATCATCGCCCGTCGTCGCGTGAGAAGAAACAGCTTGTGTTCCAATTTGAAGGTTCATCTGGGATTTGAAGGCGCTTTCAATTTCGAGTGTGATGCAAATCCTGAGGCTGAGGCTGAGGCTGAGGTGGAAAGTTGTAAGGATAAACGTGCAATTTCTGAGGGAAAGATGGATGTGACAGTCGTGCGCTACAATGTCCCTTTGTTTGCAGTCCACCCTAGTTTGTTCAAATATTCTAAATTGGGATAGAGCGATGCCATGTGTTAATTTAGCAACTCCCCGTTTACCAACAAACCAGTGTCAGCCGGTCATCAGATGAAGTCAAGCGTTCAACTAGTCACTCGTCAGGATTCAGGAATGAGTAAAAGTTGGGATATGAAAAACAAAGTTTGGCTCCAAAACAAAATAATTCACTCCAAGAGGCTAGCCTTCACAGTTGAAGCCATTATGTAATCTGAATTATTCATCACACATCTGACTTCTACACCTCAGCCACGGACATGGTTCTCAGGATGAAGTTCGTCCCATTCACGAAGCATGCTCGCAGCTTCCCGTATGCCTCCTATGTCAAAGATCCCATCCTGGAGCATTGGGTAGAGGCGTCGCACAAACATACCTAGCCTCGGGAGCAAAAGCATAGCGCTTGCACTTCTCCGAGGCATGGCTCAGAAATAGCTCCTTGGGCTGCTAATCTTCCAAGCTCACTGGCTCGATATTGGCATTTTCTTCGTCATCGTCGTCGCAAGAGTCCATATCCTTTGGTATCCAGATCCAGAAAGGTTCAGTATCGCTTGTCACAGTTGCGAGGAGATTGAAGAACTTGAGATCTCCGAGAGTTAGAACACATGGACCGTCAAGGAAGCCTCGCTTCTCCAGTGCCTTGATAACAGAGTGAGACCGTTCCGAATGTCCTCAAAGTAATGGTTGCGCTCAGTCAGATACTGGCACCAATCCTCGCACCGCTCTATAAGTTGGTCGATTGAGTTTTGCGGACCGGAGGGTATGACTCTACGGTCGTGGACGGGATATTTGTCAGTTTGTAGGAGGCCTTGGATGGGGAACGTGATGTTCCGATGAGAATCTTGCCCGGGGCGGCCTCAACAATAGCGATTTCGCCTACTAGGTCAGTATAGTTGCGCACAATGCTCATCTTCTGTCTCATGTTGAGGCCTTCCCGGATGTTACAAAGATTTTGTCCGGGTAGTCGCTGCTGGATCATGTATGGCATTTCCAATACATTGTCTTCTGAAGAATCATAGGCAATAACCCGCGGTACCGGTCGATTGAGTCGAGAGCTAACAGCCTTGACAACCGAGGCATTATGAATCATGTCATCTTCTATTTGTTCATCCCTAGGAATGCGAACAATGTAGCTTCGTGGTGCTTGTGTCTTCTGTTGATCGAATACTCTACAAAGTTGGCTTTTAGCCCACTTCTTACTGAAAACGTATGGCTTAGGGCAAGATGTCTTATGTTTCAGCCGCGATAATACGATTATAGCTGCCACCTTTGATATGTGTGACTTTGATAACACATTGACCAGAACCCAGCTTTTCTGTGACAAGCGCTTCGCTTTGTCTTGGAATGTCTCGAAAGGTTCGTGTTCGTAGCGGATTGTTGAAGTTTCGGACTTTGCATCGTGATCACCAGGATCGTTGCTCAGTATTATGCATGAGAAGTCTTTTTGCATTATGACCATATCGGTTTCTGCATTCTGCTCGTTCATGGTGATATATCCTACTGGTGCGGTTGTTTGTAGGTCGTTGTAGATGATGTTCGAGCACATATAAGTCACAGGCACGGGCATTGTGAGATGTGATCGTTTCCAGTAGCAATCGTAAGAGTAATTGCCAGAGCGAAAAGATGGGTTTCATTAGTAGAGGTTTGACAAAAATATCCTTGAGAAAATGGTCATTGGTGAAAGTACGGTGTTGAGCGGTTTGCCTGATGCCAATTTCACTGCGCTTGTGCTGCAACATCGTTGACCACAACACTCACCTAGCTTATCAAATACACTTCATATTGTATCGTAACTCTCGAAACACATGCACCAGTGAGCAAACAGTATGGACAAGTCTGGCACAGGAGAGGCTGTCGAAGAATCAAAGAAAGGAGAGGAGGAAAGGCTAAACGATGCTTTCTGGAACGCAGGTAAGGAGCGATAAACTGAGCAGAGACAGCAGAGGTTTCAGCATCAATCGGCCAGCTGAAGTCGGTCAATTAAGTCGGTTTTGAACTTCTCTTCCCGTAGTCATATGTTGTTGCAAGCTGTATGACGCTAGGCAAAAAAACCTCTCGAATGTAAAAAGTCGCCTTCAATCGAAAAGTCTGGTGGGCATAATGGATTGTTTTCTTTTTTAATTATTACTTTCGAAGTATTAGAAGATTTCCACCTCGATGCAATACTCGATTGATGAATCGCGTGTGGGGAAAAAAACCAAACATAATTCCAATCAGTGAAGAGGCGAGATGATTGCTTTTCGCAATCATTTACTCTCTGATCCCAGACGAACAATATCAGCTTGTTCAAGTACCCATACCCCTGGCTCCTTCTTCCCTTCGAGACATTGCATACCGGCATTGATAGATGCTCTGGCAATCATAGCTGAATCTTGTGCCCTGCTGTTGGTGAGAGAAGGGGTAAGAAATCTCAAAGCTTTGGTAACCGTACTGCCGCTTCGAGGGGTCGCAAATCAGATTGTTCACAAACAATCAAGCCAGGTCTTACAATGATAGAGTGCGTGAAACCTAGCTCTTTAACGCAATCCTCCAATTCGCCCTTCATCTTTGAATAGGCAAAGGCACCTTTGGAGTTGGCATTGGCCGAACTGATCAATACATACGTTTCTACGCCTGCAACTTTCGCTGCCTTTGCGAGATTGTAATTGAGATCAACGTCTATTTTGCGCTGCTGCTCTAGGCCTCCAGCAGCAGCACGCGTCGTTCCTAAACCAGAAAAGAATATCTCCGTGTTAGCCTCGCGGGGGAAGAGCGCTGTCCATTAAGATGTATCGGTAGAAAGTATCGAGTGCAGTTTGGTTGATGCGGAAGGATTTGGTAGCTCACGGCGCGTGTATGCGTGAACTTGGAGGACGGAAGGATGTGCAAGAAGTTGTTCGAGTATAGTGGAGCCCTGCAGATGTTAGTATCGCTAGAGTCTAGACAGGGTGACAGGTTCATGAGCCTGGGATTCATCAAGACTCACTATCGCTCCTGTAGACCCGGCCAGAGCTGCGGTTGTCATATTTTGAATATTATTATCACTAACACTAGCAATATGCTTGAAACACAATCTATAGCGGAAGAATACTCCGAGAAATAAAAATAGGGAAAGGTCATTGACTCATTTGACCCCTCTTGGCATCAACGAATTAAGGCGTTGCCTGACAACCACAAGCATGATATAGCACGTACAGTAGTTGGTCGAACACAAATCTTCCAGGCATTAGTCAGAGTCCGCTAGAATGGCACTGAGATCTGTTCCTTGAGTGCCCAGGTGGACTGCTTGCGCGATAAGTTGCCCGAATGGATCCGAACGAAAATGGACGATAACTATTGAACAAGATGGTTGGTTGAACCAACAGCTTGCACCTACAGCAATGTTCGTCCGGTAGACTACGATAAATCGTGCGTGGCCTATCCAAGTTAGGTACTCCGTAGACAAGACGATTTCTTTGAAGTCATACTTGTAGCCCAAAACGCTGACCCGACCAGTGTGCCTGTCGATGTCAACACCACTCTACCTAGGTAGGTAGATCCCAAAAACCCTTGGGACTTGGTAATTGTTGCGGGGGTCACAGTAATTGAGTAGTATGTTGAATAGACTTGTTACATTCGAAGAACTCTAAGAGCAGTACTCTATATAGATAGGCGTGGGCGAGTAGGCTGAGCTCGCGGCTCTAAGAGCTGATTAGCACTGTTGAGGTATCTATAACGCTCGGTATATCAATCTACAACACGTGCCCATGGGGGCACTCATCGCAGGGATAGATAGATCGTGTTGATATAACGCTCGCGTGTATCCGGTTGAACCACCCTATGGCTCCTTCACTTGATAATATTCGCTTACTTCGACAACTAAGAGCAAAATATCAATCAGAAAGCCATAGCAGCCAAGCTTAGGAGCAACGATCTAGGCTGTAGCGAAGTCATTCGTGACATTGTCGATTCTCTGCGATTACGATTGCGACCATGCCCAATACGATAGGATCTGGTATATCTTACAGTAGTCTCCCAACACAGAATTTGCTATCCCCAGAAGAAGTGGAGTGACTGATCTGAGAAATCCATTCCTCTTTTGGTAGATGTATAATACGAAGTGATATTATTAGCCTCAGAGCTGTGGCTTAACTATCCAGTCATGCATGTAGCCCCGCTCTTGTTTGTAGTTAGTTAGGTAACCTTCAATCAATTGCATTGGATTAACCAGCACTCTCCTCATCCTTCGCGACCACATAATCGCCAGCTTCACAAGCCAGTGTATGGCAAACAACTCCCTAGCAATTCTTCTGGATAAACTGCCTTACCCGTGGACCAGTGCACAAGGGATTGGCCATTTTGAAAACCCTTAAACAGGCAACCGCAATGGCTTTCTCGAATGTGCTACTAGTATTACCTATTGTGTATATACTTGCGAAACCATTCATATCCTTCATTCATAACTACAGAAAAGCACTAGAGGCGGGCTTGAATATCGTCGTTAGCCCGATTACGCCTTACACGTGGCTGTGGCAGCTAGCAGCTGTGGCGTTTGATCCTTTTCTACAGAACTTCCGCTGGTACAGAGCAATCAACTGGACTTGCGTTTGGAAAGATCGCGACACTATGCATAATGAAATGGGAACCAGCTTCATCGTCTCATCACCGACGCTTAATGTGTTATGTACCAGCGATCCAAAAACGATTGAGCACACGCTACGAAAGTGGAGAGACTTCGTGAAGCCAGACAACGTCAATGAGATACTCGGGACCTTTGGTCAGAACGTTGACACTTCAAATGGTGATGACTGGGTGCGGCATCGGAAACTCACAGCACCTTGCTTCAGCGAACGTGCTTCGTCAACAGTTTGGCGCGAGGCTCTTCAGCAATCAAACACACTACTCTCGAGGTGGGTATCGATGTCTGATAAGGAAACATCTGGCATGATACAAGACACAAGTACTCTAGCTTTGAACGTCATCTCGGCAGTCGCTTTCGAAAACCATCAAGTCAACAAGGCCATCCATGGGCATACATTGTCACTCAGAGAGTCACTCGTGACCGTGATGAGTACTTCCATCTCGCCATCACTGGAGGCCATCATGCCTTGGCTGAAGTCGTTTGGCATACAAGCCTTACTCCCGGTGAAGGTCAAGAAGTTGCTAGTCGCGATGCGTGAATTCAGTCAATACATGGATGAGACAGTAGTCAGAGAGCGAACTAAACCCAAAAACAACGATGACGCAAAGTCAACTCTGATCAGTACATTAATCAAAGCGAACGACGCAGCAAAAAATGACGTAAATGAGGCAAAAGCACGACTGTCTGATGTTGAGTTGAGAGGAAATATCTTCGTCTTCACCGTTGGTGGCTTGGAATCGACCGCAATTACATTATCCTATGCTTTAACCATGCTTGCATTACATCCCGAAATCCAGGAATGGGTTGCCGTCGAAGTCAACAAAGTAATCGAAGAAGAGGACATAGAATATACGAAAGCCTTCCCACAATTGAATCGCATTATGGCCGTCATGGTATGTACCCCCAACCCTTCAATATATATGCCCTCTAATTTACTGAGCAAAGTATGAAACACTTCGCCTCTACGGCCCAAGCCCGCCTTTACCTCGCAGTCATGTCAATCCAAATACACCTTTTACTGTTCCACTCACCAGCAAGACGATGAATTCTGACGAACAGTCTACGTTCGTGACTCTGCCCGGAGACACGCAGATCATGCTAAACTCTTGGGCCTGTCAAACCTCGCCGACCTACTTTGACGAGCCCAGAACTTGGAACCCAAAACGCTGGGTTGGTCCAGAAGGCAAACCCCTCCACCCAACTTCTGAATCCGGCTTTTATGCTTGGGGTTCCGGTCCAAGGATCTGTCCTGGGATGAAGTTCAGTCAGGTAGAATTCACGGCAGTTTTGGCTAATATTCTGAAGAAGGTGAAGGTGGATTTAGTAGCGGATAAGAACGACGAACCAGAGCTCTGGGAAAGGGAAAAGGATAGAATCATGGATGTATTGGGTGATTCATGTGCAGACCCGCTGCTGCTACATGTCCGGAGACCTGAAGAGCTGCATCTAAGAATTGTTGTACGTTAAGGGAATCTATTGAAGGGGCTGCCGGGCAGCCGTAAATACAACCACCTGAATTCCTTGTCCCGTTCCCTAGATTCTTACTATTCTATCGGTCCGTGTCTATTGCTTCTACAGTCTATTGCTCCCGAGCGGCACATCTTGCGCCAGCATATCATCGAATGTGGACAACAAGTGACCTCACATACGGTCGACCAAACTTTCGTTACTGAGAGAGTTTCTAGAAAAGACAGGGTGTCAAGATGGAAATTTTCGCCAAGCACCGTTCTCAAGTTGCTTGAAGTCTTGCGAAAGTGCCCCAGTTATATCTCATACCGTTCGCTTGACCCTTACTCCGTTTTCTGTAGCAATGTTGTAGATCTCGTGCAGCACGGGCACGACATCTTTTGTCTTGATGGGTACCCGATGGACGCCTTCCCACTCGATCAATTTTGTGGTTCCTTTGGCGCAGTAATCATTCAACATTTTCCGATGCAAGGCCAGGCCCGGGTCGACCAAGCCATGAACGTGGAGAGTTGGTATACGCAACACAACCTCCTTCTCGAATTCTTTGGGAAATTCGAATTCCTCTGATATACCCCCTGCATTGACCAAGGCTTTGCTCTTCAGTATCTGAGGGCTGAGGTTACAGGGTGGGGCTCTTCCTGCAAGTAGAATGCCAAATCTCCAATGTAGACCCGGGATTCCGATCAGTCCAGGCTCCGTTTCTTTATGGTGCCTAAGCGCGTGCTCTTCTCTTGCTTGTTGATCTAATAGGAGGCTCGCTGTCATTTTTGCGCCTTGGCTGAAGCCCATCAATCCCACCCACTCGCCAGTGCCTCCTTTGCAGTCATCATCTTCCATTGCTGTTCTTAGCGCATAGCCGAGTTCCTCGATATGACTTTTGTCGTCAATTTCAGCGTGTTCTGGAAGCCATCGCACCCATCGGCGGAATGGCCCAAACGATCCATACACGTGTATAACGTCCGGGTGAGGGTCGCAGAAGAAAGGCGCTTCTACCCAGACGAGGCGAAACGACTGCTCCAAATGAGGTGTTAGAGAGCGGGCCTGGATTTCGAAGATAGTTCCGTTGACTCCACCGCCATGTAAGCAGAGAATTCGGGGAAGCGATCTCGTATCGGGTTTCGCAATGGATACAGACGGCATTGTGGTAGGTGTTTGCGAGTCAAGTTCACAGTGTTGGAAATAATTATGATTGAGCTTGGGACAGCAAGTAAGATTTATATATTATATGAATGATAATGCATGCCAGTTTGTTCTAATCCTGCTACTTGTATGACTACTGCAGCGTCAGCGGTAACAGTAGCGGTATCTATATTCGGACTCCGAGATTCAATGGGCCTGACACGCGTTTGCAGCCAACGCTTTTAACTACAGACGGAGTCTAATCTCGGTCATTCATGTGACGTGCATTGCCACGCGACAAAACACTCGATTTAGGGGGTCTGTCTTGCTGCTACATAATGAGAGGTACCTAATTACTCGTAATGGTGTTCTGACAATAACTACGCGGGGCCGAAGGGGGTAATTACTCGGGGTAAGATCACGCTACCTAGTTCTGGTGCCGAAGGCCTTCCACTGAAGACCACCCCTCTAATTAACTGGGGCACCGTAAGTAGATAACCTTCATGAATGCTAATATAAAACTCGGCTATAAAGATACAATTTTATTACAAGGGAACTAACGTATTGAAATCGATGTGCTTATTCAAGACTTCTCAGCTTCTAGACTATTAATAATTACCATGTCAGATTTGTGGGACGCAATCGAACAAACTATAATCATACATGACTGTACAATGTCTGTCAGCGAACGCGCTTAACATATTAGCTTAACAAACAGGAGCAGTTGGCAGAGTCTCTTTACATGTATGTTCTGTTATTCTATGAAAGGTGGAAATCTTAAATCCTAGTCCTGCTAAACTTACAGGACATGGCTTAGTTAAATAACACGATAAGGTTTCAACAAGGGTAATATGGCTCAACACAGATACAGGGCAATAGCCACACTTCAGTATAAATACAAGATAGAAATAGAAATACATCAAAGTCAATCGAGAACCAACGCTGTGGTTGATGGGATTTACAGTAACTATGTACTATGCACTGTATATAATTAGTTAGTGCTTATTTCCATGTGATCATGCATAATGGGATTTTCACGATCGAACTAAGAACACTAGAAAAATCAATGGCCAGAAGGACAACCTACGAGAAATATCTACTCCCTTTACTACGTAACGCTCCCTCAGAGTCTCTCTCTAGCTAGCATTGGCTTTATTCGAGCATTTGTTATTCTGTTCTCCTTGAACACCTAGATGGGCTTTGTGCAAGAAGTACAGTCGTGATTATTAGTGTTACAGTGTATGTTAAAACTTAGAACTTAGTGGAGTACTCCATCTACAAATTAATAGGAGAGCACGGTGTAAAAGGAAATAAACAGTATAAAAGCTTATAGTTAATTAATTTAATTATATTAAAATCTATACTCCTAAAGAGATAGGAGTATAAGGATCTATGTATATAAGCTTAGCCCAAAGGAGAAAGCTCCTTTAGCTAAGTAATAGGCTCCCAGCTACTTCCCCCTATACTCCCTGGACCCTTACTGCTTATAATACTAGATTACCCTATCTTATTAAGATAGGTAATCTTAATATTAGTTGTATAAGGCTCCTATTGGAGCCCTTGTATGGGCGGCGGGCGCATGGGCGAGCTCGGCGAGGATTGTGGCTGACAGTACTTAAGCAGCAAGCTCAGACGTCGAGGAACGGGCAGTGTAGCTACTTAGGTACAGTCTCTGCTATTGTCGTAGAGCTTCCCTTGGAGCCTCCCTTGCGATAGTTAGATCTATGCGATCTATTAATCCCTGTGATCTAGACCCGGGACCCCTATAGACGCCTCATAGATTAATACAATAAGCGTTAGAGGTCCCTTAATAGTATTAATTAATACTTACCTTCTAGCTTTCTTATCTGTACCTATCCATATAGTATACTACTCTTATAGCTCTGATATATTAATAAGTCTATTTATGTTATTCAAATAGTGCGTAGGGATCACTGCAATATCTGTTAATTAGCTTCTCCCGAGGCCGTAGGTATAGCTTCAACCGCGGCGCTTGGTACAAAAGACATTGGAAATGCACTAATAGCTTTCACTGTCCTGTCTGCATTCCGCTAGAATGCAAGCACGAGTGTTTCTAACCCAGCTATTGTGACAGGATTAGTCAGTTTGTGACGTCGTGGCTAGTTGGATTCTGTTCACCGTACTTTATCAAGCCCCTGGACCTGAACTAGTTAGGTACAGTATCAGATTTTCTTCAGAATAGATATTAACAGAAACAGGGACCATATCGTGTATTCTCGAACGTTTTGTAGAGAGTCTATTTCCTTTTCTTTCATTCCAGAAACGAAAAGTCGATCTCTCGGAGAGCTTGATAAGATTTTCGAGGCTGTTGTCGGAGCTTGAAAGTTCAAGTGGTATCAGCGCACGACCGTGGACGAAGCTCAGGTGGGTGTCTTCGGCCGAGAAGAGGCAAAGGCTACGAAGCGCACAGCATGGAGCTCAAGATAAACCATCCCATCAAAACTGATCCTCGCTTGAGGAATGGAATGCTGACAAAAAGGCTACAGAAGAAGAAATTCATTCGAGTACTACAAGCTGACCATACTAGTTCTGTTGCTGCGCACTTTGATCGATGCTTTGCCTTCCAAATCATCCAGGTGCACAAGTGACATTTCATCGTTCTCACTACTCTGCGCCGCAAATGTCTTGCTATATGTAATCGTATTTGAAGCATTTGATCTCAATTCCTTATTTCTGTACGATCCACTCTTGAGTTCGGTTGCTCCTCCAGCCGTACCATGATTTTGGCTGCTAGTACCTCTAGTCGATCCGAGAATTTTAGGAAACATGCGAACAAGAATGACACGGGCAGCGGGTAGACATGCGCAAAGAATGCCGATATTGATTTCGATGTTGGACCATCTGACAACTCCGACCTGGTCCCAGGTGGGGTTATTCGATGTAGCAAAGTGTACCAGGGATTTCAATCGAAGGCAGGAAACGACTGTGACACTGTACATTGGTAAGACTGTGTTTTCCCGCGTGGCGTGGCACTGGCACTTACAAGGTTCCAACAAAAAACATCAAAGCCACGCTCAGTTTCTTGCGCCATGAAAGCTGCAGTTGAAAGACTTCATAAAGTGGAAGTCCCAACATCCAAAAGTCCAACACCACGCTGATGATTGCGTTTGCCCAGGCTAGACTGTTGATGTTTACACATTGCCTCCTTCCTTGTCCATCCCAAGACGTCCAGTATGAGCTAATTGGATGGCATTGGAAGATGCCAGCGAGAATGAATGAGATGCCCCATAGTATATTGAAGACAATGGTTGCCTTGAGAAGCGTCCGTATGACTGGTTTGGGAAAGATCCGGAGGAAGAAAAATAGGAGAGTAGCCTTGAGACAAGCAATTTGAAGGAAGTAAAGGATTTCGAGAACGTACAGATAGCGTATGAATGATGTTATATGGTCAAAAGGGACTGTCCAAACGTCTCTACCGAATCCATTAGGAAGTAGTCCTCGATCGATTATGGTGACCGATGCAACTCCAGTGATGAAGGCCGTCAGCAGTGAGTAGTCGTCCCAGTCCAGGTCCGCAGCAGTGAAGGCGATCTTGTATGTGATACGAGCAAGTGCAAATATAGCCGATGAAACGCACAATGCAATGTTACCAATGCGAACCCCCTCTGCATTGTAGCGAATTGGCTGGTCACAAAATGTTGCGGTTATATTTTTGGTGACTTGAACAGGTAAGCGATGGACCTGGACGATGGAAATGAGTCGAAGACTTACTCAGGCTCTGTCTTATTGTACATGAATGCAATATGCAAGTTTCCGCTTCTTGATTTGATTGAGCATTCTTGCAGACACACGCTTGATCTGTAAGCTGGCATGGAGAAGCTGTGATGGCGGTAGCAAGGCATTTTTGCTGTTATTCCTGATCAGTATGAGTCGTTTTGTGAGACTTTTACGGGAGCGTACCGCGCAGCTGGGAATATGTGCGATTACCGAGAGCAGTCCAGTGTCCTGTGCCAGACCAATTGAAATACAAGCGAGTGTAAGTAGCAGATGCAAGGGTTTCATTTTTCCTCAGTTCCGCGTGCCAGGACCATCAAGCATGAGAAGGAAGGGGTGGTTCCAGAAGCAGGTCTACACGTGGTTGTAGATTCGTATGATTTTGAGGCTCAAGAATGCTCCTGAAGTCTTCTGAAAACTCTCAACAATAGACAAGATCTATGTACTTGGTAGGCCCACTGAACCGGGGGCCGTTTTCCCCCATATAAGAAGCGAGTAGCTGCATGAGCTCGGGCTAGTTTCGGCATGTGGCAAGGTATGATGATTGCAGTTCTTCGCGTCAGAAGAAAGTTGATGCAGGAGAGCGAATTCCAGCGAGTCATTGCACGGCCATCTTACTACCTACTACCGTAACCAGGGTCAAGGTCTTTCCGCCAAAAATTTAAAATCCTGTCGATCTGATAGTTAACAGTGCCTAGTCACTGATAGGTAATCAGTGCCTAGATACGGGTAAGCTGTAACAGTATATGCAGGGACTACCTAGGTATCAAGTGACGAATTGCAGGCTCAGCAAGTGAATGAATTATAATACTATGTAGAAAGATTTTCAGATGACACCGCGGCCGACAAGTAGAGATGGGCGTATCTGATACAGCCCTGCAGTATCATACAGTTTTTTGCCTCATCAGATTCCGCTCATTACGTTATACAAAGCTGCTTTCAATATTACCATAAGGAAGAGTAAGATGGCTAGACAATAGGGGTAGTCTAGTCTTAATTTGGGCTAAGAGATACTGTTTTTGTAATATAAATAACTAACTATACAGCAGGGAATTTGCCTGGTTTATTCCGTGCAGTATCGACGCATGTGACATATCTACCTACATACAAAGTCTAGACATAGACGACAGAGAGAACCTACGATGTAGTTATGTAGGTAAGCAATGCATCGTCATGGCTCATTCGACAGCCGGCTGGGCCAGTTAATCTCAACCTCAACATCAACATCAGCAGCACACCAAGGAGATGAGTAGTTGGTATTTGGTAACGTTCATGAAAACGCGGGGTTTGGGATCAATGGTAGGAATTTAGCCCACGCACAGATCATGGCTTATTAGGTAGCTTTTTGACCACAGTCCTTTACTTACTTCGTACGAAACGCGTCCCGATCACCATTTCCCCACAGTCTCATGTGCCGTTTCTCCCTTTGTATTTTTTCTGTAGATCTGGTTGGCTTGTTATTGCGCACTTCTCGATTAACCACCGAGTTCATGGCACCCTAACCTAGCCACGAATGACATTCTGCATGTTTGGAGCAGATGTTTTGTGACATGCAAGGCCGCGCATTTTATTACCATGTACGTCCATAAGCCCGATAGGATTCAGGAACAACCCATTTTGGAAGACGGAGACTTTTCAACTCACGCGCGGAGGACTCCGTTGTTAGCTTACGGATTCAGTGTCACTTTTGCTCAGATAAATTCAAATGGACGGAAGGAATAGCGTAGCCTCGTGGCATCGGGCAGCCGCAGGAATCCGTACGTTACCCCGATGCAGCTATGTCCTACCGTACATATGGAATCCGTGCTTCAAACGGACAGCCGCCCGCGACGCCCCATCGACATGGGAGTCGGGACACATTGAAGAGTCGTTTAACACTGACATGGCCTGAATGACTCTCAGACAATCTCAAATTCTGGCCCGGTCCTGCTGGGTAACCCCTGGCTCGAGATCGGAGTGCTCCTGTCCAGTGCCCACTACGTCGGTCAGGTAATTTAAGGTCTGGTGCTCGGCACAGATCCTATCAAGCGCGGTCAAGATGTCACTCCACTGGGCTGGATCAGTCGGGTACGACCAACTCGACTGTCACCAATAGTCTCAACTCGAGCTTGTCGTTTTCTCATCCATGAGCCTTGAAAATCGAAATCCCCGCCAGAGTTCCAATAGCAACCAAGTATTGGTTTGAATTGACGTGAACTCGAGAGCCTACGGAGTAGACATTCCACTGAAGACTTCCAAGGTTCCACCAAGAAGCGACATCCATAGATTCAAACTCAATTCTCAGGACCGAACGCTTCAAAATCGGCAACTTTTTACCAGGCACTGTCGGCGACAGACGCGGTAGAAGGTGAAGTGCCAGAAAACCCATCGCCATGATCCAAGCATTCTGGCAAACATGCCGCTCACACTCAAACACTATTTGCCATACGGGAGCACCTTGAAGATCTCCAACCTTCTGGGTTCCCAAATTCCAATAAATCCATCATGATCGACACCACAACCCAATCCTCGGCACCGAGACGATCACCATACTAATAATATGTAGTACTCCGTACCATCCATCCACGCGCGCATACTACAGCAATTCCAACTTCTCCATCAAAATCCTAGCCATGCACCTAACAACACTTTCACATGCCATCGTCGAATCTTCCCAACTAAGATAGAAGGTACACAAATCACTATTAGTAAAGGACGCAACACACCTAACTACCTACCTATCAGATAGTTACCTATGTATACATACCGAGTATCCGTATTATTCCCGCCAACTCGATACCAAAACCCCACGCCATCATTGCAGATCACCCGTGAGCTGTCGTCAATCACCACACACACACACACATCGGGACTTGTCAATACCGCGCGCTTGAGGAGTACCGGTAGCAAACCATGTGCCTGCGGTATGTAACTTTCCGCATCACGCAGCACTTGCATGCATATATGCACATGCAATGTACTCATAGTCACCGGATGCCGTTTTTCTTAAGGTGTCCTATGGACATACAAATCTGGGGTTCTATTCTCGGGAGCTTTTGCATGGCTTTGGGGGATGGCAGGTTTGTAAACTACGTACCTACCTACATGGAACGAATAGTAGCAGTCGACTGTCGGAGCCTTTTCTTCTTTTGGGAACTAGTAATGATAATTAATACTGGCTGGTGTTGCGGTATATTGGGCATGTTAGGCGGCTGGGATGGATATTCCGCTTGACTGGATTGGTTCCTACAGCCTCATTTATATTAACCTAGTGTTGCTGTTTGGTTTGGGAGAATACGTGCGGGGGAAGGATGCGGCGTTGCTAGGTGGACAAATCAGATGTTGAGTTACGTGGTGGTATTAGATGGTGGCTTGACAGGATTAGGTCTTGGTAGTATGAGAGAGAGGAGGCATACAATCTGCAAGTGAAGTCTCGTTTCTAACATTTCTGCTGTGAGCTGCTTGAAGATGCTGTATACTTGCTTGCTTGCTTGCTTGCTTGCTGGCGTATTCACCAGACACTGGTAAATTATCACCACACCCCTTCCTTGTTTGGAATCGACATATAGTTATAGAATCTTGAAGTATTATACTGACACATCACGAGCGCAGAAATTGCCACTGTCTTTCAACGCATTGTAGACATTAGAGAATTAAGGCGTTCGCCAATCGTCAAGCATCACACACACACACACACACATACGCACACGCATCTTTCACACGATGGAGAATGTCGTTCATCTTCTGATATTGTGCCCCCCGGCATGCCCGTCCTGATGTCTTCCCCAGTCTGTCATCTCCAGCACACAGCCCATTCAACTCCTTTCCAGGCACTTGCATGCTTCAACGTTCAAATTAATGTACAAATCAATTCCCGCGCCATATCCGCTTTTTGCTCATTTTTTGCGAGAAAGAAAAAACTTGGCGCGATATCACCGCGCGCAACTCAAAGGGGGCGGAATAATCAGAAATGAAGCAGTATCAAAATACAAGACAAGGTGTGGTAAGAGGGACGCCTGCAGGGTTTACCATGCATCGACGTCGAAGCCCTCTTCCGAAAACTGGGTTGCGACAACGGTCCTCCGTGAGAATTGGCGGCCCGCGAGGGCTTTGATGGCTTTCTGAGCTGAGTCGGCGTCCTTGTACTTGATATAAACCTTTCCAACGCCAAGACTGGTGCGCGCACCGGCTGGACGAGGGATCTTGGTCTCAATGATGGCGCCGTACTTTGAGCACTCTTCCTCAATGTCTTCCTTGATGTCTATACCGAAGTTAGTTGGTCATAATACATAGCAAAGTTGCATTGGGTAAATGACTTGCCCTGATACTCGTCATCGTTGAGCAGCTCGTCCGAAGTAACCATGTTCATCAAGCAAATAACGCGGCTGTTCTCCTGAGTGTCGGCTGCACTGGCACCTGCAAGCATGGAGATTGCGCTAACACCACCGTCCAGCCCAGCGCTCTGCTGAACACCAACAGAGGCACGAGACACCTTAAGCTTGCCGTCGCCAAGAGGGATCTCGTTGAGACCTTCAATGACAGCGTCGACAATTTCACTGTCGGCGTATTCGCAGAAAGCAATACCCTGAACATGTTAGTACGAACAGCAATTATATCATGTCAGTGAACTTACCCGGTGCTGATCTGTGCCACTATCCTTGACAAGAATAAAAGCATTGAGTTTGCCCATGGTCTCAATGAGCTCGCGAACCTGCTCTTCCTCAATGTATGGGGGAATATTCACAATGCTGAGCTTGTTGGGGCGGTCCTTGACAACGGTTGAGACCTCATCTCCAGAGTATGCATTGTCGTCAGCGGTCGGGGTGATGTAATCCTTGGGGCGACGAATAGACAAGCCAGCACGGTCGGGAGCTCCACCGTCGTCGCGCATCGAGATACCGTTCATGGCGAGAGCAACAGTGGCGTCTTCGGGAGTTCGAAACTCGAGTGCTGCGTACTCTTTGCTGCTGGCGATGTTGGCAGACAAGCAAGGGTCAGTTCCAGAGACAACATTCAGGCCGTTCAGTTGGAGGTTGAAGAAGTCGGTGATGTCGTCATTCGAGACACCAGAAGGCAGGTTGTGGATGTACAAGCGCTTGGATTGCTTCGAGGCGCCTGGGGCCAGCGCCGCAGCAGTAGCGGTGCCAGCAGATGGGCTCATGAAGGCGGCCAGGCGAGAAGGATCCATGGGCGTAGTGCGAGGGGCTCCAGGGAGAGGGAACATGCCCGACTGCTTGGCTTGTTCGGCCGTGATCTTCTCATAGCCAGCAGGCTGAATGTCCCACTGCGTCATGCGACGTGAGCGCTTCAAGATGCTAACGAAGGGGGTAAGATCAGGTGTAGGCTCACGCTGCTTATTAGGCAGAGGAGACTCTTCCTTCTGTGGGCGGCCGCGATCACGGCCTCCACCACCAAAGCCACCGTCTCGTCCACCTCGCCTACGGTCGTCGCCAAAACCTCCATCTCGACCACCCCTATCTCGGTCGCCTCGGTCGCGACGGTGGCTGCGGTCGTCATCGCGGTCACGGTCGCCGCGAGGACGGTCGCGCCTAGAGTAAGAATCGCCCCAGGACCGCTCGCCCGCGCCACGGTCGTCGCGCCTCTCGCGGCGGGCATAGGTGTCTTCGCGCTCGCGCTCGCGGTAGTCACGGGACGATGAGTACGTGTCAACTTCGTAGTCACGACGAGAAGCGCCATGGCGGGGAGAGCGCGATCGGCGGCGGCGGCGGTCATCACCACCGCGGCGGTCGTCTCTCGAGGACTGACTGGTCAGTGAATGTTCAGAGTCGCTGTCCGAACTATCAGTGCTACTCACGTAATTCCGGGCTCCACTGGAGCGGCCGCCATCTGCTTCAGTTAGTGACTACATTTGGGAGAGCTGCACACCAGTCAGCCCGTGCACTGATCCAAGTCGCTTACCTCTGGAGTAGCTGTCGCCGTTCATGCTGGTGAAGTGAGGTTATATATGAGTATATACCTATATATATATAACCACTGTGTTGGCTGTGGGGGAGGGAGATGTCAACTACAGCCGCGCACGTCTGCTATGGCGGCAAAAGAAGGGTAAGAAGCTGCGATTAGCAGGTGATGACCAAGGAGCAATGGTGGCGGCACAACCCCCAGATGCAGTCCCAAATTTTAGGACGCGATGTTTTTCTGGTGCGGGTGAGGTTGTGGTCGAGGACTTTTGTTATTAACTATAATAAAAGTCACGGGACACGCGTGTCTTGGCGCGACACTAGCTCGCTTGGTCGCGTTTGCCACCGACTTCACTCCAACTCCTCACTTCATTCACCCGTCACCGCAATGGCAATTCGAGCGGCAGAATGGCACAAATTGCCCACCAGCCTCACCGACCTGTGCATCAACACCACATTGCGCTGCGGACAGTCTTTCAGGTACTTGACGAGCCGACTGCATCCTGCCCAAGCTTGCTGCTTAGGTAATCCTCAACTACGCCAACCATCACATCTAACATGAACCCGCCACTATTAGATGGCGCAAATCTGCCCAAGACGAATGGTCGTGTGCCCTTCACGGCCGCATACTCTCCCTCCGCCAAGATGCTGAAGCTCTCTACTATCGCGCCATATTGCCCGCGTCCACGCCCAGTATTCCCACGCCACCACCCTCCAAGGCCCCTACCCCTTCCATCGCCACACAAGAAGACGATACTCTTGCTCTCATCAAGCACTACTTCAATCTTGGCCCAGACCTTGGTCAGCTGTACGAGCAATGGGCTGCCTCAGACGCCAACTTCAGGAAGCGAGCACCAAAGTTCACTGGCATCAGAATATTACGACAAGATGCCTGGGAAGCTCTTGTGGCCTTCATTTGCAGCAGCAACAACAACATTACTCGAATCTCAGGCATGGTGCATAACCTCTGTCTGCACTATGGGCCACTGATTGGCTACATCGACAACGTACCATACCACGACTTCCCCACCCCAGACGCACTTTCCAAGCCTGACATCGAGGCGCATTTGATCAAACTTGGCTTTGGATACAGAGCCAAGTACATTGCCAAGTCTGCGCGAATAGTGTCAGAGGACAAGGGTCTCAAATGGCTAGAGCATCTTAGCAACCCCGAGTGTCCACAATTTGGCATGGAAGAGAGACCAGCTGAAGAACTACTAGAGGGTGGTCGCCAAGGATACAGGACCGCGCACGAAGAGCTCCTTTCCCTCCACGGGGTCGGGCCCAAGGTCGCAGATTGTGTGTGCTTATTTGGACTCGGCTGGTCTGAGTCTGTGCCAGTTGACACTCACGTCTGGCAGATTGCACAACGCGACTACAAATTCGGAAAGGGAAAGCACAGCAGCTTGACAGCAGCAACATATACAGCCGTTGGCAATCGCTTTCGAAAGCTGTGGGGCAAGGAGGCTGGCTGGGCACATTCTGTGCTATTTACAGCAGACCTCAAGGCCTTTTCAAAAAGAGCCGTCACAAAGACAGAAGTCAAAGGGGAGGAGATTGTGGTAAAGAAAGAAGAGACTGAAGTTGTCTTGAGGAAGATTACCAAGGAAGAAACTATGAAGCGGAAGAGGGTGAAGAAGGAACCCCATGAAAACGAAGATCAGATCTTGGAAATCAAAGAGCAAGTAAGACGAAGAAGCAAACGCCAAAGGACTTGACTGCGCTTGTAAAGAATCGTTTTGACCGCATATCACGGCCCTACAGCTTCGTGATGCCAGGCTTAGATACCTCTAACTTGCTCACCAATTCGTCATACACCCTCTTCTGTACCTCCTTGCCCTCGCCACTCAACTTAAACGAACTGGGCGGCGTAACCTGGCCATCACTCATATACTAGCCATGCGTCTCCTTGCCTGAGCTCCCCTCGTGCACCGCATAATAAAGTAAAAATGCAGATACAACCTTCACAGCGATTGTCGACCCGCCGGTTTCGATCGTCTTCCACAAACAGCGCACTACACCTGCATTCTGGATAGCAATGTCAATGCCCTCCAATTGCGTGCTGACCTGCGATGCGAACTCGAGTAGCTACCGATGCACGGCTTGACATGTCAAGAGGCATTGCGCGCACCACGCCCTTTTTCCCAGTAAACTCTTCAATGTCCTTTTGCGCTGCTTCACCTTTAGTCAGCGAGCACATGGTAAGGATAACATGCGATGTGTCTAGGCGTGTAAAATGTCGCGCAGAAGCCTGTATTCGAGCCCGTCACGACGACTGGTTTCCCATGGCAAGAGGTCGTAGGTGTAACGAACCAATGCACTCCAATCATGTATAATAGTTGAAAATAGGAATAACTACTCCGTATTGTAATTCGAGGCATTCTTATGTATATACCCTCTCCCGTCCCAAACAAAATTCCCTATTCCCCTACGCTCCGTAACGACATTCAAGTTGCACAGTCATCAGCCCGCGGTGAATAAGAGTGTTTCTGTAAGAGAAATCGTAGTTTATGCATCCAATCCAGGTATTGTGTTATTCTAAACTTTTAACTGCTTATACAACGAGAAGAATCGTTAGTTAGGGATTTACTATTTCATAAGAAGGTACTTAGTATGAGATTTTAGTGCCGTATATATTATAGAATACGAGTTGTTATTTAATAATTTAAAGGTGTAACTAGTAGTTAGAGTTTATATAATATTAAAAAAAAAAGGTAGAGAGGTTACAAGGGAAGCTAATGCACTAGTATGCAGTAAAAGGTAACTAAACTATTAATACGCGACTATTGCAGTTGGTGAAAAATTACATAGTAGAGTTATTGTTGGTGGGGTTCTCTATCCACAAATCAATGGGAGAGCGGGGCGTATACGGAAATAAACAGATGAGAGCTTGTAATCAATAATCGATTGTATTAAAGGCCATGCTCCCACAAAGATGGGAGCATGGGGATCTATATACACAAGCTCGGCGTGAAGGAGAGAGCTCCTTCGGCCGAGTCCCAGCCATCACCGCTCGCGATACTAGATCGCCCCATCTCATGGAGATGGGCGATCTCAATATCAGTTGTATGAGGGGATAGAGGTGGTGATGTGTAGTCTATTAATATAAGGTTTGGACGATATGGTAGAGCGTGAATAGAATCATAACTTGGAGGGTTTTATTAGTAGGACGCTAGTATTTCTGATCCTAACTCCTAGAATTACAAGAATTTATATACATGGTAGATCTATTAGAGAAGAAATTTCTTCTACTCCCATCTTTCCCTTTAGACCCATGATTACAGCTGGATTTGCAGGCTCTAGCCGGTGGGTTGAAGAGTGTAGTGACTCCAGCGCGAGTGTCGAAACGAATGCGAAATCTCAATAACTTTTCAACATTGACTCTCCGCTTCTGCCATTTTCCTTTCCTTCTTCAACCGTTTCTTCTCTGCTAATTCTTGTCTCCACCTCATGCCATTATTCATAATCAATAACACAACCACGATCGAGACAACGTACACTAGTGCAAGAAACGTGAATGCCCAGCCAGGATTCATCGCATTGCACATTGGAATGATTGCTGCGCTTTTTTTTTCCATTGGTTAGCATTCATCTCATGCATTTTACTCGAGTATATCGACACTTACCTGCCGCCAGCACTCATTAGACAGCGAACAAAATTGACTGCCGCAGTGGCACTCGCTGGCTGATCGCGGTGTAGGTCGATGAGGAGATTATTAGTAACGTTGAAAGCACTAGATACACCGAAGCCTGTGATGAACAGGGCAATTTCGGGCCCAGCAAGGTGTGTTTGAAACTTGACTGTCCAGCCAAACATGACCATGCCCACGATGCCAATGATGTGGCCGGGTACAACAACTTGCATGCGGACTCGTTCGATGGGAAAGTCACTTAGATCCTGCTGTTTGCCCTTTGTAATCTCCATGCCAATGGCTTTGGCGTGGCGGCGGAAGTTCCAGTCTACTACGTGGCCCATGGTGAGCGAGGAGATGAGAGACCCCATGCCGCTGGCGATGTAGCAGAGACCAGTATGCACTTCGTTGAGATGGTAGGCTTTGTGATATAAATCTGGAATAGCGGTGATCATGACCATCATCCCGGTGAAGAAGAAGCCATTGTAGAACAACAGAATAGCAGACTCCTTCTCTGCGATGATATGGAAGGTAGCAATGGGGTTTGGAAATCCCGCCTTGCGTTTCGGTGGCTTGGCTTCGTCTTTGTTGCTTTCAGATGGCGATTGCTTGGCTAGCTTGCGCTGCTGCCACCAGCTTATGACGGACCTGTTGACACCCCTTGCGGGTATTGAGCCATTGCCCACAACGTTGCGGCAGGTCTCTGGGAACAGGAACACAAAAAGGAAGAAGAGGGTCCCGGAGAAGATTGCTAGGAACCAGAAGATGGACCGCCATCCAAGGTATTGCGCAAGAAGTCCACCAATGGTAGGCCCAAAGGCTGGGCCCATTAAAAGACCTGCTCCAGCATAGCCCATGTACTTTCCTCTCTCGACAGATGTTGCGACATCGGCAACGACGGCGAAGGAGAGTGAAATGGCTGCAGTTCCACCAACAGCTTGCACCATGCGAAGAATGAGGAGCGCGACATAATTTGTCTGGAGAGCTAGGCCAATGTTTCCACCAGCAAATATGACAAAGCATATGATGAATGAAAGGCGACGACCACTGGTGTCGGACATGCCCCCAATGAAGGCTGGAGCTATGGCTTGGGCAATCTAGTGTTGTTAGTGCACTGCATGACGAGACCTTTGGACCATATCGACATACCATGTAGGTTGTAACTGACACATTGACCTGGGTTGGTGAAATGTGCAATATATCCGAGAGCACATTGAGTGCCGGTAGAAAGGTTGTCGCACCAAACGGCGATATCAATGCCGACACAGAGACGAGAAAGATGATCCAAACCTTTTGACCCGACGTGAAGACCGAATAGGGGGGTTCAGAAACTTCTCTGTGTAATTCTTCTCCCGTCTTTGTTGCCTCCTTTTCTGCCTCCTTTTCCACATCTGCGTCTTTGGACAGCTCTGCCGAAGCCGCTACACTCATGGCAATACTACCAAATCGGGTAATTATTGTTGATCTCTCGGCGAGGCTTGAGAGAGATGCTCAAAGTGATAGTTAATCGTAGGAAAATTCTCCAAGCTTCATAGTCCGATTTGGGGTTCCAAGCCTCTTAAATAAACAACGTAGCCACGGGATCCTACCTAGCAAACAAGATACTCCGTAGGCAGCACGCTTATGTGCAGAAGCGGAGAAAGAGCGGTAGTCATTCTGATGGTAGAGCAGGCGTGCTCAGCAAGCCATGCACGAAAAGCAAGATGTCTTGGCCACATGACCGTTTGCAATGGATATATGAGGCACGAGTGATTGGAGGGAGCGCGTGACTAGACGTGTTGGGAATATGTTCGCAACTGAGATAAGCTTATTTCCGGTCCGCAGAGCCGTAGTTACATCTACATCTGCCGAAGTTGTCCTGGTGGCACGTGATCATTCTTCCACATGTATATCAGAGTGTAATAGATGCATGACATGTTGACTCTTATTTGTACATTGACTTTTGTATAGCTCATACAGTTTTGAGGTGCAATGCCCCACTGGCATATTGACAATAGTTACTACCTGGAAAGCTTGCGTGCGCATAAAAAGATATCCTCGTAACACCTTAGAGTAGACCTTTGCCTCTCTTACAATTCATCTGAATCATCATGGAATCGCTAATTTCATACATGCATGCGTCTAGTCATAGCATGTCTACTCGATACTGTCATCATCCCCATGGAAAAACCTCAGCACTGCCCTCGCAACCACTTCCCCATCATGCATCCAATCCGCTTTCTCCGCTGCCCCATCCGCATCCTTTTCAGACACACTCCCTGCCTTGACCCTCATCTCCAACTGCCTCTTGACCATAACCTCGTTAAACTCCATATGCCCTTGCGTTGTAAACAGGCGCTTCTGTATATACACGCCCTGCACGCCAGTGTGGTCACTCGTGCCCCATACATGTACTTTCGTGCCATGTGGAAGTAAATCGGTGGTCGCGACAGAAGGTGGGTTAACGACATGGTCAAGGTGCATTTGGTGCAAGTGGATACGGTCTTCTGATGGGGAGAGGCCAAAGAGTTTGCGGCCCATGTCAGAGAGAATGATGGGCGAGTGGGCGAGTTCCCATTCACCGTTTGGTTCTGGGGCTACCTCAGAGCCTAGTGTGCGACAGAGGATCTGATGGCCGAAGCATATGCCTGTGAAGCGGATGTCTGGGCGGTTTACCCAGAGGTCTGTAGTGGATTAGTCGGGGACTAAGATTGGAAAGGAGTGAAGACGGACATTTGATTAGATCCATGAGCTTATGGATCCAT
>SSBG01000032.1:174699-185313 GCA_028220655.1 Shiraia bambusicola | reverse complement strand
GTTCGCAACTGAGATAAGCTTATTTCCGGTCCGCAGAGCCGTAGTTACATCTACATCTGCCGAAGTTGTCCTGGTGGCACGTGATCATTCTTCCACATGTATATCAGAGTGTAATAGATGCATGACATGTTGACTCTTATTTGTACATTGACTTTTGTATAGCTCATACAGTTTTGAGGTGCAATGCCCCACTGGCATATTGACAATAGTTACTACCTGGAAAGCTTGCGTGCGCATAAAAAGATATCCTCGTAACACCTTAGAGTAGACCTTTGCCTCTCTTACAATTCATCTGAATCATCATGGAATCGCTAATTTCATACATGCATGCGTCTAGTCATAGCATGTCTACTCGATACTGTCATCATCCCCATGGAAAAACCTCAGCACTGCCCTCGCAACCACTTCCCCATCATGCATCCAATCCGCTTTCTCCGCTGCCCCATCCGCATCCTTTTCAGACACACTCCCTGCCTTGACCCTCATCTCCAACTGCCTCTTGACCATAACCTCGTTAAACTCCATATGCCCTTGCGTTGTAAACAGGCGCTTCTGTATATACACGCCCTGCACGCCAGTGTGGTCACTCGTGCCCCATACATGTACTTTCGTGCCATGTGGAAGTAAATCGGTGGTCGCGACAGAAGGTGGGTTAACGACATGGTCAAGGTGCATTTGGTGCAAGTGGATACGGTCTTCTGATGGGGAGAGGCCAAAGAGTTTGCGGCCCATGTCAGAGAGAATGATGGGCGAGTGGGCGAGTTCCCATTCACCGTTTGGTTCTGGGGCTACCTCAGAGCCTAGTGTGCGACAGAGGATCTGATGGCCGAAGCATATGCCTGTGAAGCGGATGTCTGGGCGGTTTACCCAGAGGTCTGTAGTGGATTAGTCGGGGACTAAGATTGGAAAGGAGTGAAGACGGACATTTGATTAGATCCATGAGCTTATGGATCCATTCGTCGTCGCCATGAGCGTCCCATTCGCTTCCAGTGATTAGGATTGCGTGAATATTGTCTGTGATGTCTTCCTTGTTGGGTATTTTCCCGCCATCTGGCTCGACAATGTACTGCATCATGGTCTCAATTCCCAATGGCGGAGAATGGCCATTGCCAGCTTTGGCCAATAGCTCATTCAGTATGTCTCCAAAGCCACCCTTTTCTTCTTGCGTGTGCGCATGTGTCTCGTCGGTTTCAAGGACCAGCATACGCACCTTGTTTGCATGTTTCGATGGCTGCGATGCTCTTGCTTCGGGAGGTGCCATTGTGGCGTTGGACTATAAAGTTTGAATATTGCTGAAGAATTGAGTAGATTAGTAGATCATGTCAAGAACAAAGGGCACAGAAGAATAAAGTTCAACTGCATGAAGTGATGCGTGACGTCTGCTGTGCCGATATTTCAAGCCCAGCATTGGCAGCAGGACGATGATTTTCCAAACTAAGAATCACTCCTGCGAGGATGTATGGCAAGTGTTTTCTCAGCCTCCATCTTGGTCGAGTGGTGGTGGTGATGGATCACATAACGTAATAGCGAGACTTGGGAAAGCTTTGTTGACTAAGTAGTCATGTTCAGATGGTTCCGATCGCTCGGAACCAATTATTAATATTACATAGTTAGTTAGTAGTTAACTAGTTAGTTAGTTAGTTATTGTTTTCTATCTTGGTTTGGTGAACAGGATTGCAGTAATTACCGAGTACATGTTCTAGCATTTGTTTTCTACCTACTCTACGCTTTTCCCATTATCCTGAGTCCTTCCGGGTTGTGTCCAGCTTTGTCCTGTTTACCAGGCTGCTCGTTTCCCGTTAGAACCTCCGTGAAGAGCTTCCGTAGTCCTTCGATAGCCTCTTCACTAATCTGATAATGTACAACAAATCTACCGCCGCGAATCTGCACGCCATACTTCTCAGCAAGCTTGATGAAGTTGTTCAGATCAATCTTGTGAGCGTCTAGATCCAGCCATACCATGTTGGTGTCTACAGGATATTGCAATTTGCCGCCCAAATCTGTCCACATCTTCTGTATCCTCTTAGCCTTCTCGTGCGACTCTTTCAACTTGCCACCAAGGAACGTCTCTTCGACTGCAACGCGTGCAGGTGCTGCAACTACACCTGCTTGCCGTAGGCCTCCGCCTATTGACTTGCGAATCCATCGACTGCGCTTGATAAAAGTTTTTGTGCCAACAACGATGCTGCCAATTGGTGCCCCAAGTCCTTTGCTGAAGCACATGCTTATGCTGTCAAACTCGGCACAGAATTCCTTCAGAGTGCCAGCACCCGCAGCTACAGCCTCCCACAGACGTGCACCATCAAGATGCATGATAATGCCGTGTTCCCTGGCCCATGCCGATATCCGACGCACCTCGGAGAGAGGCATAATAGCCCCGTTGAGTGTATTCTCGAGTGAAATGACGCGTGTAGGGCAGGCGTGGACGTCTTCAGATACGACGGCGTGCTGCTGTACCTCCTCGAGAGTAATATAAGTATTGTTCTTTGGGTCGATGGGCTGCGTCATGGCCTGTGACAGAGTGGCAATCCCACCCGCCTCATATTGTGTAATATGGCCACGGCGATCACATAGAATGGCATGTGGTGGAGCAGCGAGGTGTGCGCGTAGGGCGACCTGGTTACCCATGGTACCTGACAGGACCAGCAGCGCATCCTCTTTGCCTGTGAGATGGGCGATGAAGCGCTCAAGAGACAGCGTGGTAGGATCTTCCATGGTGACATCGTCAAATAACGTGCATTCCTGAACGGCCTTTAGCATCGAAGCTGTAGGCGTGGTATGCACATCAGAACGAAAGTCAACTGAAGCGGGGTTCTTTTCTGCGCCCCAGGCATTGCCATTGACCACATGGCCATTGGCCGTGGGTGCCTTGCTGCCACTGGCAGTGTATGCTGCGAAATCCGACATGGCGTGACGTGGTGGCCAGGTGCGCAATGAGCGTATCGGAGTAGTCACAAAAGCTGTAGTACAAGATGGCCTACGCAACTTGCGTGATATCGCTGCAAACGGGCTGGACCACGTACTGCAGAATTGTGAAAGTAGTCGCATGTGTAGACGTAGTTGCGGCATGACCGGGGATTATATTCAGGCCATTGTGGAATAAAGGACATCAATGACATGTCGGCACAAGAACTGACTTACTAGTACTGGTTATTACTGCGAGCATCAGGAAATTACTAAATAGGTTTAGTAAGCCAGTATTACGATCTGGTATATTAGCAACACCCCATCACTAGACCATCACATTACATAGTATGTTGTTGACACGACTAAATTCGAGAAACTAGCCGATAAGAGGAAGGTCAGCGGTTTCATGGACACATATCCACGACTTCAACCATTTAAACTTCAAAGAGAATGACTATCAGGCTTCGTAATAACCCTCAGCCGCTGACAACCGCACAACACCGAATGCCGACTCTTCCCTTCATGTTGTCCGAGGTAGAGTAATCCAGTAGTCGACTGCATGTATAAATCCTGGACAGAGAGATGGCCTGGTGAAAGCATGAGAGTTGTCACTTGTTCAAGTACCGCCCGTGTAGGTTCAGCATTACTTCACCATCACGTTGGGTTGCTAGCGTTGGACAAAATCGCGGCAAAGCTTTGTTTCAACTCACCATGCAATATGGAATTGATTAGAGGCCTTTGGATCTGTAGGTGCATTACCTACACTGGAGACCTGCCATGATAAAGAGCGCTACCTACATACATGTCAGACTTTCATGTGATGAAAAAAAGCTGAGCAATTAAGAGCGCTATTCAAACTCGGCAGAGAGAATGGATTTGGAAAATATAGGTAGTTATACCTTAAGATAATCTTCTCGCCTCTATGGGTGCTACAAAATGATATTAATACTCGGTATTAAACAGCTGTCAGTTCTGATCTAACTAACTATAAATAGTTTAGCTCCAGTAGTTGTGGGCTTAATCTTTCACTGGCGAATCCTGTGCTGCTGTGCATAATTACAACCAGACCAGACCTGAAATACTAACTTATCTCTCTATTGGGGACAACCAACCGCTGTCGCCCTCGATGTCGGCCACCGGGCAAATCCAACCAGCTTTTCACATTTCCAAGTCTAGTAACAGCAGCGGCGAGAGCATCGGGCATGGCCTCTTCGCGAGTCGAGATCTCAGCTCAGGCGAGCAAATTTTGTGGCTAAAACGCCCGCTGGTTGCATCTTTGGACTCTCAATACTTACTAGATACATGCGCCAATTGCTACATCTGGGCTCAAGGGTCCTCCACTGGCACGAGACTATACGTGCCCGAGGGAATGAAGGTGTCTAAATGTGCTGGTTGCCAGCGATTCCGATACTGTAGTAAGGTGCGATAGTTTGCCTTGCAACTGGGAGCTTCCTGCTTACGCATCATAGGCCTGTCAAAAAGAGGCTTGGAATCGTGGGCACAAATATGAATGCAAGGTTCTAGCACATTTGGCAAACAAGGAGATCCCAAAAGCTGTTCTCGCTTGTATGGAACTATTGAGTAGACGGAAACATGGTCTTATTGCTGATGAAGAATGGGAATTGCTATGTCGTCTGCGAACCCATCTCGACGACTTCAAGCAAAACGGAAATTATAGCAACATCGAATTAATGGCAATGGGGGCAAGCCAATTCTCATCAACACAGAACATGTTCAACAAAGACTTTGTCGCGGCCATGTATGCTAGGGTAGGCAAAATGTCCAGGCATTCGAGTCTTGTTCCATCTGACTTTCTAAACAGGTACTCACAAACTCACTTACGTTGATCACTCCGACCCTCGACCCTCTTGGCCTGATTTTAGACCCTACTCTAGGGACCTTGAATCACTCTTGCGATCCTAACGCATTCGTCATGATGGATGGTGCCCAAACTTCTGTGCGAACGCTTCGGCCAATCAGCAAGGATGAAGAGATATATATTGCTTATATCGATACGTCCAACCCATTCCATCGCCGACAAAGCTCGCTCAAAGCTCGCTGGTTCTTCGAATGTCATTGCATCAAATGCCAAAAGGGTGCGACTCTAAACGAAGACAAATGGGCTATAAATCCCAAAAGCCTGCCGAGAAAAACCCAAGATATGGCTGACGCTCTGGCGACGCATGTGAGCTCAGCTCAAGAGCCAGCAAATTATGTCGGAGAATCAAAAGACGAGCACAGAACTGCTATCATCCAAGGTCGAGCCTTTTCAGAGTATGAAGCTATTCAGAATATGCAGAATCCCGAGGAAGCCGTTCCAGAAATCGAGAACGCTATGCGTCTTTGCCATCAGTCTGTCCTATGGACTCTACATCGTCAGCCGTATGCTGCGCTCCGAGACGAACTGATAGTAAATCTACTTTCAATTGGCAAATACCCGATTGCATGGGCACATTGTGCAGCACGATACAAGCACATTTTACCAAGACTATATCCAATCTCTTTCCATCCTGTGCGGGTGGTGCAAACGTGGCAAATGGCCATGCTGGCTGCATATATAGCGAGCACTCCAGAAGGTATCGGCGCGCCAGAAGTTAATATGGGATTGATAGCCATGATGCTCGTCAAGCAGGTTCTCGATACCTCGAATTTTAGCCATGGTCCAGAGAGTACCTTCACGAGGAGCGTAAAGAGTAAGGGGGAGGAAATGACGCAGGAATTTCAGAGAAGCTTGGGCAGCAGTCCGGACAATGAGGTGATGAATAAGGAGCTGGAGGTGCAGCGGGATATGCTGATGGAGATGGGTGATTGGGTGGGATCATAGGATGAGAGACAGGGTCCCTCCTCTAGACAAAAGGTTTACCTGTGGTGGCAGTGATTACAGGCTGTGCGGCTTATATGCTCAGGCGCTTTATTGAGGTCACACTATCTACTTCAATATCTCATCTTCCTTTGAGACTTGTTGCCTGAACTCAGCCTTACAAGGCTACGTCAAGCGCTCAGAGAATCGACAGCCTATAAATAGGTATGCAAGAGGTGAATCATTGCGTTTCTTGACTGTAGCCCCTTGACCATTCAGAATCGACTCCTGGACGATATAACCTGTTCACGCCATAAGCACTTATCTTTGTTCATGATAGTATTTAGATAGATAGATACCATACCACTGGTGCGAACGGAGATCGAGACACAAAAGATGCGCCGTTTCCGATCGGCTAGCCTCTTCTAGGAGAGATGACGCTTCCTCAATTGGTGAGATGAACCATCCCTGTTCTCACATACGAACGGTAGTTCGCCATTACTGATGACAAGATGTGACTTTTTTTTTTCTCCGTTAGAAACGGCTTCATTGATTGCTTTCTCATTGACGGAAAGTTCTTCTTTGACTCATGTCGTCCACTCAAACAACCTCGCGAAAGCGCAAAGCATGTCGGCAATGCATTCACGCGAAGGCCAAATGTGCTGCATCTGAGGATGGCTCAAACGAATGTACTCGCTGTGCGAGGCTGAAAAAGCAATGTGTCTTTGAGGCAATGGCAAAAAAACCAGGTCCTGGGCCTAAGTCGAGATCGTAAGTTCTATGATCCGTGTCGCTTGCATATGAAGAACATGTACGTTGGAATAAAATGGCTTACTTTGGATTCCTGCAGGCGTGTAAAGAAACTCGAACAGCGTGTTGAAAGTCTCATAGGCCTCATAACGTCTCAGAACAACGCCAGTCGCGGCGAAAACGACGTTCTTGAGGCAAGCATAGACAACTCTCAAGGACAAGGCAATGAACAAATAGTCACCCCAAGTTCGACTACGATATCGGAAAATCCTCATGATACTGCTGGATCTGTACCCTATTGGGTCCCATCTATCCCATTTCATGTTTACGACCCGATTGAAGCCGACGTTCTTGACGAACAACATGCCTTCCGCCTCGTTGAAGAGTTCAAGGCCTCTTTCATTTCAGAGTTTCCATTCGTTTTAGTAGAGTCTGATGGACCAACATTGCGTCAACAACAACCCTTCCTCTTCCTAGCCATCCTCACAGTCACAGCGGTCGACACGCCATCCATCCAACATGTTCTTGCGGACGAGATGAAACGCCAACTTGCGCGTATCATCGAACACTCTCAGAAAAGTCTAGGCATACTTCAAGGCTTGCTTGTATATGCAGCATGGTATCACACATTCTACCATCCGTCCACACAGCAAGTTGCAATCATCATACAGCTCTGCGTTGCGTTTGTTCAAGATCTCGGCTTAACGAAGAAAACAACTCGGAAGCCCCAAACATTGCTCGTTACAGAGTGTGGAATTGGTTGGAGGTCCAAGGGGCACCCTGACGAGAAGCGTGCCTATCTTGGTACATTCTTTCTCTCCGTCATGTGAGAGGTTATTATATCCGCAGATTCGTTCAAAGCTAATTATAAAAGATTTTCACAAGCATGGCGAACGCATGCTATACTAAACTACACAGCCTATATGGCCTACTGCTCTAAAGCCTTTGATGAGTCAAATGTGCCCACAGACGTGCTTATCAGGCCTATGATACAGACATGTGAGCTTTTTTCCCGTGTCAGTAATCACTTCTCATATGATGATCTTGAGAACTCTGAAATTCGGGGAGAGTTATTGCTTGACATGTCAGTCACCGACTTTCTTGACGAATTAAATGGCATCAAAGATACGGTATCTGCATCTGCTCTAGCCAATCAAAATAGTGAGTGCAACTACTGCAGTGGCACAATTGTATTTGACTGAAATCACTAGCATCACTATCACTAATGCTTCGTTTACTTGACATCGCTATCAATGAAGTCAGTCTCCATGGCTTTCTCTGGCATTCCTCAGCCGAGGTTGCTACCTCAGCGCCGTCTATCATTCGACTAAAAATGCTCCACCGCGCGATGGAAGCTGGGATATCGTATATCAAGATACTGCTTCAGTCATCGCTGCCATCACTGTATCGGCTCGGGTTGGGTACCTGGTCAGGATGGCTCTATGCAGTCCTTGTGATCTGCAAGCTAGTCTTCCTCAAAGACAATGACCGCCTCGGGCGAGCGCAAGTTGAAGACCTAGCGGAAGAAATTGAAAATCTCAGTCCCCACAATATGGAGGAGGCGATTGCACAAGGAGCTTCCCCCACAACACAAGTGCGCGAAGGGGAACTAAGCTGGGATGCGTTGACAGTCGTCAAAGCTTATAACATCCAATCGTTGTTTGAGCAATTCATGAACAAAATGAGGTTTACACTACCAATTGGAGTTGGGCCATGGACGACACCTAGGGCGACTAGTGATTCTCTTCACCCGATTGCTTGCCTTCAGCAAACGATATTGATTAGATTCACAAAACGCTTGGAAATATCAATCTCTGGAACTGGCTCGAAAGAAGCGTCGAGTACTTCTACAACCTCCTTTGACAACAGCGCAGTTTCAACATGGCAAGCACCGCAGCAAGCACCTCATGCTGTCGGAATGGGCACAATGCCATTTGCAAACTTTATGAATTTTGACTCCATCAACTTTGATGGTTTTACTCTTCCAGCCTCGTCTTTTCCAGCTCAAATTGGTGGACAGGAAATGCTTCAGAATTGGATGTGGGATATGGTCATGGATGACTTCTCAATGCCCTCCATCTGAAACCGAATCCACAGAAATTTTCAAGGATACGGCTGTATGTCATGAAGGATTCCAGTATTCCGGGAATGTAGTGATGGCTTGTAATGGCTAAGCCGGATATGAGACGCCCAAGTCGACGATATGATTGCCTCGACTCTCTGCGCGCTGATAGACTTGACATTTTCCCCCAGACACATATCCGACACTTTCATACACGGGCTGGTTTTAGGTAAGGCGTCCTGCAGAGGGAAAGCAAGGCGTCTTGGCTATAGTCAGGACTTGGTGAAGGTATTGGCACAGGCTTGCGTCTCAGAGATTGTCTTCGTAACGGTTATTTTTTCGTCTTTTGTATATTGATACCGCACTAGGCCAATGGCAGGCGTAATTTGCTCTAAACTGTTTGATGTCATGCAGCAAATGGGGTAAAGAGGTTCACGTGACGTATCTCTTTCACGCCTACTCTTGCATCTGCCTAATCACAAGTAAAACTCGTGGCTTCTGTTTTACCTACAAAAGAAAGACGCACCAAGTCCATCTTCAAAGTGAAGGTGAGCCGTGAGTCCGCCTGATCGTGTTAGTGGCTCACATGTCACCTTCACCTTTACTTGAAGCAAACCGGCGCGTAGCTTTTTAAGCCATGACTGAGAGCTTAAAGCCATCAAGCTTGCTCCTCCCTCTACCACCTACCATCCACAACCACCTTTGCCCAGCAAAGTTCAACCACCGCAAACATGCCCCCCAAGGCTACAGCCGAGACCAACGACAGTTCCAAGATGTTCAGCGCCGATGTCGTGGCCGCCTGTTTGATGGCCAGTGGCACCACTTCCTTGTCCATGAAGCAGTATGAGATGATGAGCGCTCTGGACGGCACTCGCACAGCTTCCAGCTTCCAGCATGCCTTCCGCGCAGTTCTGGCCAAGTCCAAGGAGCTCAAAGCCCGCGTTGATGCAGGTGAAACCTTTGCGCCTGTCCAGCCAACCTTCAAGCGCAGTAAGTGACATGACGATAACCCCGAAGAGCTCGTTAGCTAACGCAAATGTAGGCAATGCAGCCTCGCCTGCCACGCCTGCCACGCCTGCCACGCCAAAGAAGCGCAAGGGCGTCGCTGGTGACGATGGCACTCCATCCAAGAAGAAAGCAACGCCCAGAGGTCGAGGTGCAACAGTCGTCCAGCCCCAGGTCGATATGGACGAGCCCTCGAAGAGTTTCGGCGCTACTGACGAGGAGCTGCAGGACATGGAGGAGTTCATCAAGAGTGAGCAGCAGTGGGAGCTTGAGCATAGCTACATCTAAGCTCTGATTGCTGCACGGCCTCTCCATTGCGGAGCCCAGCGGATAAAATGAGATTTTTCTGGACAGGTCAAGGACTCCAAAATCAGGGTTTAATCGTGCTCTAGGGACAGTGTGGTAAGGCCACCGCCACCAAAAGAATACGTAGTAAAGGGCGTTCACGGGCCTGTTCTACTCTTGTCATGGCGGATGATGGATGGCGTGAATAAGGAATATCAATAATACTGGTAGGAGTCAGGACCAATGCAGCTTCTGACTGACTAAGCAAGCAAGCAAGCAAGCACCAAGTTCTAATACACACAACAGGTAATACCTAATGCATGAGCAACAGCAAAGCCCAACTCGTTTCATCAGGTAATGTCCGTTTTGTACCTACATAGTAGATGCAAACCTCGGCCCGTCTTCTGCTAATTCGCGATTAAGATTACATCCCCAGGCCTTGTTCGCACCGCCGTCCTACCGAACAACGTGCCGTTTGCGCCGACATGCCCCCATTGGAAGTTGGCACTGCTCCACGGGTAATGGTAATGAACTGTGCCTACTATGTATGAAAGTGAAACCCAGTCTGTGAAGTTCCAAGTTGGAAGTTCGGAGTGATTCGCGTCAACACTACCGCATGTGGCGACAAGTTACAAGGTCTTGTCTTTGTGACCTGCGACCTGTGACCTGCAGGCTGTGACCTGTCTGAGGCGACAAGGATTCCGGTTCGTCACAAGAATCTGGCGAACATGATCGCGACTTGCGTGGGCTGCATGTACCTAGGTACTCGGTTTGTTGGATGCAGCTTGTCCCCAGCTTCCCCAAC
>SSBG01000032.1:132427-153179 GCA_028220655.1 Shiraia bambusicola | reverse complement strand
CCCCCCAAAAAAAAAACAGAAACAGAAACAGCAAAAGAAGGAAATTCCCAAACATGAATAATAACATCAAAAACCCAAAAACGAAAAAAAGGCCCATACTCGCACTTCCGCGTAGGAGCATCCCTCCTCCTCCACGCGTCTCCTTCTGCGCCCGCGCCCGCGCCCTCTGCACCCTGCTATCCCCACACCCACATCGTCACGGGCGCCAATGTGGAAAACGCAGCGTATCCGGTTGGCACGTGTGCAGAGCGCGTGGCGCTGGGGACGGCGGTGCACATGGGGTATCGAATGGGCAGTGTCAAGGCGGTGGGGGTAGCTGCGGATTCTGCAGAGTTTGTGTCGCCGTGTGGAATGTGCAGGCAGTTTATGCGCGAGTTTGTGGGGCTCGAGGTTCCGGTGTTTATGTTTAATGACAAGGGGGGGTTTATTGTTCGGAGCGTGGGCGACTTGTTGCCGGTGAGTTTTGGGCCAGAGGTTTTGCGGCCGGGGGAGGGGTTGGGGGACGGCGGTGGAGGGTTGGATTAGATGTACACCAGTCCAGCAAATCAACCCCTTTATATAAAGAAACCTCACTCGTGTTCGATTCTCATTCTCCGGCGTTGGAGCGGGGAGTTGGTGTAAAGGAGATGGAGAAGGGGCAGGTTGCGAGGGGGCTTTTGACGAGTGGGTTTAGTGGTTATATAACGGGGAGTGAGATACAGGTGGATCGAAGGGCTAGGGTCATGACAGTGCCTGTTTGAGCACGAGTACATGGGCAAGCTTGAATCAAGAAGGGGGGTAGATTTGACTCGAATGAAGAGTTTGGTATGGCTCACAGCTCATCCTTGTATACCTCCTCGCTACCTTCGTGAACTTGTTCTTCTTCTTTTTCTTCCCTTTCTTCCCTTTCTTCACTCTTCTTGGCCGGTTGCTCTTTACCATTGCCCATTCCACTACCGCTCTGCTCATCTCGAGCATCATCCTTGGTTCCGTCTTTCTTGGGTACTGCATCGTCTGCTTCGATGATACCCCTAAACTCCCTTCCCCTTGGTGTATCTACAAGATCGAGTTTCCACCCCTTGCGACCAGCCAGCTTTTTCAAATCACCCTTTAGCTTCTCCACGTCTTTGGGGTCTGCAATGTTGAGCTTCTTCATTTCTTCTTTGGACATTTGTTTACCATCACTGGTAGCCACAGTGCCAATCAAAGTCTCTTTGCCTCCACCAACGACAATGCTCTTTTCAATGACTCTGCCTTCACTCCCAACAAGAGCTTGGGCTCCCACTTCAATGCCGCCAATGATAGGTCCACGCTTGGTAGAGCCTTCAAGGCCTGCAGCGACTTCGCGCAGAGGGTTGAGATTCGCATCGTCGTGCTCAGTGATCAATCGTTCTGCTTCGGACAGTTTGCCTTCCAACCTGGCATCAGCCCATCGCTCGACTTCTGAGCCAGACAAGACTGGCTGGCAAGTAATGGGATGCGCAAGGTTCTCTTGCGGTGGAAGAAAGGCAACATCGTGACACAGTCGTGGCGTGTCAACAATCATAAGATATGAGCAGGTGCTGGTTTCCTTGATCATGGCGATCCTATCGGCAGATTGCGGATTGCAGTGGAACTATGGGCCATGTTAGCAGTGATAATTCCCAATTGGGTCCCCTGTACATAGTTTACCTGCACATCAATCTTGCGTGGCCTGCCTGTCAGATCGCATTCGGTGCCGTCTGTTAACCGCTGCACCATATACCTGCTCGATCCCTTGGTCTCCAAACTCGGCTCCAAGCTTTTGCCAGCATCCTCCTTGACATTGCCTTCATTATCATCATCATCATCATCATCATCATCATCATCAGGTGCTTCCTTGCTGCCCTGTTCGCCGCCCAAAGTCTTGCGCGCAGAATCCTGCTTGGCCATGTCTTCTTTTGCCGCCTTAGGAAATCTCCCCAATACGAAGCTATGCACACTTGTGTCTTCTACTGGTGGGTAAATGGGCACGCCTCGGCCAGGCGGCAGCTGGTGGAATTGCTTGACCTCGTCTTTGTAGCAGAAGCTATAGCTCCACCACCCACTCAGATAGTATATGCAGTTGCCGCGCATGCCCTCGAGCAGTTCCCCCCCACGATCAGCCGCGCGCACCAGCTCCTTCTGTTCTTCGCTTCTGGCATGCTCGGCCGAGGCGGTGCTGTTCTGCGGCGTCTCCTCTGGCATCATGGGAATGCTGCACAGGTAACGCTGCCCTTGGAGCACGACAGCTTCATAGCTGTCTTCGGGTGCATCTTGGCTGGGTGGTTTGGGCGTGGATGGCTTATCGCGCTTGGTCAACTCTTGCGTCTCCTGTGAGGGTCGTGTGTATGGAGAGCTGCGCGAAGCTTGATTGGAGAGAAGCGACGTGGCATCGTTTTCGGTAATATATGTATCTGGCCATATCACGTCGTACTGCCCAAGTCAGCCCGTCAGTCTATGGGAAATGGTCAAGTAAGCGCATCCATCTTTACCTGGGGAAATGCAAGCAAGTCGTCGAAAACGCTGAAACTGTGCTGCTGACTGGCAAGCGCTATACGGAGCACAGCCGGAAGCGCCCAGAAGTTCCTCATCATGATCAAGGCCAGCAGTGTGTTGGAGGCCAAGTTACAGAGACTTGTAGGTTGTAACAATACTCTGTAGTTAATCAATAATACTGCCTGGAGCCATCTGTCACTTCCGCCCGGAACCAATCAATCAGTCTAGGCCGGATCGAGACCACCATGCCAATAATTGATAATTATTAACTACATAGTAATTGTTATATTACACCTGCACAGCTACTCGGGCATACTTTGTAGCCATCAAAACAGCACCAAGTTGACATGTGTCAGTGTTTTTGCATTGATTGAGCTATAGTTAACTAATACTAATTATCTACTAAACTGCTGCACGACAACCAGGCCGTGTCATTGGGGTAGTTAATAAGACCAAAACTCGCTGCAGACCAACGCCAGACCAATGCCAACATGAACTGCACCCAATTACACGACAACGCCCGCTAAATGGCTCAAATAAACCAAGGTCCACCTTGAAAAAACATGCTTTCTTCAGACCTCCCCCCAGCTTTGATACCCAGACGTCCCCTACGCTTGGTGTAGCTTGTTGCCGAGCAGAGTGGTGAAGCTATCCCCTCCTGCTCTCGGCTCCCGGCCAGATCCTTGGTAGAATTCGCATCTGAACTTTAGACACTCGATTCCATGAGAATCGTGGTAAACTTGCACAATGTCGCCGCTGTGAAGGTGCCCGAACAACGCTCTGCCCTTCTCGTCCTTTTGCTTCAAATGCCGCCCATTGATCGAGATGCCGTGCGTGGCGCAAGTCCAGATGCCCACATTCAGCTGCTCCAAGTTGCTCCAGTCCTTGCCCTGCTGCGACAGCTCTTCTACCGTATTCCGGTTGTGCCCCACCGAAGAGTACCAGAATATGACAAAAGCCGTCTTGGGGATGCGAGTGTCCTTGCTGTTCTCATACACAATAGTATTGTTAGGCAGGCGTCCCCAAGATGTCTTGCTCCGGTCAATGTTGATTGTCAAGCCGGGTGCAAACGAATCTGCTGTGGCTACAAGTTTGCCTAGGCGTCGTGGTGGCGACTTGAAGTCAAGCGCAGTAGAAATGGAGGGCACATCTGCTGGCGGCGAACTTCTCGTCGCTGCGTCGTTGGATGCCTGGGAATGGGTGCCAGATGTTGCCAAAGAATCTTCATAGGCAGATGCACCAGCTCCCGTGTCTTTTTGAGCACCCACAAAATCGAAACCGCTGACCTTGCTGGCATATTCCAGATTATGCGTACTGGGGTCACAAGGGTTATAGTAGTATGATGCTGTCAGCGGCAGGCTGATCTGACGGTTCGTTATTGGCCTTGCCCTTGGGGTGGGCTCGCTGTCTTGGCTGAAGTTCTTGGAGGACTGCCTCAGCGAGCTGTGCTGAGACACTTCTGGTGTTTTTGGTGTCGCTGGCATTGCTGGCGATTGTGTCCGAGAGACAGGCGAGTGTGGTGAGGCCATGTGCAGCTCTCGCACCATCGACTCTGCCCCAAGAAGACTGGGAGAAGAAAACCCACCATCCAGCTGAGCCAGAACCGTCGATCCAGGTTGTACCGCACCTCCTCTGCCATGACTCGGTTGAGACTGAAACCCGCGAACAACAGGCCCAACAGCCTCCTCCTTAGCCAGAGCCTGGTTGGTATGGGCGTGAAGAATGCCCGAGCTCTGAAGCGCAGAGTGGCCAATCTCACCAAACAATCGTGGCTGTCTAGCAGCTGGCGCAATCCTGAAGCTTTCAACGTCCGCGCCATCTTCGGAATGAAACGATGGGTCCACACTGGAGTCGTGGTCATGGACTTGGTTTCTTGGATATAGAGGATCTGGTCGGATCCGTTTTGGTTCAACCAGTACGATCATCTCGTCATCAGAGAGGATGTTGTCGTCCTCGTTGTCCTCATCCTCCTCAAGTTGATGCCTAATGCTCAGCTGCGAGAGTTGATCCTCTCCCAATTCAGACTCATCTTCCTCTACAATAGACTGAAGCGTTGGGTCTTGCGGGATGACTGCGCCTTCCTTCAACCACGGGTGGTTCAGACATTCGCGATCTGTTGGCCGCATCGCTGGATCCGTTCGAAGCATGCGTGAGAGGAGATCGATGCATGCAGGTGACACTCCTACCTTACGCAGTGGAGTCGGATCGAGAGGCGTCCCCATGATGTTATGATACATGGCTTCGCCTGTGGCATCCGCGATGCCCTTGAAAGGAGGCTCTCCGCACAGAGCATACCACAAAACACCGCCAAAAGACCAAATATCAACCGAGGAGCTATAAGAGTGATATTGCCTGGTTCCCCGTCGACGCTTGGTTCCTTTGTGGCCTCCATTTCCGTAATCTGGAAAGACTTCAGGGGCGCAATACAGCAATGTGCCGCAAAAAGTCTTCAAAAACGTTTCGTCATGCTTCACAACTTTCGAGAGGCCAAAGTCGGACAGTTTCACCGTGAATGGGTCGAGGTCAGCTATCAAAATGTTGTCTGGCTTGATGTCCCGGTGCGTAATCTGCGACCGGTGCAGGTAGTTGAGAGCACCGAGAATTTGTTGAGCCATGGTACGGACCAGTGGCTCTTTCATTGGTCCTCCTTGGTTGAGAAAGGCCTGTAAATCACCATGTCGCACAAATTCCATGATGATGTACAAGAAGTCGCCCTGGTCGTGATACTCGATAAATTCGACAATATTGGGATGGCGAAGACCTTGCATGATCTTCATTTCATTGTCAATCTTCTTGTCCAGCATGCCGTTCTTCATGAACCGACGCTTTTCCAATTCCTTTGCTGCCAAGAGTCGGCCATCCATCTTCGTAGCTATTTGGTGAACGGTAGCAAAAGCACCCTTGCCCAGCATGCCGATGATGTTGTAGTTCGCACCACCATCCCAGTTCATAGTGGGCACAGTGTACTGCTTGTTGAGGCGCTCGGCCACGGCCTTTTGGTCACCATTTTGTGTGCACTCGGCGATGAAATTCTTCAAGTTCTCGTTGAACAATTGATGGTACGATGTCCGTGATGGAACACGAACGATAAACTTGATCATCTCTGCATCATTTGCGCTCTGAATACAAATGATGGAGCCAGAGCTTATCATTCGGAACTTGTTGAACCGCGGGTCTTTGCACTTTAGCAAATGGTCGTCGACAATAGTGCCGTTGGTCGACATGTCCTCGATCATCAGCACACCGTTTAGGTTCAGGTAAATTCGAAAGTGTTGGTTGCTGATTCGTTTTCCGGAATCTTGCCCAAACACAATATCAGCGCTATTGGCGTTGCGACCGAATATAAACCCAAGGTGTTTAAATCGCAACGTGGTTGATGAGGACATGCGTAGAGCCAAATCAGCGCCAGCACGTGAGTTTTGTCCCAACCGCTCTCCGTGCTCATTGACAATAATGGTTTCTTGTTCTTCAATGTTGTCGCTGTATGATGCGTCCATCGACTCCAAAGAGTTTCGGAAAAGGACATGCTGGGGACGGCGCTCGGCTGCATTTTGGACTATCTTGATGGCCATTTCAGTGGCAGGATGCAAGATGGCCAAGACGTCGGCAATGTCGCCATCGTTGAGGCCAGAGTTGTTGCGCCCAAGGCGGCGTGGGTCGAGCACCTGCTGGGTGGCGGGCTGTGTGGGCTGTGTGGGCTGCGTGGGCTGCGTGTACTCATTAACCATGTTTGCTGAACAGGAAGATTATCTTCGTGTCGTTTGGAAAAGCGCGGCAAAAGAATAGGGAGGATGTGGCTGGCTTAGAGCGAGTGTTGGATGCGAGGTTGCAGATGGAGACACAAGTCGACGTCGGTCAGGCGTAGAGGGTCGTCGCAAACGAAGCTTTGCAGAAGGGTTTATGCAACAAGACGCGGCAAGAAATCAGGCGCAAGGCTGCCGTGGCAGTTACTTGGTCAACGGCCAGAGTTGTCGGGCCAGGCGTAAACCGCGACAGAGTCACTCGCGACGAGAGCAGGGACGTGCGGCCAAAACACAAACAGAGAGCAGATTTGTTGTATGTGGTCCAAGTGAATGGCACATTCTATATACCCATGGGCCGTGGGAGGGAGTGACTGACTGCCACGGCAGATGGTAGCCGAGCCTGTGAAGGACTCTGAGACACACTTGACGCCCCAAGTATTCAGTACAACGGGGTACTTTGTATGCGCGACGGGGGATCGACGACAGTTTCGCTACAGAGAGAGTGAAAGGTGGGATGGGCACGACACAAAGGGTTGCCGTGGGAACAGGCACGGTTCTGGGGCGGTCAGCATTTTTCTTTTGGGAAATGTCGGCCTGGCAAACAGCGATTGTGATTCCAACTACGAAGTACCTACCAAGCAAAAATCAGGCAAACTCCAACGCAGACGTTGAAGAGTGAAAGAGAGAGAGAGAGAGAGAAAGAAGTTGTCAAAGCTGTCGAACATGTTCCGAGTTGTGACACTTCTGGGGAAGCTCCGGCCTAGGACGGGGCGTATTGCTTGTGATTGGTCAATCAGCTCGAGTTTAGACATAAGCACAGCTGCAGTCATCACAACTAACATTTGACTAATATAGACCAAAGAATATAGACCCGAGAAAATTTCAATTCATGTACTCTTTGTTGACCTGCCTGAGTTTACGGGCAGAGAACATCACATGGTGGAACATTTGATGCACCAGTAGCAGCAGTAGCAGCAGCAAACGTGAAGTGAATGACATGATATTGAATCCGTAAACTCATCATCATAACTACGTGTAACAAAGGTATATACAAATAATTTCGCTCAATCGTGGCATCACCATTACATCTCCAATCCTGATCATCTCGACTCCCCAGATGCAAAGTCCAGCACGCGCCTAAGCAACGGCCTTCTCGTTGTACTGGGCGCTCCTCTTGCGGCTAGCCTGAGCCTCAGCATCAGTCAGGCTCATGCGGCGCGCATCAACGTGCGCATCCTGGACATCCTGAAAAGAGACCGTGGGCACGAAGCCAGGCGACCTCCACGCCTTGTCGACCTTGGCGTACAGCTCATCCACCTGCTCGAGGGAGAGGCCCTTGGTCTCGTAAATCATGGTCCAGACGAAGAAGATGCAGACGAAGCAGCATCCACCCCAGACAAAGAACACCTTGGCGCCGAGGTTGGCGTTGCCAGCTCCAGAGTTGACCATGTAAGGTGTGGCATACCCAATGGCAAAGTTGAGGAGCCAGTTCGAAGCGGTAGTCATGGAAAGGGACTTGGCGCGGACCTTGAGAGGAAAGATCTCACCGGTGACAACCCAGGCAACTGGGCCCCAGGAGCAGGCGAAGAAGAAGATGTAGATGCAGACGAACGCGATCAGAGCCTTCTGGGCGGAAAGGTTCTCAGTACCAGCGACCGTGCCGGTGATGGCGACGATGAACTGGCAGACGGCCATGCCGACGGCACCGAAGAGAAGGAGATTGCGGCGACCCCACTTCTCAACGAGGTACAGCCCAGGAAAGGTAGAGGCAACGTTGACGCAGGAAGTGACCATGGTAACAACGAAGGCGTTGTTGATGCCAGAGTTCTGGAAGAAAGATGTCCCATAGTAGACTATGACCTTGTTAGAAATCGACCGTTGACTTGTTCCGACACGATAAAAAAAAACTTACAAATGAAGTTGACACCAGTGAGCTGCTGAAGAGCCTGAAGAGCGCATCCAGTGAAAAGACGAGTGCCGAGATTGCCCTTGAAGCAGTCAAGGTACGTGGCCTTGCCAAGCGAAAGTTCGTACTCGTGGTTGGCAGTAATCTCAGCAAGCTCCTCAACGACAGCAGGGTGTTCGGGTGCGAGACGGCGGAGCTTGGAGAGCGACTGGGCTGCCTTCTCTGGCTGTCCCTTCTTGACGAACCAACGAGGAGTCTCTGGCAGGAAGATGCAGCCAACGAACAAGATGATAGCCCATGCGAATTGGACGGCGATGGGAATACGGTAAGAGCCGGTATCGTTGCGGCCCTTTGTAGCGTTATTGACAATGGCGGCTATTAGTAGACCGATGGTGATGGCAAGTTGATAGGCACCGACAATGACACCACGAATCCACTTGGGGGCAGTCTCAGACTGGTACAGGGGAATGGTAGCAGAAATCATACCAACCCCGTAACCAGCAAAGAATCGACCGGCGACGAAGAGGGGAATCTTGGTGGCAGCGGTCTGAAGAATGACACCAAGGCAGAAAACGACATTGCAAGCAACGAGGCCAAGACGGCGTCCAAGGAAATCAGAGGCAGGAGCAGCAGTCAGGGCGCCGAAAAAAGTACCAGCAGACAGGATCGAGACAATCAGCGACGTCTGCGAGGCATCGACATCCCGATGGCCCTTTTCGTTTTTGAAACCGGTGCTGAATAGGTCCTTCCAGTAGTCCATACCAAGGATACCACCAATGGTACCGGTATCATATCTATTGTTGTTAGAACACGAAGCATGTCTGCGTGTGATTTGATGCTTACCCGAACAAAACACCACCAAAGGCAACGAAGAGGCCAACGAGAATAGCTGGCAGAGCAGAACCTGCAGCGCCCTCGGGCTTCCTGAGCATGATACCCATGACTGGCAAGTTGCTACGAGCTGGGAGAGGAAAGGGTTTGTTCACAAGAGACACCTATCTTATAAGGTCTAAGTAACACCCACGGTAGAAGAAGTGGTCTGTATTTTCAGACAGGGTGACTCTTCCTTTAAGTAGATTGACAACTTACCCACGATCACTGACTGTGGAGTCCCATGGGCACGGTGATATGGAGGCTGGAGCATGGGGAATTGACGCCACTAGAGCCATGATTGGACCATGGAGATGGGCCCGCGTCGTGGTGACGGGGTGAATAATAGCGTCCATCCTGGTAGTGCTTGGTCTGGAGACTGGGGCGCCCCAGAAGCCACAGCCTGCAACCCAGACTCGTGATTCAAAATCAGTCGTAGCCTCGTAGGCCTTGGTGTGCTGCCGTCCCCTACAGTGGTAGGTAGCTAAGCTCAAATTTTATCAGCCACGCCGAGATTGAGCCATGATCATGCACGCAAGAGACCACAGGGCAAATGAATTTCACCGCGCCTAACATGTTACCTGAGGCGACTCTATGCTTGTGCGTGATGCAGCAAAAGCTAGCAATCCGAGGCGACACCGATGGCGGCGCTGCAAGGTGGTGATAGGATGACTACCAACATTAGCCTTCACCAGCAGTCCAGCCAACCAAGACTATGAGCGCTATGATGGCCAACTTGAGTTGGAGATCATGTGTAGGTCTGCACATACCTACTCGTGTCTGCGGCCCCAGGACGGCATGAATTGTGTCGCTACAAGATAGGCTAGTAGTGTACAGTGCTGGGCGTGTGTAGTCAAGGTTGATCATATGAATAGGTGGGTATACCTTCTCAGACCCCAAGCATGTTTGCGGGCATGGACTGGTGGCGATGCCACTGAAGCATAGCATACCTCCGAGGTATACTTAGGTAGCTTCCCATAACTCGGCTCTGGCCGAACATAGGCAGTAGTAGCATACCTACCTAGCTAATTTTTCTTTCGTATTTCTTCTTTCTTTCTCAAATTGCAGCAGTATTTTCACGACAAAGGCCAGAGGATCGCCCGTGCTAGGCTGTAGCGGACAAGTTGGAGTGGGAAAAAGGGTAAAGTGCAAGCAAACTTTTGCATCTCGACGTCAGATCCGACTCAGATGGCGGCAAACGAACGGTGGGGCAGCGGGGTGCATTAGATCCCATGGAGCCATGACCATATCCAGAGACCAATGTCCGGGAGGCTCTCAACAAGCTCTTAGTGGCGAGGTCTCGACCACCCAGAGCCGTTACGCAGACGCATCGACTCCAACATGGCCTGGCTCATGGGACAAATTCCGGAAGGATTGTATGACCGGCTAAGCTTGCCGGGGCGTGGTCTTTCAGAGGAATATTCTGCAGCGCCTTCTATGAGCATGCCAATACATGGTGAAGGTACAAATAATTAATTCTGGGTGCGGACATGCATCCTACAGTCATGAGTTCGTAATGACTTCTCTTGGATGCAAACAGGACCTCTCCCGTGAAGTCACCTTTTGGCATTTTGGGCCTGGGGATAGCCTATACCTAGACCATCCTGTCCAGGACAGTGGCTGTGATGGTTGCCCTCGAGGGAATTACTAGTGTGTGTGTGTGTGTGTGTGTAAGTAGTAGTCGGTAGAATCTGCAAACGGGCCCGCGGAGTGCTGCTCAGTCAGTGGTCACGAGGGTGACATTGGCCATGACGGAGGCGTTGTCACGTTGATGGTTGGTGTTGGCTGGTGGTCGTCATGTAAAGTCGGCATGCGGCTGAGGCAAGATTCAAGATCCAGATTGCCAAGACGGGCTAACCAGCCAGCCAACCAATCACCCAGCCAAGCTAATTCAAGCTTTGCCTAGCCGTCGACGCTGATTCGTCAGCCGCGAGACCCAACCTCAAGACATGGCGGTACTGTAACCTCTAACCGCTATACTGTGGAAGTGGATGGCAGCCACCTGTGAGTCTGACACTTGGATAGGTAGGTATACATATTACCTACTCTCCCTTGATCCACCTACCCACGACGTCTGGAGGGCCAACATGTATTATGCTCTTCTCATTGCGATACTGGTTGCGGCACCGGGTGAGTGTACATGATGTACATCTACAAGGCATAAAATCTTATAATTAGGTAATCACACCATCTTTTCCAAGAACAATTTTCCACATACTACGTAAGCTTTTACTGCATGTCACGTGACTCATACATTCCAAGTGAACCATCTGCAACCTCATCCAGTTAGCTCCAAACCACAGTTACCCAATCCGCTCTAGCCTCTAAACGCGTCGCTCTTTACACACCCCACTAATACTACGTACGCGACGCGCCTCACTTACCCCCATTCACCGCCAACAAACAACCACCTCGCCAAATTAAAATAACTAGTTAACTAGTTAACTATCTAAAAAAAAAAATTATGTCCCCAGCAGACAACTCCAGCACCCCAGCCCCCATCCACGAACCCCCATCCCTCCCAAACTCCCCACTCCCAAAACGCACCCGTGTCATCGACCCTACGTCCTTTGCAGAAACTTCTTCCCACCTCCCGCGCGGCACCGATTCTGGAACTGCTACTCCCACGCCCCTTGCAAGCACTCATACATCTTCAAATTCAAACAACAGTCGTAAAAACGAGAGTAATAGCATGTCTGCTTTGCAGTCTGCGGCGCCAATGGGTGGTGCACATGCGGCTGAGCTGCAATTGCAGGTCCTGCTGCTCAGTGAGCGTGCAAAGGCGCCGACAAAGGGCAGCGAGTATGCGGCGGGGCATGATTTGTATAGTGCAAAGGATGTGAGCATCCCGGCTAGGGGTAGGGCTTTGGTGCCGACTGATATTAGTATCTCGGTGCCTGTGGGGACGTGTATGTTTTCCTGCCCTTTTTTTTTATCTTTTTTTTTTACCTTGCTTCTTTTTGTGACAACCTGTGTGTGTGTGTGTGTGAGGGAGAGGGAGAGGGAGAGAGGTTGAGGGATGAATTAGAAAAAAGCTAATTTTTATTTTTGTCCGCGCGACTGCAGATGGTCGAGTTGCACCCCGATCGGGACTTGCGCATAAACATGGAATCGACACCATGGCTGGCGTGATTGATGCTGATTATCGGGGGCCTGTGGGTGTGATATTGGCGAATTTGTCGGATGCAGATTTTGAGGTCAAGGTTGGGGATCGTATTGCTCAGTTGATTGTTGAAAAGGTATGGTGTTTCTCCCTCTTGGATGTTTTTCAAATTGAAACCTTGTGGTGGTCTTGGATATAAATGCTCACCGTACTAGATCGTCACGCCCCAAGTCGTAGTCGTCGAAAAGCTCGAAGAAAGCGTACGCGGTGCAGGAGGATTTGGCAGCACTGGTGGCTTTGGCGCGAATGCCGTCTAGGTAGGTAGTCGGCATCTAGGGCATTACAATCCACAATGGGAAGAAACAAAAGGCCTCAATAATTAATTACAACACGGCAGAAACCCAACTTCGGAAAGATGGCGCCGCTTGCTCCTCGGAAAAAAAAAAAAGTCATCCACAGTCCACAGTAACGGCTCTAGAAATTTAGCATAAACCAAACAAGAAATGAATGGTATCATCCACTCCATTCCTTCTAATGCAGTCTCTAGGATCTACATGTACTCCCACATATCTATCTATACAGCCATCTATACCCATATACACCCCCTACTCACCACCACCACTAATATCCACCCTCCTAGGCTCAAACCGGTCCAAATCAGGCGGCTCCAGCAAATCCCCAACATACCTCACAACCTGCACCTCACTAGCATTCATAAGCGCAAGATGTCTCTTCTTCTCCAGCCCTTGCCCATGCTCAACCGTGCCCTCCCTCTCATCCCACCTCTTCATCTTGACAGCACATTCCTCAGCCGTGCGCGCAAGTACAGCCTGCATGCTAGCCAACACCTTCTGACACGCTTTTGCCAGCGGCAGGTCCTCGGCACACACGTCGTCTGGGGAGCGCCAACTCGTCGTGTTGGATAGGCCGGGTACATCGCGCACGGCTTCGATTAAGCGTGGGATGGTGAGTGCTGCGAACATGTCTCCTGTTCCAGAGAAGAAGAGGGGGAGGAGACGGGTGTCGATGCGGAAGAGGCGAGGCGTGCATGTGGATGTTGCTGTTGAGCCTATTATGGTGAGGTTTTCGATGGGGGTTTGGGCGGAGGTGGTGTTGGTGGTGGTGTTGGGTTCCGAGGTTGGGGTGTGTGTTCCTGTGGGAGGGCGAGAGGGGATGGTGTGGTTGTCGGGTGTGAGGCGGAGGGAGGTGATGATTACGTGGGGGACTCTGTATTTGTTGTGGAGGACTTGGATTGCGGAGGCGAGGGAGGGGAGGTCTGTTATTGGGATGTCGGAGAGGAGTCTTTGCGAAACGGATCAGTTGATTGTTTTCTCCGGGATATAAGTTGGGGGGCTGAGGGAGAGAGGGACGTACTCTGCTTCAAACTGGTTGGGGAGAATGAGGTCTGCTTCGCGGAGGAGGGACTTGTATTCTGGGACTTCATCTTCGGGTATGTAGAGTTTGCCGTTGTCGCCCATGACTGGGTCGAGTACTGTGTTGTGATCAGTCCTCACCCGGTGATACTGCATGGCTGCATCTCTGCTTACCCCAGAAGAAGCTTCCTGGCTTCATTGCTGCATTGAACTTGATATCTCTGCCAATCTTTCCAACTGCTTGTACGGTTTCGGCGCTGGGCACATAGCCCGTCAGAAGTACGTCGAAATTGTTCAGATGCGATTGGCGCAGGCCTTCGTATAGTTCTAGTATCTGATCTGCCGATGTTTTGGTGCCCTTGACTTGCTTATACGCAGTGTGGTTGCCTGCTAATATATAAGCTGCCAGCTCCTCTGGCCAAGTAAGCTGAAAAGCGCTTACTATAATGTACCGTGTTGATTGCGGACACATGACAACCCATGGATTGCATAACAAATGTCGCCATTTTGTTGCCGACATAGCTCCAGGAACAATCAGCCAAGAGCGCAACCATCCAGGCTGGAAAGCTTACCCGTGTACTACCTACCATACATTAGCTGCCGTTGTGACAGAGCCTCACACGTGTTGGACCTACATGGCTAGCAATGGCAAGCACACGCGTTTCCGGCATCAGTTTATCAAAAGTCATGTTGTGTCAAAGGCCGCTTGGTGTGGCTGTCAGGACAGTAACGTCAGGACAGTAATGTCAGGTCTGCAAGTGCGGGCGCAATGAATGTAAAGTGTTGTATTATTTTCTTGATCTGATGCTCCCCCGCGTCATGACGTGAAAAGTTGGCGGGGTGCGACCGTCCCTTTTGCGACTAGAATCGCCGAACTTTTGCGGACACGCGTTCTCGCCCATCATCTCACGCACCAAACCCACAACTAATACATAGACGCTCCGAATGCACATCGACGAAAATGCAGCTGCAATCCCCACGTGAATTTCTGAAAACTTATCGCTCGTATCATATCGGACCATTGTTCGCTTATTCCTCGTCGCCAATCTATTCTGGTTAGACAGCTCTCCGCATAGCTGAGGAGGGATGGGCACACACCTTGGGCGCGAGGTAGAATCTCAGGTAGCTGTTGTTCTGCACGCCGTACTCGACTAGGAGGGGTACTTCGCTGGACAGACACAGCTTAACCGAGTCGGACAAACCGCTGGCCTTGCAGAAGTTTGTAAGATACTTGAGAGAAAAGGTTAGGGCGACAGGCTCGGTCAGATCAATCTCGACATTCTCCGATGGCTTGTCGACGCTGCTGTGTTGCCTGAGCTGAACGGATCCTGAGCCAATGTCACCCTGGCAGGAGAACTTGACGCCTTCTTTGGTGCACTCAATCGAGACTACATGCCAGTCAGTGCCGTCTGACGTGAAAAAGCGTACCACGTACCAGATTCTGACAAGGCGCTCAAGTCCCTGCAGATGCGCTGAAACTCAGTCGCAGGCATTGTGATGGTCGCGGCGTAGTCCGTCTCTGGGATACCCAAATGCTCTTGATCAATGTCCATGAGCTTAATGTCGTACTCGCTGATTCTATCACTTCCTGCATTCTCAAACACAAGGTTGACGACATCAGGCGCATCCTCGGCCTTGAGCGTCAGGATATCTTCGCTCTGGGCCGCACGGAGCACCTTGGTGAGCGAGCCCAGGTTGATGCCGAGGGCGATGTTGCGGTCGCATCGGAATGGGGAAAAGGCTTCGGATCTCAGCATCATGGAGACGAGGGCGACGTGCGAGTTGTCCATGGCCTGCAGCGCGATTCCAGAGTCATTGCAGTCAAAGTTGCAATCCTGGACCAAGTCCTTGATTGCATCGACCAGCTGCCAGACATGTCAGTTGCCTTGGTGTCACACTGGAGGAATTGCTAGTACCTTCTTAAGAAGGTTGGCTTGTTCTAAGCGTGCTTCAAGCACTGCACAATCAACATTAGCGCGCGTCTGGTGTTGTGGTAAAGTCGACTCATCATACTGGTGAATGCGGATTAACAGAACAGAGGCGGCAAGATTGGTGTGTCTAAGAAGTTGGTGCGGCGTGAATGTGAATGTGAATGTGGATGTGGGTATGGAGGGGGAAACGCGCGAAAGTCGTCGGTCAACGCGTCGGTCATGGTTCACCAACTAACTACGCGCTAAAAGTCAATTAACGAGCTTGGGCCCCTCCTCACCTTGGCTCGACCCCAGACATGTTCAGAGGGGGGTATACATAGTAGTCATCTGCTTTTGCTCAAGGCTGTACGGAGTAATATATTGCACTTGGTTGTAGAAGAGAGTTGTGTATTTCAGTAACAAGACTGACGATTGACAGACTCTGCCCGTCACAACAAGTCGCATTTATTCATGGGTATCTATCTCAGAATCAAGTTTGATGCTAGGCTTAAATTTTAATCATAGCCTCTTGACCAGAACGACATGTCTCTCTTTTCCCTACTATTATGCCGGGTTGCGTTCATCACGCTCGGACCAGGCCATAAAACAGTGTCCATGTAAGCACATAGCCACTCAAGCCCCCAACCACATCCCCCAACCACAAATCTCCCAGGGGCTTGTAGAAGTAGGCGCCTGGCTTTCCATCTGTCTTCAAGGCGAAGAGTAATCCTGACACGACGAGTGTGCCTGCGAGGTAAAAGACGAAGCCTGGGTAAGACTCGAGACCAAGCGTGCCCGCGGCAACTCCAAAGAGGGATGCAGTGAGGTTTCGAATGTTTGAGATTACCTACAGCCACGTCAGCACACATGCACATGTATGCTTGTATGTATACAAGTAGCATCCGTACCTGATTGTTGTGCTGTACACTAGTTGCGACAATTGGATGGATAGCGAGCTCGCGCTCTTCGGTGAGCGACAGTGCAGCCATGGCCGGATAAGAATCCGGGTAGAGCGCTGTCGGCCGAGTCCCAGGTAGCTTGCGATATGTACCTAGATAGATGGCTAGGTAGGTCTGGTGTCGCAAGGGCTCGATTGAAGTGTCGAGAAGATTACCAGGATTCGGGCTGAGGAGGTCGGAGTGTGCAAAGGCCGATCCTTGGCATAGTTAGCTCTCTCTCATGGGGCTTGGACGTGGACCTGCGTTGTACCTACATAGTAGAGCTCTTTGATAATAGTATCAATTTCATGCTGACGACATGGACTGGTATCCGCCCTGGGTGGCTCATTCAGAGTAATTATGAATGACAAGAGTGCTTCTCTTCTTGGTGTCTGAGCTGTGTGGCTGTGTCTACTTTTGTACACAACTGGACTGCCGGGTCTGGCGGGCCAGATGACGACGCGACGCTGCCAAGAAATGCCAATATCCTTGGCGCTCAGTGCCAGGTCGGCCAGCGTCGTCATTGTCACCACCTCGACGACCAACATGCACCACGCCGCCATCCTGCTACTACGTATACATAGTAGGTATTCGTGTCTTGGATTCAACTACCTACACTGCGCCATCGGGGTAATGGTTCTGTACTCGGTACATGTACATAGTACGGCGCTCCCATGGGCCATGGCTAGCGAGGTATTTGCGCCCCCTAGTTATCAGGTGCCAAGAGCCCCAGATTTCCGAGACTGTTCAGGGAGCGTGTCAACTTGTCAAGTTGTGAATTCATTGGCAGTGAGCATTGTTGCTTGGCCTGAGGGTGTAGCTAAGGGGTTGGTTGGTGGTGACTGGTCCCTTTGACTTTCCAGCCCTCCAACTTCCTCCACCCTGCTTCTTTCATGTATTATCCGGGCCCGTTGCATCAGGCCCCACTGCGACTCTTACTCTCGCTATTGTGGACTTCTCCCTCTTTCCCAGGCCTGTCAACTGTCGCTTGCTTTGGCATTGTGGTGTTTTGCTGTTTTGCTGTTTCTCGCTCCTTCTAGTCTCTCACACTCCCTCTTTGCAATCACCATGAAGTTGTCCTTTGCAGTGGCTGGTCTACTCTTGGCAAATGTGTCAATAGCCATCGACATTCAACCTGATGATCCAGGTAAACCACCCTCTAAACCACCCGACGAGTGTACCCAACTAACATGAACAGCCTCGATAAAAGCTGCCGCCAAAAACATTGCTGCTGGCCTCAGAAAATGGTACACTGGTGATCGGCCTGGTGATGTGCCTGGCAATCTTCCTGATCCCTATTACTGGTGGCTATGCGGAGCCATGTTCGGCTCATTCATCGACTACTGGCACTATACTGGCGACGACACATACAACCAGATCACAACACAGGCCATGGTCCACCAAATAGGCACGCCCCAGGCCTATATGCCTCCAAATCAAACGAGCACGCTAGGAAATGACGACCAGGCGTTTTGGGGAATGTCTGCCATGTCTGCAGCAGAGACCAAGTTCCCAGACGCCAAAGACACCCTGTCGTGGTTGTCGCTAGCCATTGCAGTGTTCAATACCCAGGTACCGCGGTGGAACCCAAGAACATGCGGCGGTGGCTTGAATTGGCAAATCTTTACATTTAATCGAGGTTTCGACTACAAGAATACTATTTCCAACGGAGCTTTCTTCAACATTGCTGCGCGACTGGCCAAATACACTGGCAACGAAACATATGCCGAATGGGCAACCAAGGCTTGGGACTGGGAAATGAGCGCCGGCCTGATCACCAGCGACTTCCACTTCTATGACGGCGCCAGTGAGCGAGACAACTGCACTGAAATCAACAAAATCCAATGGACCTACAACGCAGGCATCCACATGGCCGGCGCCGCAGCATTGTGGAACCTCGTACGTCCCCCTCAAACCCCTTGTTTCCTAAGCATACTAACGCCCTATCCAGTCAGAAACAACCGGCAACACTGCCCGAGCCGCGCAATGGAAAAGCCGCCTCGAAGGCATTATCAAAGGTGCCGACATCTTCTTCTCGGCAGACGGCGCCCCAGACATCATGATTGAAGTCGCCTGCGAACGCAACGGCCTCTGCGACCACGATCAACGTTCCTTCAAAGCCTACCTTGCCCGCTTCATGGGTTGGACCATGCAAGTCGCCCCCTTCACCCGCGACACTCTCTTGCCGCGCCTCCGCGCTTCTGCCGTCGCAGCAGCCAAAATATGCGGCCAAGGCGCCGACGGAAACACCTGCGGCCTCCGCTGGTGGCGCAACGGCGTCAACGATGGCGAAAAGGGCGTCGGCGAACAGATGAGTGCCTTGGAAGTGGTGCAGAATCTCCTTGTTCCCCAGTCACAGGGTCCCGTGAGCGAGAAGACGGGAGGAACGAGTAAGAATGATCCGTCTGCAGGAACGGATACGCAGACTCTTGTGAATTTCAGGGGAATCACCACTGCGGATCGGGCTGGTGCTGGAATCCTCACCACGCTGATTATTGGCAGCTTGGGCGGCGGGAGTTGGTGGTTATTACAGGGTGAATAAAGGGAGAAAGCAAGGTTTCGATTTTGATCAATATGATTCACATATTAACAGGCGTTTGGATGTTTTGACAAAGTGTCATAGGGCTTGGCAATACTACTTTTCTTTTATGTTGTACTATTGTATTAACTAGTTATATCTTTTGTGATTGAAATCCATGAGAAATGTATAGCAAACCGTACATTTTACATGGGCAAGAAGAAGGAACATTATATAAAAAACGTATAGTTAACTACCCATTTATTCTCATCCGTTGCTTCTTACCTTTTCTACCATGGCGACTTTTGCGACAATAGTGGCGAGCGCAGGACGGTACCTAGGCATGTAGTCGAGTGGCACAGTCACCTGCAGCCTCGCTCTGTTGACGACCATTGATCCGACTACCTATTAGTTACGGTGCGAGTAACGTCGGAAAAGGCCGAAGACCAAACGTGAGCCTCGTCATTGACGAACCTGTGTCCGAACCACCGGTAGACAAGAGGATGGAACTCTCTCGATTCGATCTGCATCGTGCAGACAGCTATACAAATAACATTTCAGTTGTCGCGCGTTACCCATGTTTGGGTTTGTGGATTGCCCAGGTGGCATTCATTGGAGGATTGATTGGGTAGGAGGACCTGAGCTTCATCAAAGGCTGTTCCTGTACCCGGGTAAGCAACTTGGTGGTTCGGTATGATTAGTTCAGAAGGCGCTGGAATATGCTTTGGAGCTTCCAGAAAAGACTAATAGAAGATGCGGCTTGATTAATTAGGTAGGTATTGTCATGGTGTTTTTGAGGTAGTTGACTAGTTATTTTCGCCAGCTAATACAGATCACTGGGCAGACTGGGCAGACTCTCCCGCTTCATCTCTAAGAGTATCGAGATGTCGAACATGTCGATAGCTACCTAGGTAGGTAGTTGGTCACGTAGTCAACTTCACTACCTATATAATAGTTCAACTTATCAGCCATCAAGCTGCGGGTAGGGTTTATTAGGCGCCGATTAGCCGACCCTACTTACCTAGTGTTTGATGGTAGGGCAGGGGGTGTAGGATTCATGATAGGTTCAAAAGTAGAATTGCAAAGGTCGAAAGGGGGTTTCATATCATGTCCAGGTACCTAGGTCCTAATCAGGGAGTGACTGGATGCCTCTGAGGTCGTGCGTAAATGGGTGAACAGTGGCAGACAGGGCGTTCGATTCATGGAATCCATGGATGGATTCCTGGTTGTACCAAGTACGGAACACGTGACGGGCTAGCCAGCCTCATTGTTCACTCCCGAGTCCTTTTCAAGTGCCACAGAGGAGTCTAGGTATACAAAGTATCTCAGGCTCAGCACGCGCAAGGACTCCCCACTTGCAAGTAGTTATATATGTACTCCGTATAGTTACACACATACAAGCATACATAGTAGTGCAGCTTAGCCACTGGCAGGGATTGACAAGGAAACGACTCGCCTAATTAGTGACATCAGCCCCATCTGGGGTGAATGACCGGCGTCTGAGCACCAATTACATGCTATACAGCTCCGCAACTCATCTCCCTGAACATCCGGGTGTCTACAGACCACCGTGTCCCACCAGGCTCGCAAAAGGAGGCTCGCAGTAATTGCTAGATACACAGGGAATTAGGTGACTCTTTGACTTTGCTGACACTTTTGACACCTGACACCTGACACCTGACACCTCCCTTCCCCCGCACCGCATCTACAACCACCTCTCACCACTCACTACTCACTACTCACTACTCACTACTCACTGCTCACCACAACCGCGACCCGCTACGGCGCGTACACACAACCACGACAACATCAACATCAACAACAACAACAACATCAACATCAACATCAACAACAACAACAACATCAACATCAACAACAACAACATCAACATCAACATCAACAACAACAACAACAAC